>VUYV01000606.1:11469-75440 GCA_008711295.1 Anarhynchus alexandrinus | reverse complement strand
CTTGGCCACCAGGGCACATTGCTGGCTCATGGGCATCCTGTTGTTCACCAGGACTCCCAGGTCCCTTTCCACAGAGCTGCTCTCCAGGAGGTCAACCCCCAACCTGCACTGGTGCATGGGGTTACTCCTCCCCAGATGCAGTACCCTACACTTGCCCTTGTTGAATTTCATTAGGTTCTGAGGTGGTGGCCTTCACATGGTCATTTATTCCAAGGGTGACGTGCACAGCTGGAGGTGCCTTTGCACAGCAGTCCAGGTCACATTTCTGCGTTAGGTGAAAATTTCACGCTCTTCAGCAACGACAGATATACTGAAGGCATCCCAGGGGCCAGCGAAATGCCCTAAGGAGGCGATGGTTGCAGGGCTGGTGGGGTCGGGGGCAGAGGGATGGGTAAAGCCCTCCCGAGGGGCTGGGAGAAGGGAGGAAGCGTTCCCAGCCGTAACACGGTGTCACTGCTGGCAGAAAGGCGTGAAGCCATCTCCATATTTTGCTTTCCAGAGCGCTCACCGGGCAGGGTTTGCGGGGAGAGGGCAGCGGTGGCTTTCATTAGGTTAGATGACAATCCGGGTATCCGCTGCATCCCTGAGCTGGATGAGTAAGGCATCACCTCCGTCTCGTGATGGAGAAGCAAACGTGACACCAAGCCCTGGAGAGGTGAAAGGCTCCTGGTATATTTAGTCCCTGCCCTGTTTTGGTTGATTCACGTTTCCTTAAAAATCCTTAAAAAAAAAGGGATTATTGTGTGCATAAGATAGACGGTATTCAACGTGTAGACCTCCAGTTAAATGGGTTACTTATTTCTGCTGATTTTTCTTTTTCCTTCCTCCACACATTCTTTGGCTTGGGTTTTTTCTTGTGAGCTACAGAATTTTGGATGCTTTGTAGAAGTAAGATTTCCTGCGCAGAAATGGCTCTTCCTTGGATACATCAATCTTTTCTATGTTTTTTCCGTCACGCTTCCTTGCTAAGTATTTTAAGTATTTCCTTTACTGAAAAGTGAATTTTTACTTAAAAGAAACCAGCAAAATCTGATGAACTTTCCAGGAAAAGTTTCCCAGCGGGGTGTTTTCATACAGCCCTAGGAACAAAAATGAGGGATCCAAAACGGGTATAGAGACACTCCAGCCTTAAACTGTGTTGCGTTTCCTTTTTACCGATCAGATCGAAAAAACTTTTAAGGATTTTGGTTTCCTCGTGTTGAATTTAATTCCGCAGCGCTACGAACTCCTCAGTTTGGCAAGCGCGTGGCTACTGTGCTGGCACCGTGGCTTGGGTATGGCTGCTTCTCCTCCGGACAGTGCAATAGATGAGTAGCTTTTTATTTTTGTAAAAGAAACGTGCAATTATGTGTTCAGGTCTGCTGCATTCATGTCATGTTGACGGGGAAAAAAAAGATGAAGAACGAGCGAGGGAAAGATTTTTTGGGGAGATAAGCTGTACAGACTTGCAGAGTCTAATATGTAGTGCTGGGAAATTGCCTGTGTCTACAAGTCTCAAATGAAATGAAGCAACTTGCCCAAAGGTCACTTAGGAAGCATGTGGCAGAACCAGGAGTCCGATTCTCCTCCCTTGCCTCCGAACTGAAGCTCTGAACCGCCAAGGCACCTTTTCGTCTTTGGAGGTGAGGATGAAACGTGTGTCTTGCTCATTAGTTACAGCGCTGAAATGGTTTTCAGGGCTGTGTGCTTTAGCAGCCTTTCCAGCAGAAGGGCTTGCTCTGGGAAATCGGAGCTCGCTCTGTCTGTGTTGGCGTGTTGGACGCCATGCGAGAAGCTTGCAAAGTTGGTACGTTGCCCAAAACTTGAAGGATCACCTGTGAAAGAGAAGACAGACCAAACACTTCACCATCTCCTTTTGTTCCTGCAATCTCAAGTTGTGCTCCTTTCATCAGCCGTCCAAGCCGTAGATTCTGCTAGAAAAAGACATCAAGAGGTTGTTCTTCCAGCCCTTGAGGCCATCAAGGTGTATCTCTATTGGGAACGCTGGGTGCCTTGCAGGCATCTCGTATGGTGTCCAACAACAGAAGGACTGCTTCCCCCCACCCCTCTCAAAAGTAAAAACATTTTCTCCAGGACCTTACTGGGTTTCCGTTGTGTAGGTGCCTTTAACCCTTACGGAGCTGCTGCTCTTAATTGCTCCAGATTTGAGAGAGAGGCATGGATGAGCAGCCTGAACTTGAATCTTCTTTTAGTTGCTCTTCCTCTTTTTTTTTTTTTTTTTTTTATTTTTATTTTGGAGGTTGGGGACGGGACACAGAGACCTTGTCTCCTGCATGGTCAGCTTGCAAAGACACCATGGTGACGCTTGGTCCTGGGCCAGTTTTCACCATGACCCTTACCCCCTATGGGAACTTGATAGTCACGGGCATTACGGATCTTGATAGTCATGGGCATTACAGATTCCTTGCAGGATGTCCCAAATCGATGGCAAAATATTACTGCTGCACTGACTTTGGAGCCCGTCTGTGTTCTATTCACTCCCCACCTCCCAAGTGTGCTCCTCGTGTGTTTTCATGGAGATTTCTAGCCAAATTTCTCAGAAGCACAGCACATAAAGCCTTGTTGCTTCCTTGGGCAAAGTAGATTGAAATTCTGCCCCACGGTCTCTGGTGTCACCTCCCACCAAGGTCCAGGAGGGTTGTGTTTGCTCATAGTGGATCATTAGGTCCATAACCCCAAATTAGTGGGGCTCGTACATGGTATTGCCGTTGGTGCTACCTTTAGGTCTTCTACGTGCATTGGCTGGATTTACAGTGCGTTGGTCAGGGCACGTTTGTCCATTTGAAATTGGAATAACTCATCTGTGAGAATTAATTTATTCTGGTTGGGTTTGGTGGCACAGTCCGTATGATTAAAAGGTGAATCATTCAGAGTTGGTGGTTACCATCTGCTGAAGAAGGGTAAAGCGTGCAAAAACGACAGGAGAAATAGTGCTTTAGGTAAAACAGAATAATAAATTACGAAGTTTCTGGGTCATTATCAGCTTGGAAGCAAAGGATTTGGAGTGCTCATACAACGTTCAAGACCAGATGTCCTGGGTGTGAGGGCCATCAGTCCAGTCTGTAAGCTGTTGCCAATGGCATTTGGAAGAAACATCGAGTTTGGTTACTACTTCAGAGAGCCTTTGAGCTAAGTGGTGTGAGGTGAAACCTCACATTGTCCGCGTTGAAGCATCCTTAGCAATGTTAAGCATCTGAAACGGACATTTGCTGACTCAGCACGCGTTGCGTGCAGCAGAGAGGAGTTCTGCTGCTTGTTTTCAAGAACATCTTAGTAAAGGCAAGAGCATCCGGGGACCTCTGTTCTGCATCGGAAGAGAGCCGGCTGATGTAATTATTTCAGAAGATGGTTAGAAAATGTCTCGTTCCCCTGGAAAACCAGGAGGACGCCAGGCAGCAACTTCTGAAGTTATGAACTTTTTTAAAAAAAAATTAGTATATTTGGATAATTTGCATCCTAGAGTTTTAGAAGAGTTGGCTGAGGAGCAGTTTGTCTTTAATGTTGTTTTGTAATAACTCGTGAAACACGGGGAAAGTTCCAGGAGGTAGGAGGAGAGCAGAGGACATGACCTAGGCGTGTACGGCTTACTCACCTCCAGGTGAACCTTAAGTAGAACACTTGAAAGCCTCATGAAGAACGTGATTAGGAAGTCTGACTGTTAGAAATGCCAATTAATATGTATTTATGGGTTCTGTCCTACTAACTTGATGCCTTTTTTTATATATGGCTCTAGATTTTTTTAAATAGAAAGCACTTGTTTGGATATAATATACCTTATAAGATATTTGACTTAGTACCTTATGATATGTTGATTTAGGAAGCTAAAATAATACTCCATACAGTGCTTGTAAGGGGAGAGGTACTTCTGGTGAGGTGTCACACCTCTCAACCCTGTTGAGTTTCACCTTTTATCAGCAGCTTTTGGGAAAACGAATGGTTAACATAGTGAAGGTTACCAATAATGAAGAGGGTGTCTCGGTGGCCCAGAGCAATCTGGTCATCAGTGCTTCAACTTGGCCTCAAGTCAACTTCTCCCTCCAGGGACAGAGAGCACGGGTGGAAGAGCTGTCCTCCGAGTCCCGCTCTTCGCTGGGTGATGGTGTAGGTGAAGGGCTGGGGCCACCCCTGGGTATAGCAGATTGTTCCATCAGGGCTGGGACCACTGAAACCTGGTTTCCTAGAAGTATGTCCCATGTCCCTTCCCTCCACCACGGCAGTAATCCCAGCTCTCCCCATCACCCTGCCGTATTCCTAGGGCTTCCCGTGGTTGTCCATACCTGAAGTCCCGTCTCCTGGCACAATGCTCCCACCTTTGTTTTCTCAGGAAAACAGGCTCACGTAAAGCTCCTGAGTAGCCATAGATTATTTCATCTGTGTATTTGCACTGACAAAACCGCCAGCCCTTGGGTGATTTCCCCGAGGAAGACACTGATCCATCCGGGAAGGTTCACAGAAGAGCCGTCAAAGTGACTAAAGAGAGGAGAAAAGCCTCGAATGGCTCAGCCTAACTGACGGATGGCTATGGGTGACTGGATCGATAGGGGAGGATATTTAAAGGAATGTATTTCTTGAGCATTCTTCAATCTACCTATGAGAGACAATCGAAATTTATGACTGGAATTTGAAGCTAACGCAAATTCACACTGCAAGTAATGCAGAAGGCTTTAGATGAGACAGCTTACCCGAGGTGATAGTGTGTTTATTTTCCATTACTGGTTGAGAGGTTGGACTGTAATTGGAAAAAGGCTCAATTCAGGAAGCTTTAAAGTTGTTTTGAGCAGCTATTAGTGTTTCTGTTTGAGCTTGCTGAAAATTGCCCCAATAATTCCCAGTCTTTGCTAAATTAGGTGAAATGGAGAAGTTGGTCTCCTGCCATGGGACTTCTTTTGCTGCTAATTGGGAGGATGAGTTGATGTGTGAGAGAGAGAGAGAGAGACTTTTACCTCAAGGTCATTAGTTAGAGTCCGGGTCAGGCTGAGCGCCTGTAACGACGCCGTCTGACCGGCATGATGGTCTCCATTGAAATCCCACACGCCGTGGAACGTTGGCCACTGCGTGAGATGGCCGACAGAAGTCACAGGGCTTTCTCAACAAGCCAGTGGGCAAGGCGAAGAGGTGAGCATGAAGACAGATGGATTTTCATGCCGTAGCCATGAACCAAATCTTTTTTTTTCTGGGACAAATCCGAACAGGGGGTTTATAGGAAGTTTGTGTTTCTGCAGCCAAGGCCGTAGACGCTGTGGGAGTAAGTCACGGCCAGCTTGGTGCCTGTCTACAGCACGACATCAACTTTAAAGCAAGGGTGTTTCTACAGGAGGTAATGGCTTTTACTGTTTCAGCATCGGTACCTCGACTTTGCGTATGAAACTTAGTTTAGGAACTGGGAGTATCTGAGATAAGGTTTAGGTCTTTCCTGAATTAAGTTTTATTTGAATGGTGGTATTTTTTTTATTTATTTTTCCTTGCAGGCCAGGAGGATCTAGGTACCTTTGAAGATCCAACCTTGAGGCCATACTTAAAACTTTTTCTAATGAGCGTCAACTAAGAGGCTGGAAAACCCAGCTGCCTTTCCCCAGCGTTCCCGGTGTTCTGGCACAACCGCTAGGCAGTTTGATCAGCAGAAGCAGCCATTTTCCATGCGTGGCCTTTTCCATTAAGGAGTCTCGTTAGAACGTAATGTCATGTAGGTTCATTCATAGCACGTTAGCACTGACAAAAGCAAGGACAGGGGTGGAAAAAAAGAGCGGTAATTTCCTATCTCCAAAGGTTTCACATCGTGGTGTTTTTCAAACTCGTTTGCGGTGATTTGGATGTAGTTGCTGCCCAAAGAGATCATATAAGAAATTAACTCATAATGCCATGTAGATGTAGCCACCTTCACTGATGGTGCCTTCCATAGGAATAGGTCAACACCTTAATTGCCTCCTTAAGAATTAAGCTGTGACTACGAAGCCGTCGGATGGGCTCACAGGTCTCTGCTATGTGTTGTATACCCAGAGCGGGAACTCAGGGCGTACAAATTGGGCTTCATTATTTATAGCTAAAGCCCTATTTTAGACTAATGGTTTCCCTTCGCATGTGGGTGCTGAACCGTGACGGAGATCTCGGCATTAATAAGCACGCGGAGTGCTGTCTGATGGCTCGGGGGAGCGATGTCGTTTGCAGTGAGCGACGGGGATGGTTAATAGCATCTTCCCTCTGTGCCCGGTGCTGTGCTGGCCCCGCTTGGTCCCACAACAGAAGGTGCTCAGGTGCGTCACTGCCCTGGGAGCTGTGCCGAGCCAGCAACCCTAAAATCTTCTTCTGTCCCCTCCTGCTATCGTCACATAAATGGCACTGCAGTAGCACTGGGGACATGTTTAACACAGATGATCTTATAGAAGGACTGAACAGCTACAAGGAGCCAGTAACATATATCAAGTAGGTCACTGTGGAGGTGGATGGGCTTTCTGTGGTGCACAGGGCATGGATTCTCAACCGCTCTGGGCTGGAGCTGCATCCATCCTGCGTAATTCCCTTCCAGTTGCTGGACACTGGAAGAACGTCCTTCCTTCAGCTCATCCTGAAGCCCAGGCTGCTGGATGGTAGCAGCTTCTGCGCAGGGCTCTGATAGCATTTGGCCGTAGTGGTCTCAAGGCTGCTTTTAAGGCTTTTGGGGAGAAAAACTCAGAATAGTGTCTTGCTTGGCAAAGTGAGCGCGATGGGCTGTGGGGTGTAACCTCTACTCCCAAGTTAGCTGGAGGCCAGAGGCAGCCTCTGGATCTCTAACAATTTTAAAGTTGAATTTCTGTCTAGATGTTGTGTAAGCGATCCATTTTGCTGTCCTAAACGGGAACAATCTGCTTGTTTTGTCAGGTTTCTCTTCATTCTGCTGGGACCGAAGGGCAAAGCAAAGTCCTACCATGAGATCGGCCGAGCCATCGCCACTCTGATGTCGGATGAGGTGGGTGTGTTGACATCTCCTGTGTGAAATGGGTTCTCCCAAGTTTCACTTCATTAGCTGATAACGATGTCCTTTCCTCCAGCATGGTCGACCGGAATGGGCGCATGGGTGGGATGCACTTAAAGCCAAGATATCCAGATATCACCTCCTCGTCCCATCTGTTCACATAATTATTTCATCTGACTTGATGTTTTTATAAAAGCCTGACTATATATAGGCAGTTTTTGTCCATCGCGTGTATTTTCCTGCTAGCAATCGCTCTTTCAGCTAGGCTATGAATTAACCTCTGAATGAATCCTGTCGCGGTGTGCGCCTTGTGTCACATTCCGCCATCGCGGATTACTGCAGAAGAGGTTTCACCTCTGTTTGGTGTTGGTCCATACCCCAGAGGCACCATTTATATATTATCCATGAGTAGCTAGCAATTACTCGCTAATCATACACCTCGTTGAGATGACGGGGCTTTCAGGATTCATTTACACCTTCTTTCTCCCAGCATCCCTTGGGCTCTGCGCATCGGGGCTGATTTACGTTATGTTGGTTCCTTTCTTTCTCCTTATGTTCTTCTGCTCTCGTACCATTCCCTTAATTACCACTCGCCTGGTCTCAGCTCTTCTGTTCTTTGTCAGTCCACTGCTTGGAGCAACGGTCTAGTTTCCATAGCCCCAAAGTCCTCCCTTCCTACCACCAAGGAGAGGTAGGACAAGGTCCTGCCACCTAGGACAAGGTCCTGCCACCAAGAACAAGAGGTAACGGGCACAAACTTGACCATAGGAAGTTCCATCTTAACACGAGGAGGAACTTCTTTACTTTGAGGGTGGCAGAGCACTGGCACAGACTGCCCAGAGAGGTGGGGGAGTCTCCCACTCTGGAGACGTTCAAAACCCACCTGGACACCGTCCTGTGCCACTGCTGGAGGTGCCCCTGCTCTGGCAGGGGGTGGACTAGATGATCTCCAGAGGGCCCTTCTAACCCTCACCAGTCTGGGATTCTGGGACTGTTCTTACTAGTTCTATCATATTGCTGAGCCACCTTCACTCCAAGGAGTCCAAAAGATTTCTGTGAAATTCAGCATTAATGATCTTTTTCCTCTCTTCTCTCATTCGCTTTTCATCAGTAATACCATCAGAAAAACTAGTTTGTGCTCCTTGATGTTATTTTTGAGTGAATATTGTCATCGTTTCTGTGTCACAGGGTTGAGAACTAACCTGGTTTTTGGTAGACTGAAGTAGGAAAAGAGGATCAACACTTTTTTGTGGCTTTGTAAAAGTGTCTTCTCAAAGTATTATCGAAACTCCTTATTTAGAGGAAAACTCTTTTATTGGATAAAAGAAATGGATAATTGCTTTAGTAGCATTTTAAAAAAAAAGGTTAGAAATGTGTATTTTGCTAAAAAGTAGAACTCTGCCTGCAAGAAAAGAATATCATTGAAGAACCAACCAAAGGAAAGGGATTTCCTGAGGTTCACACACCTTTGTGCCGTGTGTCCTGAGGTTTCTGAGCACGAATAAGTTGTTTTTGTAGAATAAAACTCTGCCTCTGGAGCCTGGGCTACAGAAAATGCAAACCTTTTCTATGTGGAGTCTCTCTCTTTTCCTTGCAGGTGTTCCACGACATTGCCTATAAAGCCAAGGACCGGCAGGACCTGATCGCTGGCATCGACGAGTTTCTGGATGAAGTCATTGTGCTCCCCCCGGGGGAATGGGATCCGGCCATCAGGATAGAGCCCCCCAAGTCTCTTCCTTCTTCGGATAAAAGGTAACAGCGGGAGACAGGCGGGTTTAGCTCTGTGATGACGGACGGCGTGCATCGGTTCCGAAAAGGCGATGGGAGGACACGGTGCTGTGGGTACACCAGGTTTGCTGAGCATCGGAGAGTGACCTGCATCCATCTGTCTGTGTTTAGAAATCACCAGAGAGATTTTCAGGTCCTTCATAATAGCCGGAGGGAGGGTGTTCTTGCAATTCTGAGCCCTTTGAGGTGATGTTGTAGGCATATGATAACATACACAGCGGTTATCCAGGCTCTTTGGGGTTCTCCTTGGGCTTTCCAACGCACCGCGTTCCTCTCTGGCTGCCAGCGGGTCAACCTTCTCATCTCCGTGGTACCACACGGCTTCAGGAAGGGCTGTGTAAGACTCGTTTGGAGAAGCTCCGTGTGGATTATGTTTTGTGGAGCCATCGGACAATGCGGTGAGGCTCAGTTCGGTTTGCCTTCCTCCCTAGGAAAAACATGTACTCCGGTGGAGAGAATCTACAGATGAATGGAGACACCCCTCATGACGGAGGACACGGCGGCGGGGGCCACGGGGACTGCGAAGAACTGCAACGAACCGGCAGGTCGGTAACGCGCCGCTCAGCGGGATGGATCTGGTGGGATCCAAGCAAGGTGGCAACCCGGTTTCACCCCTTCCCCTTTCCATCCCGCCATACCGTTTGTATAGGTCGAGCCGTGACCCCCAACACGTGTCCTGGGGTTTTTAGTGCCCGGTTTGAGGCTGTCGGAAGGGTTCTGGGCACTCAGCCTCAGCAAATTACAACGAGTCTTAAATGAGGCACTCAAAAACGAAGGAAGGCCCAGGTAGGCGTTGGCTGTTGAAGGTCTGTGAAGTGAGATGAACCGTGTGGGATGTAAACATGGTGGGTACGGCTACAGCTTCCACGTGGATTGCTGGAACCGCTTTAGCCAAAAGCAGAGCCGTTCCCTTTCCCAGACGTTCCCGTTGTAGCTGAATTGCACAGATGAAGGCTTTTATGGGGTAGACATACAGAAGGTGACAGAGCCCGTGGCCTCGCTCTCTGCTTTATTACTCTGCTTATATGGCACATCAAAGTCCACTGCAGTGGGAACGCAGTTCAGGTGGCCATAAAACAATGCGATCACCATGTCAGGGCCAATACGCAGGGTTTTGGGGGGGCATTGTGCCCTCCTTTCCGCTCTATATTTTTTTAAGTTCTAGTAGAATCTCTAAATTCCAGGAGGAAAGTCTGAAACGAGGCGTCAGTGCGTACGAGGCAGTGGATAAGGTCCCGATTCTGGGTGAGAAGGCGATGTGTGCCTGTCTGCCACGTACCTCTCTGCGCACAGAGTGTCTGAAGGCTCCCGGCGGCGGCGGTGAACTCTGTGCACGGGAACAAGAGGCAAAACAGGACCATTTTTCACGTCGGCAGTGTCAGAGCCACGTGGGGTTTATAAGAGTTAAATGCTGTGATTGTCCGAAAAGGATACGTCTGCAAGCGGAGCTCTCTTGTCCTCCAAGATGATTTCACTTACTTGCGTTTTTACTTCTTGCGTTTTTACTTCTAGGTTTTTTTTCTGGTTAACAGTTTGAGGCATTTTTCCATTTGGCAGATGGTTTGGCTCACCCAACCGTTGCGTCTGCCACGCGGAGAAGTTTAGGCAGGGATTTAAACTACAGTTAATATATTTTATTACATCAACCAATTGAGTTGGGAAAAAAAACCCACCCCAACAAACAAGCGTCCGGCACTGCAAAGTTTGGCGGGCTGTTTCCGCAGAAGTAGGGCTCGCCTTCCTGAAATTTATCTCTCTCCAGCTGCATCACGTGTTCAAGATATTATCTTTCTTCACAGCATTATCTCGGCGATATCCCTGGACCATCACAGCTGCGATAAGACTATTACGTAATGCGATGATCTCACTCCTTTCAGATAATACTTAATTTCGGGCAATGTTTCTGATTACTTATCTTGGTGACCTTCGCAGTGAAACATTTTGCCCGAGTCTTCTCTTGCTTGTCTTTTCAGATTCTGCGGCGGCTTAATCAAAGACATAAAGAGGAAAGCACCGTTCTTTGCCAGCGACTTCTACGACGCTTTAAACATCCAAGCCCTTTCCGCCATCCTCTTCATCTACCTGGCCACGGTGACCAACGCCATCACTTTTGGAGGACTGCTTGGCGACGCTACGGACAACATGCAGGTCAGCAAGAGCTTTTCAAAGCAACACACATGTCGTTTGCCTTTTGCTGTCTGCGGTCAGCGTTTGGGTGTTTGGCCACCGACAAAGCTTGAGTTCTGGGTACAATTCATGGAGGGATCTTGTGTTTGCGCTGAAAGTTGCTTTGCTTTCTCTGCTGTTGGACAGCTGTCCCTTGCAAAACTGCACAAGCAGTTCCCTTAAATGGTGTTTGAAAGACGGCCAGCCAACAGAGAAGGTCCTTGGTCACCTTCTCTATGGAGAAGTTCCTCTGATGGCCTCTCTGCGTTTGTGTCTCGGTTGCACCGTTTCAGTCCAATTGAGTTTACAAAGTCTGATTCAGACTTTCCGTGTCGTCAGAGCACTGCACTGTATCCTCTGCGTGACTCTTACAAGCCCCGGACTTCTGCCTCTCCGGTGAACGGGAAATCCTGAGGTTTGTAGGAAAGCGAGTAAATCAGGAGATGTGACACGGGAGAAAAATGCGAGTTCTGGAGAAAGGCGAATTTCCTAATCGTGGAAGATCAGATCCTGAGAACCATTTTGCGTAGCCAGAAACGGGCTGGGTCAGCGGGGGAGACACAAGTAGGGGCTTCACAGGATGGCTCAGTCTTAGATGGTGTCTGAAGGAACGGGAATCCTGTATTAACACTGCTGTAGGTCCTTCGTGTTTGACTGGAGCAGAATTATGCTCCAGCGGTGGACTTCAATATTCTTTTGGCTTTTTGAAGAGGAAAAGAACATAGGAGGTTGTATTTAGGTAGTGTCAGTGCAGCCACTTTGAATCTCTTAACAATAATTAAGCTCGTAGTGACAATGGCTGAATTATTAATTTACGCAGGTTTAATTAAACCAAACATAGAAAAAGGGGGCAGCTACCCAGAGCTCTGCGCTTCCCTGTGATAAGTTACAGACTAGAGTAAGATTCAGTGGCTGGTGGAGTGCCAAACTTCCCTCTCCCCTGCGCAAATAGAGTTTACCTCTTTGGAAACTCAGCTCCGCAGCAGTCACGCGAACAGATGCGCGATGCACACCGGCAAAAAGAAATAATAGCAAACGGCAGCAGAGAATGGAAAAGCCTCCAGGATCCACCAGTGAGCATCTGTCTGCTCTGCGTCTGTACGAGGTGCAGTCTCCCAAGTAGCGGGAGGAAGGGGAAGTGTTACCTGATTCCAAATTTAGTGCACGTAATCACTTTATTGTGTCCAAAAGTCCCTTCTGTTCCCTTTGTATCCCATGAACGTTTATCATCCCGTAGCAAAATACTCTTATGCCACCGAAACCGACAGGATAGTTTCTCAGTGCTCACCAAAAACCAATTTAATATTTTTTTTAAAAAGAAACACCTTGCATTTTGGGAAGTTGGGAGTGGGGGGTGATAAGAGAAGGGGGACCTCCAGGAGAAGAGCCCATAATCCCTGTGCTCCTGGGGGGTCCCCTCTGCTGTCCACCCCCTGCCAGGGGTTGACACATCAATGTGTTTCGTTAAATACCTGTCATGGTATTGGTTATTCTTCCAAGAACCTCCCGAACCTTCTCGATGGGATTATATCTGAGCGTGCAGCCTTCTTCTGGTTTCAAATGGTGTTCATTTGTTGAACGCGATTCACTAAAGTACGTCTGAGACTGTGAGCTGCATAGAGGGGGGACACAACGGGGGGCAAAGACAGCAGGAAGAGAAAACCCAGGTTGCCTTTAGTCTGTAGTTTTCTCTGCAGCAGATAAAAGCCAGTCCGAGTTTTCCTATTCCTCAGAGAAAAAAAAAAAGAGTCCCCATAAAGACAAAAGCTGCAGGAACAGTCTGTTTGGAGCGCAGTGATTTATTCTCCGTGTTGCCAAGGGAAAGCACCGATGCTCCGCGGGGAAGAATACCCCTTTGGTAACGGGGCAGCTCTGCAGCAAATAGAAAGACAGCGTAGCCAGTAGTGACAAAAACTCCAGCGGGGAGGAAGTTTGGGGGTGTAGGCAGAGAGGAGCACTCACAGCAAGGAGAGGGTCTGTGGATGTGCCCCCCGGCCGCCCCCTCCCCGTCGCCAGTTTGGTGTTAAACTTGAGTTCACAGAAGTGGAGCGAAGTGCAAGAAAATCATCACCGAGTTGCTAGAAAAACCCAAATCCCTCCAGTCAGTTCATTACATCGCCGAGGCTCACTGTCTGTTATTCTCTAATTTACTCACTTCTCGCATACAATGACCGCTTGAGTTTACTGGGGTTTATGTACAGGCTGCTGCGGGAGATTGGAAAGGGGTTTCACCCCACGTTGAGCAAAACTCTGCGTTCTTTGCTCCTGTACCATCGGAGCCGGAGCGAAGCATCCCGGAGCTCCAGGGACCAGCTCAGTGGGATCGGAGTCCACGGTCACGTCAAGCGGTGCTCAAACCGTTGCGCGTTCCCACACTGGGAAAGCATTTGGAAGCGTGTGTTTCTGTAGGACATGGAAGAGCCCGAGCTGCGCTGAATCTCGGTACTCAGAAATATGGAGGAACACCACCTAGAAGAACACCACCCGGGCATTCTGTCCTCATAGGAAGTCGTTTTGGGGCTACCACGTCACGGTTTATGCTTCTGGTGTCTTGTAAACAGTGGTGTGACAACTGCTGGGTCAGGCACTAAAACTCACCCGTCCCGCGCTGCCCAGCCCGGAGAGCCTGACACTTCTTTAAAAGCTCACTCTGGAGTTTTGTGTTTCTGAGAAAAGACGCTATTTTTAGCTCCGGACACGTGGAAGAATTCAGGGAAAAGAGGTTCCAGATGCGCTGGCCGCGAGGGCCCTCTCCATGAGTAATGCGGGAGGAGCGAAGGGGATCAGCTGTGCAGATGCTGTTCCTTGCCCCGAGAGCAATTGTCTCGTCCTCGCTGGTCCCCAAAAGGCAGCAGCAAAGGCTCGTGGGCTCCCGTCCGTGTCCCGTCAAAGCCTGTCACAGAGTCTCCTTCTCTGGAGATAGTCAAGACGCGTTCCTGTCCAACCCGCTGGAGGTGACCCTGCTTTGGCAGGGGGGTTGGACTAGATGTTCTCCAAAGGTTCCTTCCAAACCCCTGCCAGTCTGGGATTGTGTGATCCGTGTAGGCGGGCTGCGGGGCGTCACAGCAAGCAGATCTCCCGTGCCGAGGACTGGGGCTGAGCAACGGGCATAGAATCATAGAATCATAGAATGGTTTAGGTTGGAAAGGACCTTGAAGATCACAGAGTTCCAACCCCCCTGCCATAGGCAGGGACACCTCCCACTAGACCAGGCTGCCCAAGGCCACGTCCAGCCTGGCCTTGAACACCTCCAGGGATGGGGCCTCAACAACCTCTCTGGGCAACCTGTGTGTCACCGATACCACTGAGAAATGGAGAGGACCGAGGATGTCACCTCCTGCCAAGGCGAGGCGGTTTCTGTCCCCTCTACAGCAGCTCGCCTAGATCGACGAGCGACGGAGTGTGTGTCAGGACAGGCGGCTTTTAGACCTTCCTTACCTTTTGCTTCTCCGCACACCCGTCGTGCTGCCGCTTTAATTACCCGGCAATAACAAGGTTTGACCACTGGTGTGTGGAGATCACGTTTGTGGCCAGAAAAATGGTTTATGAGCGCTTTAGAGAAAGTTCTGCTAGTGATTTAGTAGGTAAAAAAAATAACGTTCTGCTCTACATAGTAACATACTGCTTTGACATACGACAGTACGAATATACTTTCCTCAGTGTAAACAGTAACTTGGGTGTTTCGAAGAAAGACAGCCACAAAACTTAATTGAAATTCTTCCCGTTACCGCTGATAAGTCAGAAAATCTGCAGCCCCGGCCCTGCCGTTTGTCACGGGTGGAACGAAGGATCTGCGTGTGCCGTTAATCGCTGGTTGCGCAACACGTGCAGTATTCATGAGGCTGCCCCTGGTTGTTGGGTAGGTGTTCCTGGAGGGGCTGATGCTGCCGGCTGCATGTCTTAGTAGAAGATGATGCTCTTGTTGTTCCTCTAAAACTCAATCAAGTGTAAACAGATTCGTTTCCATAAGAGCAAACGAGGTAAGGTCCAGCGAATTCTGCCTTTTTTGTGGAAGGATGCGCACTCGGTCAATAATCACATTTTATGGCCGTTGATATTTCATCCACACTTTGCATTTTAAAAGTAGATATTGTCCAGCTCTAGTTGGACGTGAAAATCAAAGAACGCGTCAAGCATGCTCTTTTATCCCTCTCCAGCGAAGCTGTTCTGCCATGCGTGCCAAAGGTAGTTGTAGAGCTCGTTAAATAGGGAATTTATTACTTGCTGGTGACATCTGAGGAACTTGGGTCTCAACACCACTGCTGGATGAAGTCGCCTTGTTTGGTTTGTGTCTCACTTGCTAAAACAGTCACTTGCAAGGGAGGCATCTTGTTTATCTAGAGTGTCTGCTTAATTGGAGAAATTTAAAAAAAAAAAACCAACGCCCTCTGCGTTGTCCTGGAGGATGTCAGCGCCGTCCCATGGCCGTCCTCTGCCGTGTCTGTTTGAGGAGCCCTCCGAACGTGTATCGTCACTGTCGCAGACGCGGGAGGTGTTCACGGAGTTCTCAAACCCTTTACGTGGTCTTCGAAAACACTCCCTTCCCCTTGGCCAAATAGAAAATTTAATAATTTGAAATTTTATTGTTATTAAACTCTGGGCCTCAGCAAGAAGAAGGGGGGTTGGTGGTTATCCCGAATAACCGAATCGCGTGGGACGATCCCCTCTCTGTGCGCAGCGGCAGGAGAGGGGCAGAAGATGGTCTTCCCTTAGTCTTGGACGTGGCGGCGTACCGCACGCAGCCGGCCGCTGATGTAACGACGCGTTTTCTTGCAGCGGCGCTAATCGAAAGGGTTATCCCGTAGAACTCACTTCTCCCCTGTGTCCACCCTAGGGCGTGTTGGAGAGCTTTCTGGGCACGGCAGTCACCGGTGCGATATTTTGCCTTTTTGCTGGTCAGCCACTCACCATTTTGAGCAGCACAGGACCTGTCCTTGTCTTTGAACGGCTCCTCTTTAATTTCAGCAAGTAAGTACCGGGGGGGAGAGGAGGGAGGAGGGGAAGAATGTCTCGCACTAATGAAATCCTAGCTGGGGAATGAGATGGCTGGCGGTGGGGAAGGAGGGGATTTAGCGCATGAAATGAAACATCTCCTTTGTTCCTTGTTGAGATTGCAGTGGGGATTTTCCCAGGCACGCGCGTCCCAGAGCGCTGCCCGGGTGCGCGTCGCCTCGGGGCCTCGGGGAAGTTCTTGGCCAGGTCTGGCCTCCAGGAGAAGGTTGCGCTGGTTACGGTCAGCGTGCTCTTCCTCCCCAGCCGCCGTGTGGGTTTCTCTGGATGTTGTGTGTTTCCTTTGGGAGCAAAGAACGGAATCCAACTCTTGGTGGTTTCATAGAATCGTAGAATGGTTTAGGTTGGAAAGGACCTCGAAGATCATCCAGTTCCAACCCCCCTGCCATAGGCAGGGACACCTCCCATTAGACCAGGCTGCCCAAGGCCACGTTTTCACTGACAAAATCCCGCAGGTCTCAAGGTTACCGAAAATTTGTCCTTAAATCGGTACTCATTTGAAACAATTGCAATGACTTAGCAGAAGTACCTATGAGCAAAACAGCTATCGATCTCTGCTTGTCCCCAGAATTCCTCGGTGGAGCTTTGCTTCATTAAATGCTCTTGTTTTTTGGGTTGCTTTTTTTTTCCTTTTAACTGGTGTAAAGAGGTTCTGCTCCACACCACGTTAACGCTGATGCGGTGACGACAAGCTGACACCCAGAGCTAAAGGCAGCCCAGTTGGCGAGGTGTTCTCAGTTACCATTCCCACACCTGCAACGCCGGCAAAATATGAGGATCCCTAAAAGAATCAGCGTATTCATCGGTGACGTTACTTGTAGGATCATTGTAGGTTATACAGAAAACGCCCCAAATCGCTCGTAGCCCTCCCTCCCCCCGTCAGGGAGCGTTCGCGGCGGCGCGGGTTGCGAAAAGACTTAGAATCATAGAATCATAGAACGGTTGAGGTTGGAAGGGACCTTGAAGATCATCGAGTTCCAACCCCCCTGCCATGGGCAGGGACACCTCCCACCAGCCCAGGTTGCCCAAGGCCACGTCCAGCCTGGCCTTGAACACCTCCAGGGACGGGGCCTCAACAACCTCTCTGACTTGCGTTGCAGTGCACAAAACCGAGAGCTTTCGGGGTTAAGGCGTTGCTGGGCTTCCTTTCCAAAGCGCTCGCCCGTGATGCGGAACAGCTCTTTGGCCATTGGCGGTTATTTTTAGAAAAGGTCTATTGAATTATTAAGCTGGACACGGCTGCAGGTCGCAATAAGGCGGGAGACGTGGTGTGTGTTCGGCTCTTTAATTCTATCTCCTTCCTCGTTATATTTGATGTCTGTGGGCGGTTGCACAGAAATAATTGAGAACGTATAATCGTGTCTTCTCCTGTGTCGGAGAAGACTTTTGAGGTACGGCGCTCCTGCTAAGGCAGACGGTGTATTTACAGGTGATCCCCCACACACAGCGCCGCGCTGGAGTGAGGCGATTTGATTCGGTTACTTAGCTCACTCCGTAATACACGGCAGCGTGAGCCGCCCCGGTGAAAATAGAATCATAGACTCATAGAATGGTTTAGGTTGGAAAGGACTTTGAAGATCATCGAGTTCCAACCCCCCTGCCATAGGCAGGGACACCTCCCACCAGCCCAGGTTGCCCAAGGCCACGTCCAGCCTGGCCTTGAACACCTCCAGGGATAAATAGCGCCGGGCGGGATGAAACGGGCCGGGTCAGATTCTCCTGCTGCCTTGGCGAAGCCGAGGTTATTTTATAACCGGGGTCTGAAGGCTGAGTGGCCTCGCAGCGCGCTCTGACCGCGGTTTGGCAGAGCCGTTATTCGTGCCAAGTCGGGGAGGAGTTCATCTTGGAGCCGAGGATGCCGTGGAGAGACGACGCGGCCCTCCAAACGCGGCGCAGTCCCCTCCTGCGTGGCCCCACGTCTGCTCGGCTCCGCCGAAGAGGGGCAGAGGAGGTGGACCTTCAGCCCCTCTCTTCCCCCTGCGGGAGCACAGGCAGGGAGGGATGGAGGCTGGAAAAAAGGGGTAGAAAATCAGACTGGCCCAGGGAGGGAAACGAGAAGCTGCTGACGGGTGAGAGCTCCGCGGCAGAGCTAGAAGGGGGTGCGCTTTTGTTTTCTTTCTTGGCCTGGAATAAATGTGTAAAATCAGGAATAGACACGCTACTTGCGTCTGGCGGGCAGGTCAAAGCCCCGGGTGCGGCACGCGGAAGGAGAAAAAGCGAGATGGAAAAACACTTTGCACGGTTTTGGGGAGGGAGAAGGTGGTTATTTTTAATCCGAGGAGGAGGTGGCGGTTACAAAAGCTATTGTCCTTGCAACCTGCCGGGGCAGAACGGCAGGATTTTTCGAGGGAATCTTTCTCACGAGGAAATTGGAATCAAGTACCGTGATTTTTTTTTTTCAATAACGCCTTTGCGGTTGTTCGTATTCACAACACCCTCTTCCCCGCTGGGAGCAAAATTAGAAAGACTTTCCATTTACCAACTCATTTAAAGTCTGACTCTGCGCGTGTGTGTCTGTACAGAGGGATATCTAAAAAAGCTTCGGGCTTTTAGGAAGAAGTTTTTCACTGTGAGGGTGGTGAGGCACTGTCCCAGGTTGCCCAGAGAGGTTGTTGAGGCCCCATCCCTGGAGGTGTTCAAGGCCAGGCTGGACGTGGCCTTGGGCAACCTGGTCTAGTGGAAGGTGTCCCTGCCTATGGCAGGGGGGTTGGAACTCGATGATCTTCAAGGTCCTTTCCAACCTAAACCATTCTATGATTCTATGACCGAGCCGCGCGTCTCGCTTCAGGTTCCGGCAGGAGCGGCGTTGGCCGCGTTGCCGGTGGTGGGTGGATGCTGCGGGACACCCCAGTAAATCTGCGTCCTGGGCTGGTCGGTCCGGCTCCCGCGTAGAGTTTCTCCGACGCCGGTTGTGGAACCCGGTGTGGGTTTCTGAGCAAAGCAGGACCCCGGCCCCAAAAGCGGGCTGGCGGGGAAGGTTCCCCTCCGGAGAGCTCGGAAAGAAAAGGAATGGTGGCAGAAGTGCTTCGGCTGTTGTGTGGTGTATGCGAAACGTCCTGGGCTTTGTCGTTTGCTCTGTGAGCTTCAGAAGTGCTGCAGGACTTTAAAGGGGTGGTGGGGGGGGAAAAAACCCCAACTTAGAATCATAGAATTCTAAATTAATTAAACTTAGTTTAAATTAATTAAATTAATTTAAACTTAGTTTAAAACCTTTTGATGTTTTTCGATGGTGCGCAGTCAGGATGCCCTCTGGGCTCCCACCAGCCGTCTTCTCCACGCTCGGTCAGATGGATGGCACCTCCTGCTCTCTGAGGCACTGACTCCGGATATTTCAGAGAGCTGTCGCTGGGGTCTTTTATTATTATTATTTTTTTCCCCTTTCTCTTTTTTAAAATCATCACTTTGTTTCTTCCTAGCTCCTTACCCCTCTTTCCAGGTCAGGCTCTCGGTGCGAGAAGGCTGCAGCCCTCCCCTGAGATGTTTGTCTGCAGTAAGGAGAAAACCCTGCAGAGATTTGGGTCGAACGCCCATACCCGCCCTCTGTCCCAACCTCCCTGAGATGCCACCCAGACTCCGTACGGCAACGCGTGACGCTGCCCAGCGGCAATCCTTTAACTGGCACCCTGCCTGCTCTGCAGCCTCATCACCCATCTTATGGTCACAAAGTTGTCGTTCCCCCCGAGTTGAGGTGCTCTTTCGGTCTCTGCTCCGCGGTTTAATACCGCGCACGAGAAAGTTGCCCTCGCGCCCCGCTGTTGGCCGGGATTTCTGCTGGTGGCGGGGCGGGTGCTTGGGGTGACCCCACGTGGAATTGCTGCAAGGTTTGCCGCCCATGGGTGGATGCTGACGAAGGGTGGAGGTGTGTAACAGCCACCTGGAAATAGGGTGGAAAAACAGGTACGTGGGAGACACGAGGACATCTTTTCACTATTGCTACGCAAGGTTTGAGGGAGTCCATCTGCAGTGGGGACTTGAGTAAATGGTGGGACCAGCCCGTAGCCAGCTCTGAAGGCCTCCAGTTTTGCCGGATTGCAAACACCCTACCAAGTGTTTCGCCGCGTGAGCTAAAACCACCTCCGGCGTGTGGTTCTCTGTGGTTCTCTGGAGGAGCCAGTGCTGTCCCACACGTGTCTTCTTGCCGCAGACAGGTCTGGAGGAGTTGTGGTGTGGGGCAATCCAGCACCCTTCATCTCCCTCCTGCCTCGGAGAGGCACCTAAAGATGCTTTTCTGTTATTACATTTTAGAGCTGCGGGTGGTTATCTGGCGTAGCCTGCGTTCCTTACGTGTCTTGAAGGCATTCAACTGTCTTGAAGAAGGCTTTTGCTGCTTTTTGTTTAAAAGCAGGCTCGTGGGGAGAGGTGCTCAGTTTTTCTTACAACACTTGATGTAGTCGGGGGAAGGAAGGGGTAAAATCCTGGGCCCCGTCCCCTCCCCAGAGCTTTCTGAACGCTGTTAGAGACTTTGCTCTGAAACCTTCCACAGAAACTGCCCTTCGTCCTCTGTCCTTCAACCCTGCAGAGCTCCTGGCTTCCAGGGAACACCAGCTGGCCAGGGCTGCCGGCCCCACCGCCTCCCACTCCTTTCCCCAGAACAGGCAGTCAGCACCCCAGCAGGGACTTATCTGCTCGGGCATTCGCTTTTCGCCTTTGTTTGGTCCTAAGAGTCCCTCCTTTGGGACTCTGTGCCGTCCGGGCACGGCAACCTCAAGGGGCAAACAAACTTCCCGGGATGGAACGATGCAGTTGGCTCCATCGTCCTCCGCAGTGTGACGAGTCCTGGCACCAGGCTTCGTCGTCTTCTGCTTTGTGCTTCTGGATCTTCTCCTGCTGATGTCCTGATTTCTTGCAGATAGCGCAAGGGCCTGAGAGGTGGAGGTGCAGGCTCCTGAGCGCGAGGCTTGGCAGGACAGTGCTTTTCTGGAGGAGATTTGTAAACCGCAGTTACGCCTTCAGCTGGTGGAAAGCTGTCGGCGTTGAGCTGTTCTTGGTCTGGACAGATGGATGTCTGGGCCTTTGCGGCTCTGTGCGTGTTTGCCGAGGGAGGATTTTTCCTGGGAAGCTGAGAAAGAGCTTGACTGAATTCACTGGTAACATTTATCAGCGGAGGTGTAAGCAAGACTGATTACTTTGGCATGGTTTTCGTAGAGGCATAGAATGGTTTAGGTTGGAAAGGACCTTGAAGATCATCGAGTTCCAACCCCCCTGCCATAGGCAGGGACACCTCCCACCAGCCCAGGTTGCCCAAGGCCACGTCCAGCCTGGCCTTGAACACCTCCAGGGATGGGGCCTCAACAACCTCTCGGGGCAACCTGGGACAGTGCCTCACCACCCTCAGAGTGAAAAATTTCTTCCTAATGTTCAATCTAAACCTGCCCTCTTCCAGTCTGAAGCCATTCCCCCTCGTCCTATCACTCCATGCCCCAGTAAAAAGTCCTTCCCCAGCTCTCCTGTAGGCCCTTTAGGGACTGGAAGGCCGCAATAAGATCTCCCCGGAGCCTTCTCTTCTCCAGGCTGAACCCCCCCAACTCTCTCAGCCTCTCCTCCCAGCAGAGGGGCTCCAGCCCTCAGATCATCCTCGTGGTTCTCCTCTGGACCCGCTCCAACAGGTCCATCTCGGCTATTAAGCTGCACATACGGAGTTGGCTGGCCAAAAACAGAGAGCCCAGCTCTTGGGGACGCTCTCACTGAGTCTAAACGAGCACAGGTCGCAGAGGCTGCGCGGTCACCGCTTCTCGCGGGGAAGTGGCGGTCCTGCCTGCATTTATCTAACCCCGATGTTTTCCCTTCCTGCCGCCCCTGTCTTGTTGCAGAGACAACGATTTTGACTACCTGGAGTTTCGTCTCTGGATCGGCCTTTGGTCAGCCTTCCAGTGTCTCATTCTCGTGGCTACCGATGCCAGCTTCCTGGTCAAGTACTTCACCCGCTTCACCGAAGAAGGTTTTTCCTCCCTTATTAGCTTCATCTTCATTTACGATGCTTTCAAGAAGATGATCAAGCTGGCTGATCATTACCCGATCAACTCGGAGTTCAAGGTGGACTATATCACGCATTACTCTTGTGCCTGTGAACCATTAGATCCAGGTAAGAGAAGGTTTAATTAGCTCTCCGGTTTGCAGATAGAAGATTGCGTTTGTTTTCTTTTTCTATTGTGCTGCAGCCCAGATAAGATAGAGGTGTATTAATCCTTCAGATATCCCATTTTAGCCTTATTTTGAAGCTGAGGGATGAATTTCACCCTACGTGCCAACTGGGATGTCTTTATAGCCGACCTTCCTGGCACTCCTGGTGTGAGCATCGCTACCAGCGGAGAAGCTGCCTCTAGACCTGGGTTTCCTTGCATCCCTGTGGCTGTTAATTCGGAATGTCATCCCTCTGAGAAGGCTGTGCAGGGCCAGAAGTGGCGGCCAGGTCACTGCCATGGTGCTCAGGTCACTGCTGGTATCCGCCGTGTCGTTTTGTCAAGCGCAGGAGGTGGATTTATTCAGGGCGTTAGCCAAACACGGGTGGTTTTCCACCTCCTGGCTGCGTGTGTGAGTGGAAAAGCACAAAAAGTTCCTCGCTGGAGCGGAAGGGAAGCATATCCGACAGTGCAGCCTATCGCTGGAGCGTGGGCTGCAAGGCAGGTGTAGCCAGACTACGTATAGATCTGCCAACACAACCGGGAACAAAAGGTTACAAACCCCAAATACAAACAGAAGTACGCTGGCTCGTACCATTGGGGAAGCTGTGACCGCTCCTGGGATCCCTCAAACAATGAGGAGTGAGTAAGAAACTTGGTTTGCGCTCAAAGTAAACGTCGGGTTATCTCGACGTACCTGTCCAACAGGAAGAGCTGCTGGTTGCTGCTGGCTGCCTCTGCGCAAAAGGCGTCGGGAACCAGATCCCGAGGAGCGGCGTGCTTACGTTAGTTCTGGAATGTAGGATCTCTGCAAGCACTTGGATGTAGGTCTAGTTCTGCTTCCATATGAATGGTGGGGGGGTTTCCTTTTTGGAGTTCAGATGGTGGTCAACGCCGAATTGAAAGTCTTCTCTTCCCATCCAAAGCCTCCGGGACAGACCCGGTGCCCAGGGCGAACGTGGTGGTACAGTTGGGATGTGTAGAGGAAATGGAGCACGTGGCAGAAGCCCACACCTTATTTCACAAGAGATTAGTGCCTGGAAATACGATGCTGGTCTTGACCTTTGTAAGCAAGCGCGGGGAGGATCAGCACGTGTGGTTTGGTGAAGCTCACAAACCCTCACTGCCACGGTTCTCTTCTCATCAGATTTGCCTCTTCCCCAGATTTTTGTTTCGGAGGGTGAAGGTGACCATTTCATCATCATCTCCAAATGCTTCTTCCTTAGTTTTTCAAGTAGCATTGAACAAACCTTGAATAGGAGGAGTGACCAGGTAGTACCGGAGGTGGTGACAGCAATCTCTCCAGGTAACCCTCCGGCCACACCAAGCTCTCCGGCAGGGATCTGCCCCGGTCTGCGGCACCTCTGGCACAAAGCGCTTCAGAAGCTGCCGAAGTTGAGAGAGAAGATTGGAGACAGCAAACTGTCTGGGAATGGGGCAGCTAACAGAGTGATCCTGTCTTTAAACACTCCAGGACAAGCTCATAAAATAATTTGAGGCTTCTCAGCAAGCGCTGGGGTTAGAGTATGGGCAGAGCAGGTGGCACTAGCGGGGTCCTTTGGCTGTTCTCGTCTTTGAGGGCCACGAAAATGCTCCGAGGGCTGGAGGCCCTCTGCTGGGAGGACAGGCTGAGAGAGTTGGGGGTGTTCAGCCTGGAGAAGAGAAGGCTCNGGTCCATCTCGGCTATTAAGCTGCACATACGGAGTTGGCTGGCCAAAAACAGAGAGCCCAGCTCTTGGGGACGCTCTCACTGAGTCTAAACGAGCACAGGTCGCAGAGGCTGCGCGGTCACCGCTTCTCGCGGGGAAGTGGCGGTCCTGCCTGCATTTATCTAACCCCGATGTTTTCCCTTCCTGCCGCCCCTGTCTTGTTGCAGAGACAACGATTTTGACTACCTGGAGTTTCGTCTCTGGATCGGCCTTTGGTCAGCCTTCCAGTGTCTCATTCTCGTGGCTACCGATGCCAGCTTCCTGGTCAAGTACTTCACCCGCTTCACCGAAGAAGGTTTTTCCTCCCTTATTAGCTTCATCTTCATTTACGATGCTTTCAAGAAGATGATCAAGCTGGCTGATCATTACCCGATCAACTCGGAGTTCAAGGTGGACTATATCACGCATTACTCTTGTGCCTGTGAACCATTAGATCCAGGTAAGAGAAGGTTTAATTAGCTCTCCGGTTTGCAGATAGAAGATTGCGTTTGTTTTCTTTTTCTATTGTGCTGCAGCCCAGATAAGATAGAGGTGTATTAATCCTTCAGATATCCCATTTTAGCCTTATTTTGAAGCTGAGGGATGAATTTCACCCTACGTGCCAACTGGGATGTCTTTATAGCCGACCTTCCTGGCACTCCTGATGTGAGCATCGCTACCAGCGGAGAAGCTGCCTCTAGACCCAGGTTTCCTTGCATCCCTGTGGCTGTTAATTCGGAATGTCATCCCTCTGAGAAGGCTGTGCAGGGCCAGAAGCGGCGGCCAGGTCACTGCCATGGTGCTCAGGTCACTGCTGGTATCCGCCGTGTCGTTTTGTCAAGCGCAGGAGGTGGATTTATTCAGGGCGTTAGCCAAACACGGGTGGTTTTCCACCTCCTGGCTGCGTGTGTGAGTGGAAAAGCACAAAAAGTTCCTCGCTGGAGTGGAAGGGAAGCGTATCCGACAGTGCAGCCTATCGCTGGAGCGTGGGCTGCAAGGCAGGTGTAGCCAGACTACGTATAGATCTGCCAACACAACCGGGAACAAAAGGTTACAAACCCCAAATACAAACAGAAGTACGCTGGCTCGTACCATTGGGGAAGCTGTGACCGCTCCTGGGATCCCTCAAACAATGAGGAGTGAGTAAGAAACTTGGTTTGCGCTCAAAGTAAACGTCGGGTTATCTCGACGTACCTGTCCAACAGGAAGAGCTGCTGGTTGCTGCTGGCTGCCTCTGCGCAAAAGGNAAGAGAAGAGATTAGTGCCTGGAAATACGATGCTGGTCTTGACCTTTGTAAGCAAGCGCGGGGAGGATCAGCACGTGTGGTTTGGTGAAGCTCACAAACCCTCACTGCCACGGTTCTCTTCTCATCAGATTTGCCTCTTCCCCAGATTTTTGTTTCGGAGGGTGAAGGTGACCATTTCATCATCATCTCCAAATGCTTCTTCCTTAGTTTTTCAAGTAGCATTGAACAAACCTTGAATAGGAGGAGTGACCAGGTAGTACCGGAGGTGGTGACAGCAATCTCTCCAGGTAACCCTCCGGCCACACCAAGCTCTCCGGCAGGGATCTGCCCCGGTCTGCGGCACCTCTGGCACAAAGCGCTTCAGAAGCTGCCGAAGTTGAGAGAGAAGATTGGAGACAGCAAACTGTCTGGGAATGGGGCAGCTAACAGAGTGATCCTGTCTTTAAACACTCCAGGACAAGCTCATAAAATAATTTGAGGCTTCTCAGCAAGCGCTGGGGTTAGAGTATGGGCAGAGCAGGTGGCACTAGCGGGGTCCTTTGGCTGTTCTCGTCTTTGAGGGCCACGAAAATGCTCCGAGGGCTGGAGGCCCTCTGCTGGGAGGACAGGCTGAGAGAGTTGGGGGTGTTCAGCCTGGAGAAGAGAAGGCTCTGGGGAGACCTTAGAGCCCCTTCCAGTCCCTAAAGGGGCTCCAGGAGAGCTGGGGAGGAACTCCTGATCAGGGAGTGGAGCCATAGAATGAGGAGGAATGGTTTTAAACTGAAAGAGGGGAGATTTGGATGTAGCAGGAAGAAATTCTTGCTTGAGAGGGTGGTGTGACACTGTCCCAGGTTGCCCCGAGAGGTTGTTGAGGCCCCATCCCTGGAGGTGTTCAAGGCCAGGCTGGACGTGGCCTTGGGCAGCCTGGTCTGGTGGGAGGTGTCCCTGCCTATGGCAGGGGGGTTGGAACTCGATGATCTTCAAGGTCCTTTCCAACCTAAACCATTCTATGATTCTATGTCCTACTACTGATTTAGACCCTCGTGTGATTTCAGTAGGATGAAAGACGAACGCGCTGAACGCTTTCTCCGGCTGAACGAATGTGAGCGGGGCGAGATTTTAATACGACTTAAATATTCTCATCAGACATAGGAGTACATGCAAAGCCTAAATAAAACACGAGGATGCAGCTGACAAGCCTGTTTTCAGGAGGGATCGCGTTCCCAAATGAAATTTCAAATAAATGATTTATAATCCTGTGAAAACCGAAGGAAAAGATGTATCGCTGTCACAGTGAATGCTGCCCCTTCTTTCAAAGAAATTACCTCCCTCCTGCTGATTTCAATTACTCTTTATCTTTTTTTTTTAACTCAAAAAATGTGTTTGCGCTGCATTCTAAAATGCACTTTGCCTTCCTGGGTATCTTTGGGGTTGTGCGTCAATTTTAAATTAATAATTAGGAGTGTTCTGTGGATATTTATTTTCATCCAGAAATTGTTAGAAAAAATATTGCAAAACCATGAAATATTATATTGTCTGCCTGGTTTTCTGTATTTTTTTTCTTACAATGAACTCCAAAAAAACCCCAGTTAGGTTTGAATCATGTTTCCCTTAGACTTTTCTTCCCCTTTTTTTAAGTGATTGATGCTTTTGAGTCAGTCTGAAACAATACTTTGGACTCACTTCACTTCAGCGAAGAGATTGAAAATGGTTTGATGGAGTTAACAAATGATTTGATAGATGAAATTTATTTTCCTCCCAAGCTGTTTCGGCACCGCGCTCACGGGATTCCTTTTTCTCTCCTCTCTTGCAGTTAATAGCTCGTTATTTAACGGGACAACGGTGCCGTCAGCCGATGAGCTGTTCTATTCCTCTGCAGAGATGGTGAGTGCCCTTTGCGAGGGCGGAGATTATCCGCGCTCGGAAGTCCGTATGTGCCGTGCCGGTAGATGGGGAATTGATCGCGTGGAGAAAACCCTCACGGGGACACCGTGAAAACGTGGCACTGCTCCTTTTTGGTCCTCTGAGGATTTCTCATGGTCCTGTATGTGGAATACTGTGTGCACAATTTAGATACTATTAATTACTTGCTAATAGCAGCCACTTTATTGCAGTTTGATCTTTGCGTGTTGGCAGGTTGCAAGTGGTTCTCCCGGGGGATTAGTGGGATCCTGGTGTCCAGGGCTGTAATGGCAGGAGCGTTGTGGCCAGCCCGTCCTTTGGAAGGTCCCGTTTCCACCCCGTTCTTTGATTTTTCTGTTGGTAACCCTGGCTTTTCCACACTTCGCTCCAGTGGTGAGCTGTGGAGGATAGTGAGGAAGAAATGGAGCTTGACGGGGTCAGAGATGTTCATGTTCAATGCAGGGAAAGTAAGTTGAGAGACATAACAACTTTCTGCTGAAGAATACGGATCCTACCGGTCCGTATTTCTTTTCATGTGGTGGCCACTCTTGTGTGACATCAAGTGGCCCGGCAGGAAGGGAGCGGTTTCTGAGCTGGGCGCTGTCTGCAGGCACTAGGAGCCCGAGAAGGCAAGAGCATCGCCCAAGGTGCCCGAGGGGTTTGGTGGCAGGGTGAAGAAATAGCAGCGAGGTCTCCTGATGGCCAGGCTGCACCTCATGTGCCCATTATGGCTCCTTGCCCGCCTCCGTCGGCTGGCTGCGGCCCCTGGGCACCTGAGTTGGCTGCCTCTGGAAGGCCTGGAGATGAGGACCTCCTCCCCCAGCTCCCCGTCGCAGAAAATAATGCCTGGGGAAGTGCTGAGTGACCCCACCTCCAGCACAACCCACCCATCAGGAGACGAGTTCCCATTGCCGCTTCTGTTCTGTTAACAGGAACAATTCTTCTCGGGTTTTGTGGGTTTAGCGCTCGATGGTCAGTCTCTGGAGAAGGGAGCCATGCCGTAGAGGAAGGCAAAGAACTAGTGTGGTGAGCTGAATACTGTGTTCAGTTTTGGGCCCCTCACTACAAGAAAGGCATTGAGGCGCTGGAGCGTGTCCAGAGATGGGCAACGGAGCTGGTGAGGGGTCTGGAGAACAAGTCTGATGAGGAGCAGCTGAGGGAACTGGGGTTGTTCAGCCTGGAGCAAAGGAGGCTGAGGGGAGACCTTCTCGCTCTGTACAACTACCTGAAAGGAGGGTTTAGAGAGGTGGGGGTTGACCTCTTCTTGCAGGTAACATGTGATAGGACGAGAGGAAATGGCCTCAAGTTGCACCAGGGGAGGTTTAGATTGGATATCAGGAAAAAGTTCTTCACTGAAAGGGTTGTCAAACACTGGAACGGGCTGTCCAGGGAAGGGGTGGAGTCGCCATCCTGGAGCTATATAAAAGCCAGGTAGACATGGTGCTGAGGGACATGATTTAGTGGTGGTTTTGGCCATGTTAGGTTGATGGTTGGATTTGATGATCTTAAAGGTCCCTTCCAACCTAGATGATTCTACATTTCTGTTACTCTAACTGACCTGAGGCCTGGAGACATGAAAACCACCCAAGGAGTTGCATTGGAGTCTCTCCAGCCATTCCTTGTCTTTCTTGAGCTGGGGAGCCCAGAACTGGACACGGTGCTCCAGATGTGGCCTCATTTACCGTACGCACCGGCTTTTTCTTTGCATGTCTGTCATTCTGCGGGCACCGATCAACCGATGGCTTTTACAACATACACAGGAGGATCCCACACTTGAGCTGTGTGTGTGCCCCAAGCCTGGATCGGCTCGTTCAGCGCCCGGGCTGTGTCCTGTGCGTGGTTGCTCAACCTTCTCCAGCGTAGCACCCCGTCCGTGAGCACGGGGCGGCTGGCTCTGCACGGTGGAGGTGCTCAGAGCGAGTCAGAGTGATGCCCAGTACCTGCGGTGTGGTGCGGCGCTGGGGGTGCAGAAGCCTCCTGAGGTCGGTGGGCATTAGGAGAGCTCAAGATTTGTTTCTAGAAAGGGCAAAGAGGGCAAAGAGGGAGATCTTCTGCTGCGGAAACAGTGCTGGTCTGGATCTGAGAAGCAGGTTCGGGTTTGGCGTTGCTTGCGGTGAAGGAGCAGTGGGGGAGTGGATGTAGAGGTGGTCTCAGGCCACTCCAGCTTCTGCGTGGGGTTTCCAACAGTGCTTTGCCACTGGGGAACATGCAGAGCGCTTCTGGCAGACCACAACAGCGATCAAAAGATCTCTGTCTTCTTTCCAAGGCCCAGCCTGTCCTCAATTCCCAGGTGATAGCGTCCTCTGTCCGGGTTAAAATCCATTCTCTCAGGGATTTTTTATCCTCTGCTCCGTGCCTCTGTTTCCTTCCCAGTATTTCCCCCGATGCTCTGTCCCTGTTCCTGTCCTAGCACGAGCAGCGCTTGCTTGGGCGCAGCCTTACGGAAACGTTCTCTTTGATTTCCCGCAGTACAACGCCACCATTGACTGGTCATCTCTGACAACAAAGGAGTGCTTGAAATACGGAGGACGACTTGTGGGCAACAACTGCGACTACGTCCCCGACATCACCCTCATGTCTTTCATCCTCTTTTTTGGCACGTACACCTGCTCCATGGCCCTGAAGAAATTCAAGACCAGTCGCTATTTTCCAACCACTGTAAGTCTCTCCTTTCGCCCAAACAGGCCGTTTCTTTACTTTTTCGGAATGCAAAGATCAGCCTCCCTTTTGGTGTAGCTGTCACCCCCAGAGGGAGAAATGCCACAGAGGGAAGTCAGGTTGCGTTGATTGACATCAAAACATGGTTAACCAAGGTATGGGGTTGGACTAGATGGTCTCCAGAGGTCCCTTCCAACCCTGCCCGTTCTGTGATGCTCTGTGTCCGGGGTTGCCTCGCTGGTGCTCTCTCAGTGTTTCTGGAGATCACAGGTGAGGCAGCAGAAGAGCCAAAACAAGCCACAATCCGTCGTGGAGATGCGGCGGTGATTTTCAAGGTGCTGACGACGACGCTTCCAAGCTGAGATAGGCAACCATGTAGTTTATCGGCATTAAGAAATCGGACGAGTCCTTCAGGCATATATAGTTCCAACTGGCTGTTTTCAGTGTCACATCCACAGCTCCATGTGATGCCCTGGGGTAGGATACATGGCCGTTCNCATTAAGAAATCGGACGAGTCCTTCAGGCACGTATAGTTCCAGCTGGCCATTTTCAGCGTTTGTTCGACAGAGATCAGGTGACCAAAAAGGGCCATTAATCGTTCTGTCAGAAGTCTCCCCGCTTATAGCCGGAGGGAGTATTTGGGGAGGACAAAAGAAGCCCTTTGCTTTGTCACTTGAGTAAAAGTGGGTATAGAACAGGAGAACAGAGGCGCATCTTTGATGGTACCACAGAGCCTTTGAAATACTGAGAAATCAGTGCAGAAATGTTGAACTCGACTACGATCCGTGCCTGGTCTACTACCTGTTACGGCAGGGACCTAGGGCAGAAATTCCCTTTCTTCTCTGAGGATCAGCTGCAAAATAAGGAGGAGCTGAAAAAACCCTTTAAACAAGATTTTGCTCAGGGTTACCGCCAGCTCACGTGCGCCTCTCAGGTGCGTCCGCTTGTTTTGTCTCCCCAACTGAAGTTACCGCGACACGTGTGCGAGCTGGTGGTTCCCGTGTGTACCAAAGCCCCGTTTCTCTCCGAGACCTGCCCCGCCGCCCTCGTTTTTGGCATTCTGGCAAATCCGGAATCCTCCGTGGATGTTTACTGTTCTGCTGTGTTACAATCGGACCTCTATTATTTTTAATAAAAAGGAAACGAATTCCATCGGGGCTGGAATGCGGCTCAATTTATGTGTAACCATGTGAACCCAGGAAGCCTGGAAGGAACAACAGCTCTGAAAAGATCCCACAGTTACAGACAAGCCCAGTGGGTCCTGCCCAGTTAAATTTGGGGGTCTGGCAGCTTTAGGTTGTCGTATTCCCGTGACTTGAGGAGAGCTGCACTCTTAGGGCATGGTGAGGATTTCGCTGAGAAGTCTAGTTAGTTTTCCTGTCTGTTTAGGTTGATTTATTACTTGAACAGAAAGCAGCGTAACCTCTGCCAGTCCTACAGAATGTCTCACCTGTCTCGGAAGTTTGGGTCTTTCCATCTTCTAAAGGGAAATTTGTGACTGTTTCCGTTGTCTGGTGTAAAATACCATTTCTTCCCTTTCCCGTTTTTCTTTTAACCTGCATTGCAAAATCAGTCACGTTAAAAGAATGGAGTCTGGGGATGACACAGTGGTTTTTGTTAAAACCTTAGGAATCCTGTGATAACACGAGAAGCTCGACTCGTGTCAAAAAAGCCATCTCTGGCTCTGCATAGAAAAATGTGACTACGTGGGCCCCAAAGAATCAGAGATCGGAAGGCAACTAGAAGGAAACAGTATTTTATATGTCTAAAAAAGGCACTATTTAAAAAAAAAATTACTTGTAAATGTTCAATACCTGTTAATATTGGAAGCTGATCCTGAAATGTCTCTTCGGGCACCGCTGTGGAGGAGCTAGGTCTCCATACCGGTGGTTGTTGGCCGCTGTCGAACGTAACCTCAATGAGACTGCCGTGCAGAATTCACGTGGGAGTTTCTTAGAATAGCAGTTTCCTTTTTCCTTCGGCTTGTTTTCGTACTGCCATTTAGGCATAATTGTTTGGCTTTCAGACAAGGCAATAAAGCACCAAGGCACGTTTCGGCAAAAGGCACCAGACGTGACAATGAGCCCTTTTGTTTCTACGAAAGAAGAAACCACGAGCTCGTGTTGCCACCAAACGCAAGCCTGGAGTATCGCGTAGAGACTAAAGCATGGGTGAAATGGTGTTTCGTAGCGCTAACTACTGTTACGATATCAACTTCTCTTTCAGGCCCGGAAGCTCATCAGTGACTTTGCCATTATCTTGTCCATTTTGATTTTCTGTGGAATAGATGCCCTGGTAGGTGTGGACACACCAAAACTAATTGTGCCAAGTGAATTCAAGGTACGTCATTGTCGGCTTGCGCGGTCGCCTTTGGAACAGGTTCCCTTTTCCACCCTTCTGCCCTCTATAAAATGATTTGCCCTCGAAACAGGAGAGTATTCTCCTATTCAGCTGTCTGAAAAAGGACCGTTTCACTCACACGGTATCCTTTTTATTAACATCATTTTGGTTATCTTGTAAATCCTGCCTCCATACTCCAAAAGGGTCATTTTGTTGCTGTTAACGGGAAGGATGAACTTGTCACAAACCTCAAGTGTCTCCCTGTGGCCCCGTTGCTGGAAGTACAAGTGTTGAAAGAGTTGGGGCTGTTCAGCCTGGAGAAGAGAAGGCTCCGGGGAAATCTTATTGCGGCCTTCCAGTCCCTAAAGGGCCTACAGGAGAGCTGGGGAAGGACTTTTTCCTGGGGCATGGAGTGATAGGACGAGGGGGAATGGCTTCAAACTGGAAGAGGGCAGGTTTAGATTGAACATTAGGAAGAAGTTTTTCACTTTGAGGGTGGTGAGGCACTGTCCCAGGTTGCCCAGAGAGGTTGTTGAGGCCCCATCCCTGGAGGTGTTCAAGGCCAGGCTGGACGTGGCCTTGGGCAGCCTGGTCTGGTGGGAGGTGTCCCTGCCTATGGCAGGGGGGTTGGAACTCGATGATCTTCAAGGTCCTTTCCAACCTAAACCATTCTATGAGTCTATGATTCTATGATTTGGCATGTCATCATTCCTCTATTGCGGCTCTAATGCAAGCTTTCCTTTCCTTGCCCTCAAAAGCCAACCAGTCCCGAGAGGGGTTGGTTCATCCCACCGTTTGGAGGGAACCCATGGTGGGTGTACCTGGCAGCGGCCATCCCTGCACTGCTGGTGACTATCCTCATCTTCATGGACCAGCAAATCACAGCCGTCATCGTCAACAGGAAGGAGCACAAGCTCAAGGTGGGTTGTGCGTTGTGTCTTGCACGCGTACGGAGAGCTGCCTGGTGTTTCTTCTGTGCTAGAGAGGGAGAAGGGCCTGTGGCAGCGTTGAACGTAGACACCACCTCAGAAACATCGTTGCTGGTGTTTAACGACAATATTTATTTTGTTGACCAACGTAGAGTTTTTGCCAGGAAAGCCACTGATTCAGCTGAAGAATCGTGAGCGTTGCGCGAACAGCGTTGGCCTTCCACCTAAAGCGAGAACCCTGCGCGGGGCCAACTCGCGATGTCTCGTTCAGTAAGCACTTAGCTAATTTTGATTGGCTTCACCAGCGTGCAGCCTGAAGCATTCCTACACGAGAAGCTTTGGGATTGCACCTCCCTTTTCTTTCACAAACAGGTCCTGTGCCAGGAATAGTCGGGTTTCACAAAACCAGCCAGCTACCTCTTCCCTTCTAGGGGAAGGAGAGGACTTAGACCCATCGCATCCTAACCCCTGCTCATCTGGCAAAGAGGTGGCTAGAGCTGGAAGAAGTTGGAGCTGCCCTCCTTTGAGAGGCAGAACTTTTGTGTAAAGCCCATATTCGTGTCAACATAAACCCAAAAAGTTTCTTAAAAATCTTTACAATATTTTGATCTTTCCTTGCAAGACCTTCACTCTCTGACTGTAGACATTGGAGAATGGTAAAGGAAACTTCTAAGTATAGGTTAGTCAAAGCTTGTCTTGTAAAGAAAACTCACGTCAACATCTAGCTGCCTTCATAACCATAACCCCTGCATCTCTTGGTGGTAGGAGTACTGTCTACCTTAGTAGAGGGCTGGATGAAGTTCACTTCAGAATCTACTGGCCCTGACCTCGGGGTTGTCATTTGCCCCGGGTAATTCTGCCAGACTCCACCATTTGAAGAATTAGAAAAGGAAACACAAAGTTATATGCGTGTGCGCTTTCCGTGTCCGCTTGGTGCGCTCTGCTTTTCCAGCGGGAGACAAGAAATTGTTAAATTAAGCGCAGTCAGGAACTGGTTGGTGTCTGTCATTGTCAATGTTTGCTTGGGTAGGGTAAACTCGTGCTGCCCGCTGTGCCCAGTGGATGTGGTTGTACATAGTCCCAAAACCATTCGTTCCTTTAAAGCAAGTCCCCGGGTCTGATGTTGAGGAACACCTAGGAAAGGTAGGGTGCTTTCCAGTGAGGAGGCTCGGCAGAGGTTCTTCCTGGCATTTTTTTCAACAAGGCTTTCAGGAAGATGATGGAGGCCAGCAGCAGGGTCTGATCACTCACTGCCTTCCAGCTGGTACGCAGAACTGCTGGTCTTGGTAGTGCTGGTGCTTCCACATGGCCGTTCACTTCACAGCCTCTAGTCCGCTAGAGAAACTAGTCCCAGACTCAAGTCCGGCTAACTCAAACCTCTCCTCTGGCATCAGATGACTCTTAACTTCTAACTTCCCTCCTACCACCTTCCTCCGTCAAAGACACCTGCCTATTCCCTGTCATCTTCTGATGGTTTTAAGGAGAGCAAGGTGCTTTGTGGTTGTGATCAGCTTTCTTCCTGCGCTCTTGTCATAGACTATAAGGGGACACTTCGTGAATCTGATGCATCAACGTGGAAAGGAAAACGAGGGTGGCCAGAGAGGGTCCACCAGGTCATGCGGTGTTCTGCAGACAGTGCCCATTTTTGGGAGCTCAGGCCCGCGGTGGGGAGAGGCCGTGAGCTTGGAAGGGCCGTCTCTCTCAAGAGCTCTGCTTTAACCTGAGCCGGGACCTCATTTTAATTTGCACGGCAATGTGTTACTGCAGCCAAGCCAAAATCTCTCTCGCCTTATCACAACGGGCAAAATTTCTCTGGGTCGGACAAGCCCCCGTTGCTGTGTTTGTCGTGTAAGACGATTGCTGGCGGATGTTCTCAGCCATCGGCAGAACAAGTTCTCTTTGTCTCGTGGCCATCCCTGAGCGGGCACGGCACGGCGCTGTGGCTGTCAGCCGCTCCGAAGGAGGTTTTGGGGTGTGGGGACGATGGCAGTGACCCCTCCTGTGGTGGGTATGGCCAGAGATGACCCCAGTATGACCGCTGTGTTGGCCGTACGGCGCTGGAAAATACTAGCAATAAGCTGAAGAGATTTGGGACATACCAAGGGCATAGCCACAGTTGGATGTTATTTAAAGAAGAGCTTTATATCCGCTGACATATAACAGCCTCGGATGTAGTAATGTTTTTAAAATAAACTTTCCAGACCGGTGCTATGCAGTTTTTTTCGTGCCTGTAGGGTTTTTCCTTTCCCTGCACGGTCAGTTCTATTGAAAAATATTAAATTCCTGTAAAAGAAGACTCTCCCTTCCTGCTAGCGAGACGTGTTTCAAGTGGTCTAACCCCTGGGAGTAAAGACTCCCTCAAAACACGGGTAGCGCCGGGTCATCATTTAGATATCTGCATTGTTGGTTGTATTGAGAGCCGTTGGAAGTGGGAACGGAGCTTTTACTTGGAAAAAGGGAGGACGTTTCAGTTGATGTGGTCACTGTGGACGTTAGGCAGCGGACGCGTCATTTAAGACCATCTTGAGTGTGATTTGGAGGAGAAGGAGTAACAGGGAATGGGAAAGGTTTGCTGAGCGCAGTGATGAGTGCTGCGTGATGGTCGTACGGGACTGGTTTAAAAAAAAACCCCTCAGAACATCACTTTTTGCTGTCTGGATCCGGGCAGATGTATTCCATACTGTGCCTACATCTTCCTCGGGGGAAGGCTAATCACTGACACGATCTCGGGTTTAGACCTGTGTCCAGCACCTAACTAAGCAGATGGATCGTTTTCTAAATCACTGGAAGAATATATTCACTGTTCTTCCCCCATGAAGAAGAGGTCCCTCATCTCTTCACCTTACCGGCGGAGAAGGTGGTTAAGCTATCAGCACTTGGGTATACTTCTTTAGTAACTAAGTATAACCACTCCAGCAAAATACTGTTTAATATGAAAAAATTTCTTCCCGGCTTCCTTTGTGAGCACACGCTTTTGTTCGATTGGGGGTTCTCGAGCCCGATGCTGCTGCTCTGCACCAAAAAAGACCTCCATACACGAAATCTCGTATAGGCCAAAAGAAGGATGGGGGTTTTTTTCTGCTAGTGCCTTGCTAAAGTGTTGGCAGGGTGTCACTCGGTGTCCGTCCCCGTGCTGCCGGCCAGCCAAGGTAAGCAGCGCACGTACGAGGAAAACAATGAGGACTATTCAAGACGAGTTGGGTTGGTTTCCCTCCTGGGTCATCCAGTAGGTCCAGATCGTTTGTTCCTTCCAATAAAATCAAATTGCACAGGAATGAAAAAAGATTAATCTTCTTTAAAATAGCAAACCATAGAGGTTTGTCGAGTGTTTTTCTGAAGATCCTTTTCTTTGGTGGCTCTTTTGTTTCTTCGCTTCTTCTCTTGGCGCTTGTGACTGGTGACTCTCCTGTGTTAGTTCATTAAGGGATTTAAAAAAGAGAAGATGAGGGGTCTTTAGAAAGGAGTAAAGAACGAAGGCAACTTTCTCCTTGTCAGTAGGCTATGAACCCATCAGCTGTTCTTGCTGCTCTCCCCGAGAGAGCGTAGGGTTGGGCGTTGAGGAAGGTGCCTCCAGCACCCGGCGTGACCAGCACGGCTCAGACCAGCGGTGAAATCCCAACTGTGAGATCCCGCAGTTGCTTCCTATCCTAAATACAGGAGTTCTTACCTCCCTCTGAGACAGCAAATGTCACCTTTGGGCAGGCACCTTGTGCCTGTAAGATTGCTTTCAGGTAGACTTCATGAAGTCGTTACACTGAGGTTTATTTTACAACAGCTGCTTAAAATTAACATTAGGCTTTGGGCTGGTTTTAAAGGGTGGTTTAAGCTCAGTGCACATCCAAGCTGTTGCTTACCCAGACACGAGATGACTTGGCACGCGAAGGAACCGATTCTGGCCTCCCACCGCGGCAGAAGAAGTCCTGTCGCAGGGCAGGAGGACCAACGGCTCCCACCGTCGCAAGCCGCTCTCCTGCTTTGCAGACCTTCCTCTGTCCGCTCAGCCTCTCCGGACCTTCTTGCCGCCCTCACTGTCTCGTGCTGAGAAAATGGGCCGTCGGGGTTTCGCACGGGCCGCGGGGAGGCAGCAGGGCTTGGGGTGGTGCTGGGCGTTGGGTTGTGGGGTCACTGTGTTCCTATGAAAAAAAATGAGAACGTATTATAAAAATAGCACTTCATAGCAGGGGTTTCATTTTCGCTTTTTAAGAGGCAACGCAGAGCTCCTTCGCAGCACTATAACCCCATCATAACCAAGAAAAATGTGTATTTATATCTATTCAAAAAATAGAGAGAGAGATATTAAGAGCTTGCTGTCTCTACGCTGTCGTTTTCAGCGCTTGCCGGAACCGTAACACCCGTTTTTCCTGCGTAGGTGGGGAATTCATACTTTAAGGAGCAATGTCTCCAACTCTTCTATTTCTTACGCCAACTTCTGTTGGCCAAAAGATGCCGTAGAAGGAGATGCTGCTTGTTTGGTGTGCCTCTGCCCCAGGGCAGAGCCCTGGCCGTTCCGTAGGGATTTTGAATAATTAAGCTGAAGGTCGTCTGTCTCCCTTCACAGAAAGGCGCTGGGTATCATCTGGATCTGTTCTGGGTGGCCATTCTGATGATCATATGCTCCTTTATGGGTCTGCCCTGGTACGTCGCTGCTACCGTCATCTCCATCGCTCATATCGACAGCTTGAAGATGGAGACGGAAACTTCAGCCCCTGGAGAACAGCCCAAGTTTTTGGGAGTGAGGTATGTCAAACCAGAAAAGGCCTTAATTGCCTCGTTGGCCTGCGCAGATGGCTTCGTACTATAAATGGTCTTGCTTCGAGCAGGACACGTGCAGAGGTTCAGGGGGAAGAGCTCTTAGATCTGCTGTAAATCAGATGAGCTGTGCTTCCTTACAGCTATTTTTTTGTCCACGGAGGATATATCCAGTTAGAAGTAGCCCTTTAGCAAATACCCTTTCTTGAAAAGGAAGAAAACTGGTGCGCTACGGTGCGTGCCTGAGCCCGTGCGAAGGGAGGAGGGGAAGGAAACTTCACCCCGGGGGCTCAGACCTTTTCCTCCGTCTGCTTGGGGCAACGCACGTTGACGTCCCCCCGGGACACACAAGGGTTTTCCAGAGCGAGCTCTGGTGCCCACGCGGGACACTGCAAAGCGGTCGTGAAGGATTTCGTGCCGCTTTCTTCGTATTTCCAAACCGGGCTGCGGGATTTAGCAGCGCAGGTCTTTGGCAATACCCCGTGTAACTCCTCAAAAGCTTTTTTCATCCAGATCAGACGCAGTTTTTGCAGCGTTTGAGAAAGGAGATAAATTTCCTGCAGATTTCTTTATCCGTGGAAATCGAACCGGCGTTCGTTAGCAAACACAATGGTACAAAATATAAACCTGTCGTGCCACGAGCAGTCCGCTCTACTTCATCAAGCAATTTTTGTCTCTATTTGGTCGCCTTAATTAAGTGGACTGAAGTGCTTTCGGCAGGAGCACTTCTGAAAATCGAGCTGCTTGTTTGGGCGACTAAATAGAAATTTGATGGCCTAACTTCCAGCGCTCTGAAATATTACCGGGGAAAGTATTTTTGGATGTAGGCAGCGGCTGCGGGTGCCGGTGAAGGCGCGCGGTCGGCGCCCCACGAAGGCACCGGGCCATTTATCCAACTTGTGGAGTGCGAGGAGCAGGACTCAAAATACGCTGCGAATCTAAGAGTGGAGAGCTGATGATTTACGACCCATTTGCGCTGCGGTGCAGAGGATTTGGATTGCTGTTTAACGGTTTCTAATGTTTAACGCGTAAACACGCTCCTCCTTACTCAGTAGCAGCGCTCTGTTGATCCCCAAACAGCGGAGCTAAGGCAGCGTACAAACACTGCCTTAAAAAAGAATAAAATAGTTTAAAGGGTTTAAAAAAAGAGATTTATGGGGCCAGGTCAGGATGAAGATACCTGCTTGGCGCTGTTGGCTTGTTACCACCAGTCTGCCTTGAAAAACGGGGCCGCGAAAACCAGTTGTCAGGCTTGATGTTGGTTTGGAGTGCTCTGGGAGAGGGAATAAAAGCAGAGGGAAAGCTGAAGCCGTGCTGCTCACCCGGTGGTTTTTTGTTTCAGGGAGCAGAGAGTCACCGGCGTCATCGTTTTCATTCTGACCGGCGTGTCCGTCTTTATGGCTCCCATCCTGAAGGTAAGGGCGTCGCCTTTTCTGCTTCCTTCTGCCCGCGCAGCCGAAGGAGGGCCACAGCGACTCTCAGGCTTAGTTTTACGCTGCTAAAAAACCTCATCGTTGGAGTGGAAAAGGAGATGAGTGAGAATTACTGATGCCGTTGTACGCTTTTCCGGAAGCTTCCTCTATGAAGGAAAAAATAAGACGACGGAGCGTCCTAGACACTAATAGTGACAAAGTTCAGGGCTGGTGGTTTTCAGGGCGGTGGGGTTTTTTTCATTTTAAGATTTTTCTTCCACATTTGCGGAAAGTTTTGTTTCCTTTTATTTTGTGCTCCTGTACTTCCGCTGCGACTGTGTTTTACGGAAAATATGTCGCGGATGACGCTTGAGAGCCGACTGGTGGCACGATGGAAGGACGGTTGGCAATGTGGTAGAGCAGCTCTGCGGAAGACGCAGCTTAAGAGATGGATACGGAGTTCTAAAAGTACATTTGCATCTCTTTGAGTGCGCGCACGTCTTAAGACGTGTACCTGAAGAGAATCTTCCTTCGGTGCTCACAAGCCGTGCGCGTGGCCCGCTGAGAGGAGGGGTTGCCCAAGGCACACGCCTCAGCAGATTTTCACTCTTGGGCTGGATCCTCCTAAAATAGCACATCCCTTATCGCTCAGATGCGACGCCCAGCTTAGCGGTATGGAAGACATGTTTCTGGAGGATGCAGCGCAATTAAATGTGATTTCTTAATCTCCTGAATTTTTTTTTTTGTGTTACGAGTTTAGCCAAGGCTCTGGACGGATGTGCTGCTGAGGTACCATTTAACGTAGGTAGGGAGTGATTTTCCAGGGCCTGAAATGTGGTGGCACGTAGCCACGGAGAAACGCATCCTTAGTGGATCATCAGATCGCAGAACGAGACTGGAAAACCTGCTTCTCCGTGTCTTGTGGAGGGTTCTGCCTTCTCCGGGGATGACGGTTTCAGTGATGCCAAGCGCAGGTGTACTGCACAACAGGAGATGTCACCTGCAGAAGGCCCTCTCCATGGATCCGTAGACCGATGGTACGAGCTGAAGATGTCAAAACAGTGACATACGCACTGAAACGGTGGCACCGTGCATCGTAACTCCGTGACGGAGCACACGGGTGTCTGGAAAAGCGTTTCTGGAGGAGGCAAAGGAGTTTTTGGTCATGAGGAGGTTGGAAGCCGCGGGGGTATGAGGCACAGTTAAATCTGCTGTCATCCATAACTCTTGTGATATGAAGACTGGTTCTGATGAATCTAACTTCTAGAGAAGCTGTGCCTGCCCCGTCCCTGGAGGTGTTCAAGGCCAGGTTGGACGGGGCTTGGAGCAACCTGGGCTGGTGGGAGGTGTCCCTGCCCAGGGCAGGGGGGTGGAACTGGATGATCTTCAAGGTCCCTTCCCACCCAAACCATTCTGTGATTGTATGTGAGGCTGAAGGGCCGGAGGCAGGCAGAGAGCAATGGTGCCACCTGTGTATCAAGTGGAGAAAGTGGCTTTACAAAGTCAGGGTGTTCCTGTTCTTGATTTCTGAGGTTGTTTTTACAACTAGCAACTTTTTGTGTCTTGGTAACAGTTTCCTCCTCTGCACAAACAGGCATTTCCGCGCCCTTAATTTAATGCCTGATTGTAATAACTCTGTTTGTTAGTTCATGCGACCTTTCCCTGCAAGATCTCCCTTCCTCTGCTCCGCTGGGGTCTATTATTTCCCCCGTTATTGCTTCATTCATTAATTATTTTGTCGGCGCTTCCCCCTAAGAAGGCGTATGGGGAAGGTCCTGGCGGGAGGACGCCTGAGGATAAATCGGCACGCTCCTCGCCCACGTGCCGGCCAGAAGTCCCTGGCAGCGTTTCAGGACCTTTAACAAACTCCAGCGGCAGGGTCTCTCCTGCTCCAGCGAGCTGCTTTGCTAAATGCATTGCAGAACATTTAAGCCTTCCCGTGCCAGCGGCAAATTGAAGGCTAACGATCCCAAATTCAATAAACCAGGCAGTCCGCAGAATAATCTCCTCTTTGTTGGTTTGGGGTGGTGGGGGGTTTTTTTGTGGGTTTTGCGGTGTTTGTGCTGGTTTCGAACGGCGCTGATGTTTCTGCTCAGTCATGGCAGAGCTCCACAGAAACATCCTCGGCCCTGCTCGGAGAATGACAGGCACTTTCCTATAAATACATTTTTTAATTCTTTTGGCTCGCAGCGGGTTTGCTGGGAGCGCCGGAGCCAGCAACCCCTTCGTTAGCGAAGGCTTTGCCAAAAGAAAGTCTTCCAAAAGGAAAGCGCCGCTTGCTACTCTGCAGGATAATGTACTTGAAGTTTCACCTAGGGATGATTTAGAGGATTAATTAGCATGGGATGGTGAAATAATATTTGGATGTTTCTCTTTTTTTTTTTTTTTTGGAAAACCAGAAAGAAATAGAAGGGGAAGGAAAGAGAGCAGTGTAAGTGAACTAGAAAGCTAAACTCTGAAAGCTAAACTCCCCCTACCCAACTTGTCAGAGGAGATATCATCATGCCTCGTCTTATCCTTCAGATCCAGTGAGGGCTTTGAATCCCTTGGACACCCCCAGCTATGTATGCGAACCCCATCCCTCCCCGCCACGGCACACGGTGATGGCAGACCATCAAACCCCGGCTACGGAAAAAAAACCCCATGGCTTTTAATGGGAAATATCAACGCAGCTCACTCAAGGAAGCACATAAATCCAATGGAAGGATGGATTGGCAACCAAGAAGCCGGGAGGAGGTGATAGGGAGTGAGAGTCAGGGGAGGGAAGGGAGAAATGTAGGCAGGGAAGCTTTGGTCTCGGGTGGCACGTGGACCGGTGACGGTGGTGCTCCTGTGCCGCAAGTGAAATGCATGCGTTCGGCATCAAGGCCTCCGGCGATATGTGCGTGGCACTATGTTTTTGACCCCGTAAATGATGAATAATGTAGGGAATACGACAAAACGCTGAGTAACTGCCGTGTTATTCGCCTCTTTAGTGAGTCTCATGCACAGGTTGGAAGGCAAACGTCCCTCCATGGGAGCCTTGGCTGTGCTGCCGCTGCCGTTCAGTGGCAGCCGCCCGTCACTGCACGAAGAGTTCCCTTCGGCGACGGCGGCAGAGCTCTTCCCGACCTTCTTGGGTTGAAATAAATCACACAAAGGCTGTTATTCAGCTCCCGCTTGTGGTTCGTGCCCAAGTGGTGCCTTTGAGGTCACGCCAGGCTGGCTGCGCACAGTTGCGTGGTGGGTCCTGTGTTTGTGGAGAGTTACGGATTAATGTGAGTGAAAGATGGAGCGGTCAGAGATTTGGTTGGCAGGACGGTCGTCGCTGAGGTGGGACTCAAGAGAAGAGCCTCTCTGGGTGGATTTCCACGGCTTACTGAGCTGGACATACCGCAGGATCGTGCTGCCTTTTCTTCTTCTCTACCTTCTGCTTCTCGTCTCACGAGTAACCGAGAGGTGAAAGGCAGTTTGAAGCTTACTGGAACACGTTTACCCCAGCGCCTCTTTAATTTGCTGGCTCCATTCCCTTTGGTTCTTGGAGAGACGTCCAAGTCCCAGTGAAGTGGGAGATCCCAGGGCTCCTCCGGCCCCTGGCCTGCTCCTCAGCCCTCCGGTGATTGCACAAATGTTCTTGCGGCTCTCAAAACACAGCAGAAGGATTGTTTTCAGAGATGACCACAGGCTAGGAATGACGTCCCCCCGACGTGTTACGGGTGCATTGTCTATGGGGAGGTTGTTCACTCAGTTTCTCCTGCTCTTCCCCCACAGTTCATTCCCATGCCTGTGCTCTACGGCGTCTTCCTCTACATGGGTGTCGCTTCCCTCAATGGCGTGCAGGTAAGTCACTGGCGCAGGTTGCCCAGAGAAGCTGTGGCTTCTTCTGGAGGTGTTCAAGGCCAGGTTGGACGGGACTTGGAGCAACCTGGGCTGGTGGGAGGTGTCCCTGCCCAGGGCAGGGGGGTGGAACTGGGTGGGCTTTAAGGTCCCTTCCAACTAACTATGCTTCTATGAGTCCCTCCAAGGCTGGGCCTTCTCCAGAAGGCGGCAATCATTAACCGTTGCGGGGTTTCTTTCACAACCCTCTGCCCTTTCCCTTCTCCTTCACCACCTCCTGTTCCTTCCCAAGAAGCCCCCGGGGAGGGTAGCAACTGTTTACAAACATCGCCACGGGCTGGCTGTCCGGAGATCCAGACCAAAGGGGAGTGATCTGCTCAGCAGGAGAGCAGCCAAGCCTGGGCCCTGTAAGCGCTGGGGGGTGCTTTGTGAAGAGCCAAGGTCCATCTTCCCCCCCCACAACTCAAAGATTCTGAGAGCAACCTCCGCCTGCAGAGGCCCCAGGCTCCCTCCCGGGGTGGTTCGGGACATCTGTCGCAGGCTGGAGGAAAACAAGGGCAGATGATTGATGGGGACGGGGTTGTTCTGCAATGTTAACGAGCGGGAACATTGCTGTTTTGCCGGGGAGGGGAAGCCAAGCCCCTTTCTTTGTCGTTGAGGAAATATTCCATCAAGAGCCTTTCCCACAGCGCGGCGTCTGTCGTTGGCCCTGGGAGGCTGGAAGTGGTTTTGTTGCTTTCTGGCACCTTATTAATTGCGGCCTTTCTTTTTAGCGCTCGGTTGTGCTCCGAGGGGAAAAGACTGCCTGTTCTGTGAGCACCATGAGAATTTCCTTGGGTGTTCTTTAGAACGGCCCCGGCTTTCATTCCCCGGTGGGACATCCATCTGGGCTCAGCAGCGGGCAGCGAGCCCGCCTTCGGGCAGGGGACAACGAGGGGATTGTAATGTTTGCCCTGGGGTTGGTTCTCCTGGAAGGGATTTCTCCGGCGTCCCGGCCCAGGTGGTCAGGGGACGGGGGCGGCTTGTTTTCCCCCGAGCGAGGATGTTTTTCACTCGATGGGAAAGCCCGATTTTGGTTTAACTCCAAGTCCAGCACGGGGCAAGGGACGCTGCCGGAAAAGCTGCCCGTCCTCCTCAGTCTTGGGTTAGCTGCCTTTCTGTTCTCTGGTAACGTGATGTCTGCCCTCACCTCTCTTGACCTCTGCTCCCAATTTAATTGGGGGGGAAAAAGAAAAAAAAAAAGTGTTTTTAAATGCTGAATGTCTTTCCTTGGCAGGAGCCGGGGCAGGGGAGGGTGGCAGAAGCGGCCCAGAGTTTGATACTGACCGTAATTTGGGCATTCACCTTATTTTCACTGTTTTGTCTGTAACGAAGTGCTCCCTTGAAGAGAAAATGCCCTGTGTCCACAGCCGCAGCAGATCCAGGCCCATTGTTTCGAAGCCAGAGGAGCAATTTCCACCGACACCTTTGTCCCTTGGTTTCCACGCTGATCCCCAGAGCAGATGGAGTCCTGCTCTTTAAGAGAAAGGCACCTCAGGGCGTCGCTTTGAGAGATGTTTTGCTCCCGTGTCCCTGTTCAGTTGCCAAATACAGCGTAGACGTAGGACCTCCACTTGAGACAACGGAATTAGCGACTTTGGCCCACACTGCGTTGAGCACAAGTCAGTCAGGATAGAGGAGGAGCGCTGGGTTCTCTACCGGGTTTCTTTTATGGGTGGAAAGCAAGTTCATTCAAGGTCACACCTCATCATGGAATAATGCTTTTGTAGCTCTTTTTTTTTGTGTGTGTTTCCCAGGTTTCGTTTAAATCTCTGTTTCTTTTCCTTTCCAGTTCATGGACCGTCTGAAGTTGCTCTTGATGCCTCTAAAACACCAGCCTGACTTCATCTACCTGCGCCACGTCCCGCTGCGCAGGGTCCATCTCTTCACCTTCCTGCAGGTGGTGTGCCTGGCCCTCCTCTGGATCCTCAAGTCCACCGTGGCTGCTATCATATTCCCCGTCATGGTAGGTGACGTTCTCCTTCTCATCCCTCCCTTCCGCAGCCTGCGCCTTCCCCCCACGGCCGTACCCTCCCAAAAACGGGCAAATCCAGCCTCTCCCTCTCAAATCCCTAGCTGGGGGCTCTGCCTCCCTTCGTGGCGCTCATGTAAGACTACACGGGGTCAATGTTGCCGCGGCGGCCTTCACAGAAATCCTCTGGAGGCACACGAGCCTGGAAAGTTAATTTTTTTCCAGAAAGGGGTCGTTAGTTGTGACCGTTCCTGGCTGCCAAGGTTAGATTTGCCGTGTTTTCTCCTTGAGCTCCATGAACGAATGAGAGGTGCATAGTTTTCCTTTTTTAGTCCACGCTAATTACCGTAGAGAAAATGTCTCCCGTGCTTTTAAATAGCATTAATTGACAAAGCCGAGAACGAGGCTCTCTGCTAAGGGGTGTACCAAATGGAGGGAAAGGATTGGCGAAATCAAGAGCCAAAAAAAATATGTCTTTTTCCTTGAACTTGAGTAAAAACACAATAATGTTGATTGACACATTTCACATCGGAGGATGATATGGAAGTTTGTAGGATGCACGTTCTCTTCCTAATAATGCATATCAGAGTCATGCTAAAACTTAGTTGCGATGTTGAGAGATCAGATCGGCCTTCCAGTACCTAAAGAGGGCCTACAGGAGAGCTGGGGAAGGACTTTTTACTGGGGCATGGAGTGATAGGACGAGGGGGAATGGCTTCAAACTGGAAGAGGGCAGGTTTAGATTGAAGATTAGGAAGAAGTTTTTCACTGTGAGGGTGGTGAGGCACTGGCCCAGGTTGCCCAGAGAGGTTGTTGAGGCCCCATCCCTGGAGGAGTTCAAGGCCAGGCTGGACGTGGCCTTGGGCAGCCTGGTCTGGTGGGAGGTGTCCCTGCCTATGGCAGGGGGGTTGGAACTCGATGATCTTCAAGGGCCCTTCCAACCTAAACCATTCTATGATTCTATGATTCTATGAAATGTTCATCACAGAGAAAAAATGTTTCTTAAATATAGGCTGTACGGTCAGTCTGGTAACGTATTTCTACATCAGGGAAGGGGAATAGTCCAACAGCTTTCTCGGCATTTAAATGATGACTGGAACTAGAGATACAACTGCGCACTAATACCAATTAAAACCCAAAGAAGTGTTAAGGGGAGTTGAGACGTATATATGGGGTCAAATGGATCAAGTGTGGATCCAAGGGGACCATAGCTGCACGCGCAGAGATTCTGCCGAGTCTCGTCTCCGGCTTGGAGGTGGGTCAGACTGCTGCAAAGTTCAAGACTGATGAAACTCCCTTAAGCAATTTGGGCCCAAAGTCACCTAGTTTCAGGTCTACGGACAAGTACAATTTCGGTTGTGGGCGCAGTTACGAACTGCGGTGCCTATTTAAAGGGAGAGAAGGAGCGAAAGCAGAAAACGGAATGAGGACAAGCGTTTGTTCTCTGGTGCTGGTGAAACGAGAAAAGATGAGGCAAGTAAAAAAAAAAACCTTCCAAATGTTCTCGCTGGGACACACGCTCATACGTAAAGGCGTTAAAAATCAGCAGTTCCCACCGACGCGCCGTTCCTTTGCCTTTTCGTGGCTGTGTTGTACTGCTGGTGAAAGCTGAGTGCGAGATGTGGACGGACAGTCTTTATCTTTGCCCATAATAGAGAGAATCGGAGTGAACCCGGAGTTTGTCATAATGGTGCACACTCAGCGAAGGTACTGTCACAGCTTAGATGTAGCTGGATCTGATGACAAAACCTCAGTTATTTGCACTCATGAACAAAAACACTGCAAAATTCCAATTTGTAAAGATCCGACCAATCAATCCAAACCTCTTTATTTGAAGAAAAAGCACTTTTAATACAGAAGTAGTTCATAATGGGATAATCGTGGGTGTCTACGTGGCATCTTTCCACCCCCTGAGTAATTTCACACTTCTCTAATCGGCGTCTCAAGTTACGCAAGTCAAAGCTTGAGGTCCTTTCCTAGGAACTGTTTGTGCCGTTGATCATCACTGCTCGGAACAACCTCTTCATCTTAAAGGCAGCCTTCAGTTGTCGGGAGTGGGTCATATCTTTCAGTAGCCAAGTCCAACTTTCAGTCTGTTGGTGTACCCTTTGGTAAAACGTACGTGTGACCTTGGTAGGCGTCCGGTGGTGGCGCTAAACCCCGCGTCGATGTAAACACCTATTTCAGACACGTCCCTTCTTTTTTTTTTTCCCCCCAGTGCCTTGGAGTGCGGTCTTGCAGAGAAAAAGCTTTTCCTCCGGTTTCACGCAGCCGCAATCGTAGTAAACTTTCTTCTGCAAACTCTGAGAGCACAGTTTGGCCCTCATTTAATTTCTAAAGACTTCTTATATCTGGCAAAGGGGTGAGAAAAAAATAAAGACAGTTACTCGGACTGCCTCTGTGAACCTGCACGTGTAGGCTGACTCCAAAAATAAATGAAAATACTCATTTTTTTTCTCTTTATTACTTTGCCTGGTGCCTCTCAGTTGGATGTTAAAGATGACCTTTGTCTCTGCAGGAGCATTAAGTGATTACGTACTTTTTTCTGTGCATTGCTCCTGTTTATTCTGAGGAGAAGTAGTCACAGTTCAGACTTTCAGGTTGATAGAGATATCCCAGGTGTCCACCTTGGTCTCTGTGTGGTCGTCTACAACCAGGATTAAAGTGTGTGGCATCAAGAGGAATGCCCAGAGTGTTCGCGATGAAAGGTAAGACGTGACTGAGAAGTCCCTCTCTGCCGTTTCAGATCCTGGCACTCGTAGCGGTCAGAAAAGCCATGGACTACCTCTTCTCCCAGCATGACTTAAGCTTTCTCGACGACGTCATTCCAGAAAAGGACAAGAAAAAGAAAGAGGACGAGAAGAAGAAGAAAAAGAAGAAGGGCAGTATGGACAGTGACAACGATGACGTAAGGAGCTTTCTGCTCTTGTCAAGTTACTCATTTTTAGCTAGCTAATCCCGGGGGGATGGTCCATGCCCTTCCCCAGCTCTGGGGATTTCCCAACCTCTGTTGAAGCCCACCGGCTCGGTCTTTTGCTGCTGCAGCAAATCGGCCCCAAAGAAAACTTCTTTTCTGCACCGCCTTCCCTTTTCCAGGCGTCACCGGGCGGTGGTAGGTGGTACTTGCGTTGCCAAGAGTGAAATGACACTTCCCACAAGAGCGCTAGATACCTGCTGAGATGTCATGCCCTTTACTAGAACGCCTGTCATCACCCTGCCTTGTTTATCTCTCCCTCCACCGCCTTTCCTTCCCGTCCTTGTCTTTTACATTTTAGGAGGAGGATGGTTTTCGCCAGCGGCTCTGTTACATCTGAATATATTCTGGTCTTCTTTTTCGGGTATTTTTTTAATTGCTTTTTTTAAAAGCACAAAAAGGTGTGACTTGTCGTATTGCAGGAAAGTCTGCTTTCTGCTGATGACCTCCATATTTTCAACGCGTGCATGCCCTCCTGCAGTAATCCTCTTTGGTCCTACCTCAGCTTGCGGCATGCCCTAAAATAGCGAAACGTGGCCGCTTGCGTCACTGCGAAGCGCGGTGACCTGACTAGACCAGATCCACGTGCCTTAGACCGTTCTATTTTTTTTACTGTATGTATAATAAGAAGAAAAGCAGTCCTCACGCCTTTAAACGTTCTCCTACCCAGGTCTAGCGGTGGTGAGGCACTGTCCCAGGTTGCCCAGAGAGGTTGTTGAGGCCCCATCCCTGGAGGTGTTCAAGGCCAGGCTGGACGTGGCCTTGGGCAACCTGGTCTGGTGGGAGGTGTCCCTGCCTATGGCAGGGGGGTTGGAACTCGATGATCTTCAAGGTCCTTTCCAACCTAAACCATTCTATGATTCTATGATATCGAGGTGCTAAACACCCCGATTATGTAGCACTTTGTATAGCAAGTGTGAGCTGCCGTCGGAGAGCCGTCCGCCAGCGTCAGCGTTACCTTTTGCAAGGTGAAAAGGGAGCCAGGCTTTAATAATTTCGGGCTACGTGGAGAGTAGTGAGCACAGTGTCACTTGTTCCGCTCACGCAGCTGGCCAGGGTTCACCAAGAAGGGCTTTTCCTCTGGCATAGGCAGAGGTCACGGTGGGACGGCGGTGCCTCGCTGGGTGTTTGGAGGGTTTCTGCTGGGTATCGTCTGCATCCTTTCTGCACCGAGCGGATCTACCGAATCGGCCCTCCTTGTGGGTTAGATAATCCATCTGGTGTCTTCAAGGGGAAGGTTGGCAGCTCCGGGAGTTGCCCCAGACCACCCCGATGCCTGATCTTACTCAAGGTTGGGAGGACGGAAGAGGCCACCTCGGTCCTGGTGGAGGACAAGCTAGAACCCAAGTCCTTTACGTGAGAGCTGTAGAACACCTCTGCAGATCTGTGCCGGAGGCAACAACGTCGGGTTTTTAAGATGAGAAAAGACGCAAAGGCGTTTCTTTAAAGAACATATGGTATCTAAAGCAGAGCACGTACGCGTCCTCAAACCAGGACGCGCTGCAAGAGGCAAAACTAGGTGTTTCTTGGGCGAGGGTGCAGCGTTGCAGGAGGTAGCGGGGATCCACGCCTCGGTAAATCAAGCTGGTTCCCAGCTGGGAAGATGGGCTCTTAATTGAGACAGCAATCTCCCCTTTCCCGAAATAAGAGAAAATTCCTGTATATAGTGAACAGTCAGCAAAGGTTTGACACATCTTGACTGGTTTGAATCCAGCGGCGGCGTATCCCGAGCCGCGGCTCCCATATCTCCGGTATGTTTTAAGCTATCTCCTCTCTTCTCAGGCTTTTCATTAAATTTCAGGTACAGTAATTGATCTAACGGGTAAGAAAATTTATGCAAAATGTCGTTTCTTAACTCTTCTTGGTTTGTTTGTGGGGTTTTTTTTTTCCAGCACTCACTTTTACCAGCTTCCTGACTGTAAAGCGCTCGGCATTATTGCTTTGATTGTTTTCACCCTTTCCCTTCTAGAAATATGCCCCGCAGCGAGTTAGTCCGGTGGGATTTGGGGGGGCAGTACACCCGCCAGAGTGGAGCTCAGGGAATAGCGAAGGCGAGCGGTGGTAGAGGAACAGGGACTCACCCGAAGTTCTCCCTGGGGCTTTGCTCGCCATCCGGGGCAGCGAGAAAGGAGCTGCAGAGAAGGATTTTCAGTAATCTCACCGCTTTTCCCTCCAGCGTTTCTCTATGGAGTACGAATTAGCGCAACTAATCGCCGCGTTTGCCTCGCGAACGCTCCGGCGCCGTGGTTTTCTCTCGGATTTTACGTCAAAAAATGCATGACCCAAGAAAGGGTCAAGTTAAAAAAAATTTTAAAAATTTTTACAATTTAAAAATTTAAATTTAAACAATTTAAAAAGAAATAATAATAATCTTGGGCTAATATGTTTAGTTTTAGAGTGAGAAGTGCTGTGTGATGGTCTCTTCTCCCCGTCGGAGCGATTTTGCCAACGGCAGATAGTTTCTCTCTGTCTCTCTGTTCATTTTAGATGGTGAAGTGTAAAGCGAACCCCGAGCGTCAGCGTTGCCGTTCCACAGACCCCTTACATGTCTTTATTAGCGCTGCCCCAGCGATCCGCTGGGGGGGTTACCCAGCTCCCAGCTCACCCTGTGGCCCCGAAGGGAGGGGGATTTCGGGGGTGGCTTTATTGCCGCAGCGCTTTTCGGCAGAATCATCTTCCCTCGGGCTGCGCTTATCTCTCAGCCTCCTAAAAGTACTCCTGAGGAAACGTTTCACTATTGGAGTATGAAATACTGCGCTGGTTGTCAGTTATTTTAAAAAATAATTAAAAATAAATTAATATTAATATTAATATTAATAATAATAATAATAATAATAATAATAATAATAATAATAATAATAACAATAATATAATGATGCAGGAAGAGGAATTCTCTGGCCTCTGTCATGTTTTCCTGCTCTGATTTGGAGGTCTCCCTCCCTCCGCCCCGGCGTTCCGCTCAGCGCTGTGTCTCATTCTCTCCAACACCAAAGATGTATTATCGTTTCTGGCAGTTACCACTGTAATTCCTGTGCCGGGTTACGCAATATCAGCCTTTCCTGGGTTACGAGAAATTACTTTTATTTTTAAAAAAAAAAAAGCGAAAATAATTCCAAGCCCCTTCTACTGAGCGTAAGCCGGTGGATTATTGAAGCCGGTGGGGTATAAATCACGCCGGGGCACTCCGTGTGCGGCTTCGCTCTGCACTTGTGCCTCTTCTTGGCCGGTTCGGTGTTTCTCCAGGAGCGCTCAATTCCTACAAGGGCCCTGGATTTGATGGACTATTTTACTGTAATTAAGACCGGGTTTGACTCGCCTTCGATAAATGGGGGAGTTGAGACAGCCCGGCTTAAGGAACCTCTGCCGTTATCGTGTCCGGCCCTCATCCTCGTAGAGCGATTGGGAAGGAAAAAAAGGGGTTTTCTGGAAATCTCAGCGGGATAAAACATGTTGATGGGGTTTGACGGAAGGCGGTGCGCTGCCGTTCCTGCCTACCAACGGGGTTTCCATCCGCCTTTCCTGCAGCCAACTCCAAGCTGAATTGGATGGCGTCTCATNGGAAGGGGGAATATTTTTTATTTTATGGGTTGTTACTTCAGTGTGTTTTTGTTTTGGGGGGGGGGGGGAGGGGGGGGGGGGGGGGGGGGGTGGGGAACCAGTGGAAAGCAGCAGGCAACAGAGCTGGACCATGCTTTTTTTATTATTATTTTTTCTTCTTTTCCTCCTTCCTGCAGAAACTATGTGAAGGATAATTTTAATTTGCGGGAGACGATAAGAGAGAGCGCAGTGAAAATATTCTAAGATCTTTTACACGTTTCTTTCACAGTCTGACTGCCCCTACTCAGAAAAAGTCCCAAGTATTAAAATACCAATGGACATCATGGAGCAGGAACCTTTCCTAAGTGATAGCAAACCTGCCGACAGTGAGTAGAACTAACCTCTTGCATGCCTGCTTGACTCTGACTTGCACTACAAAAATATATATATATATATTTAGAGTGATTTTTTTAAAAAAAACAAACCAACCCACCTTTCCTATTACTTGAGAAGTACTTTGCCTTGTTCGGTTTTTTTGTTTTCCCCTCTTTTTTAATTTCCAGGCTTCTGATTTATGACCGATTTTGGTTTTGTGAGCTTTTGGTTTTTTCCCTTGGCTTGTTACAAAATTGATGTTGTTCCTTCCGGTGCCTCCAGCTTAACCGCTTTTATCCAGCTACTAACACATCTCTTGGCCCTTTCGTTCTCTCCTCCTCGCTTTCCTGACTTTCCCCGGTTTGTGTTAACTCTGCTGATGGTTTGATTTATATTGATTTGATTTGATTTATTTTTTTTTCCTCTGAGCCTGGTGTTCTGGATTTGCAGCGGGTCTAAACTGCATCGCTGTCCCGTTACTGTTTGTTTCCTTAGGTGCCAAGCAGCTGCAAAAATCAGCGCTTAAAAGCGTAATTAAGCGCGTCATTGAGCCGCATGGCCCGTTAAGCTGACAAGGCAGTGATCAGTTGACCATTAACCTATTTCCCTTCTTAGGTGATTTGCTTTTGTGCTGTCCTCTTTCTTTTTGACTTCTTACGTTGATATCCCTAATTGATGATGACAATCTTCATTTTCAGTCATTTTCACTTCCCGTATTATAGTCTTTTAAGTGAGGAATCGGGAATAAAGCCTGCCCTTAGGGGTTTTTTTTGCCTTTGTGCTGACTTTATTTTAAAATACGGTGCGGTCTGGAGAGAAATAGGCTCTTTTGTCGTGATACAGGAGGGGAGAAATGCCAACGATAGGAATAAATTAGTCCTGCAGAGAGGCTGGGGGTTTCTAGGAGTGGGACCTAAACCCACAGATATTGAGGTCCTCCGACTACAGGAACACTTAGAGATTGGCATTATGCAACAAAGCCAAAGAGAAAGAGACGTTTCCCTGACTATTTAGATAGTTTCGGGGTTTCACGGATAAGGGACAGACAGACAGATCCTCCTCATTTTCCTCTGGAACTGCCCTGATGTGCTAAAAGCACCCTGCATCCGAAATGCCGTCACACGGGATTTTATCATCAGAAGCGCCGTTTTCAACGTCTTCAAGGCTGAAACAGTGAAGGAAAAGTTAATTCCACCGCAAACCTCTTTGTTGGAATGCCCTTAGAGACAACGCCGGGTAAATCTCCCGCGAGCCAAGCAGTAGACGGTTTGCGTGTTGGTACATTTTTATCATCCAGTAATTGATTTGCTGTTTTTTTTTTTTTTTAATTAGAAACAGCACAAAAAATTAAAATAAAATAAAACAAGCAAGCCCTCGGACTAGGAAAAGTACCCGGAATCCAGCAACACCGTGGTATTGTCCTCGAATGTAACTGTGTTCTGCGATTCCAAGTATATTACGAACAATAGCTAACAATAACTAACTTCAGCTTTCCTTCAGCAATAGCAAGAATAGGATTGTAATTAACAGAGAGTACTCTTCCCCGTGCTGGGTCAGGAAAGGAAAGCCGTTCCGGGCACCGAGCCGCCTCTTTTCTCGCCGGGAGGTTGGGCACAGGGTAACCAAAGAGGTGTAGACGGAAGGTAAGTGTCAAGACCTGAAGGTGGGGAGAGTCTTGGGAAAATGAGTCTTTTGGTCCCGTTGGCAGTTCGAGGGGTTTTTTATCTCAGAGGAGAGAGAGAGAGAAAGGGAGTATTTTTATTTCCAAGCTGTGAAATTCATCCGGCAGGCAGGCAGAGGTAAAAAAAAGCATTGCCAAATAGGTGAGGGTGTCGTGGGGAAGGTGAGGCTGAGCTTGAGAAGCCATGGGTGCTGCCAGCAGTGACCAACGAGACTTTCTTCCCTCTCCCCGGCAGGAGAGAAATTACCAACATTCCTTGAACGCCATACGTCATGCTGATACAATTCCTTTTCTTCGGTCACACGCCATGCCAAGGTAAGCAACCCCCCAAAAAATGCGCTTTGGAAGGATTCCTCAAAAGCATCTCAGCTACCCCTCAGTATACCGACAGTCGATGAGGGAAAGTTTTCATCCCCCATAGCAAACTTTGAGCACTTTGAGAAAATTCCCTACGTAGGGTTGTGGCATAGAATCATAGAATCTTCTCGGTTGGAAGGGGCCGTTAAGGTCATCGAGTCCAACCGTTGACCCAACACTGCCAAACCCACCGCTAACCCATGTCCCTCAGCACCACATCTGCCATTAAATGCCTCCAGGGATGGTGACTCCACTGCTTCCCCGGGCAGCCCGTGCCAGTGTTTGACAACTCTTTCGGTGAAGGAATTTGTTCCTAATATCCCCCCGGAGTTGATTGCCGACACGGCCCTACAGGGCTTGGGACGGGGAGCGGAGAGCCTGCGGGCTCCACCGACCTCGCTCAGACCCCAGCTGCAGTACCCACGGCTGCTTTGGGGTCTAAACCAGAAGAAAGGTGCGGAACAATGGGGAAGAGTCTAGAAAATACATCTACAGGGGAAAAAATAAATTCATTGTGACTGTTTAGCCTTAAAAAAAATAATAATAAAAAAGAGATAGAGAGTGAGGGAGAATTGCTGTTACGCTTTCCTTCAGTCACGTAACGGGACGTTGTGAAGAGGAAGTGATCCGTTTTCCCATGTCTGTGGTGGAGAATAGAGTAAATAATAACCTGAAATTGCAGCAAGGAAGAGTTAAGTAACAATTTCTCAGAGCTCAGCCACGGCTCAGCCCCTTGGGGCCACCTTGGACCTGCCAGTGCCAGGAGTTGGGTCTAGACCAAGGCAGCAACGGTCCTCTGAAATGTCTAAGGAGTATCTACGCTTCCAGGTGTTAGAGAGGCTGTGAAATTCACCTCAATGCCTATAACCAGATTATTTCAGCGGCACTCGACGAGCGCTGCCGCAGCTCAGCATGAAGCATGAGTGCTGGGTACTTGAAACTCCTCAGCTGATGAAATCGGTGGTTTTACCTCCTGACACCCACCATCTTTAGACCAACTCGTGAAAATTATCTTAGGTGATGTGTGGGGCCTTATTTCCAGCCCAGCCGTGTATTGCCGCTGCCTGTCGGGGTTATTTACTCGGTGTGAGCTAGAACCGGTACTGGGATCTGAGCATTTGTTCCATTTGGAGATATCTGTTGGGTGTCCCAGTGAGTCCCAGGATCTGCAGTTTCCCCACTTTACGCCGGTTGCCCCTCTGTTTTGTTTGTAAAATGCCGTTTTTCTCTTGCGAGTTGTAGGTGGTTCTTTTTTCCCAGGATTTGGCCAGCGGCAGGCTGCGCTGGCAGACGCCCCAGATGGCGTTTCGGGGTGGCTGAGACCCCCGGAGGTAGCCCCACCACCACCCCCCCTTAACCCTGTCTTTCTCTTTCTCCGCAGCCCTCCACGAACTCCAGTTAAAGTTGTGCCTCAAATTAGAATAGAACTTGAGCCTGAAGACAATGGGTATTTCTGGAGGAGCAAGGGAACAGAAACTACTTTGTGATTTGTCTCGTCTGTTCGATCTTTTACGGAATTTATTCTTTTGTCACTAGCCAAATATTAAAACGCTCTCCGCTCCCCGCCTGCGTAGGTAACTGAGCCATCCTTGCCCCGGCACATCTCCTCTCCTCCCTCCTCGCCCCCCGCTTCCCCCACGCCGGCCAAGACCCGGTCTGCCTTCTCCGTCGCTTCGACGGCGCAGGCGCCTCCCTCGTTGGCCAGCGGAGGGCCGGAGGAAGGCGGGAGGCGGCGTCCCCGGTGTTGGGGGGGAGATGTCGGGGGACCGGCGCCGCTCGAGGCGGGAATCGGTCTGGCGGCGGAACGCAACTGCGCCCTCCAGGCTAATTCGATGTCTTGCTTACGCCCCGCTGGAAGGCGCTGGAAAGTGCTGCTAACACTAACTTGCTCTTACAGCCTGTACTCGTAGCGTAACGCGGGAAGGAAAAAGGAAAAAGGTACTTCACTCCCAGCACAGACGAACCATTGCCATCGCTGTAGCATGTGTTTCGAAACGTCCCTTTCCTATGCAATTTTGTTTTTGGTTTTTTTTTAAAGAAACACTTTAATGGACTTAATCCGTCAGGTACATTGAAGAGTGTTATTTTCCTAGATTATTTTGTTTAAATTATGGGGGCCTAACCTACGACTTCTTTTTTTTTTTTTGTCAATTTTTTTTTTAACCTTTTTTTAATTACTGTAAAGAAAAATGAATTTTTCCTGCAGCAGGAAACGTATAGTTATGAGTAGTTCTACCTCTTATTTCTAGACGCCAGGCTTTCTGTAAAAAAAAAAAAGTATTGTACCGTATATAATGTGATTTTTACAAANAAAAAAAAAAAAAAAATGCAAACCAACAAACAAAACCACGACACCGCACCACAATCTCCAGGACATGGCATAGGGCTGGATCAGTTTGATTAACACCTTCTACTCTGAAGCATCTGTTTTACTTAGGGTTATTTTGTTTTCTTTTTTTTTTTTTTAATAATTCATCTAACTTTACTATGAAGGAAAGGGGATGTAACTTAAATCTCTCGGTAATTTAGGAAGAGTCTTAAATGTATCGGTGGTAAGCGAAATACCGACCGGCCACCGACGTCAGTGGACAGATGCTGATTGTATTCACGTTGTGTATTTCCTACGCGGTATTGTTCCAATTACGTCCTTTGGAAACCCTGGTGTGTGTGTGCGCATGCGTGTGTTGCGTACGCACGGGAAGACCCTGGGTGCGCTTCAGGCGCGGCGACGACGCAACGGAGGAGAAGGACGGCTGAAGATGGCCCGCTGGGACGCTCGTCCCGACGTTCGTGTTCACCAGGCTCACCAACACCTGCATCCTCCAGCATCCCACATGGCTTTACCATCACCTGCAGAATTGACCCTAAATCTTGACTGCCCGGCCCTAGACGTGTCCGTCCGTCCGGGGCGACGCGCCGATCCCAAGCAGGTTGGGCATGGGCACGCCTAGGCTTTTGGTTTTAAACCAAGTGAGCAAATACCACCTTGGGAGAGGTGATTTTCTCGCTGTAGCAGGTATGAGTATGTAGTTGCACGTGCGTGGACGCGTGCGTTTGGGAAGTTGGGCTTCACCAAGGAATTTCTTAGAGGAAACACGAGGGCTACACGTAGCACACTAAAAGCTTCATGGAAAAAAAAAAAGGAAATAATAAAAAAAAAAGAAATAAAAAAAGCCCAGCGGCATGGGCCAATTCCCCAATGGAGAAGAATCCCACCGCAGAGGACAGGCGCGTTGCTGCCCCTTTTGTCCTTGCGAAACCAAAGTCCGTGTTGGTTGAGTAAACGGAATTTCATGATGGTGCTGAGACCTTATATGCCAAATTTTAGCATCTGCTCGCTCGTAGTAGCCGTATCAGCAAGGGGAGGTGCAGAATAGGGCTATTCTTTCCTTTCCCAGCCGCGCCGTAGAAGCAGCTGGCCATCAACCCTAAGGTTGAAGGATGAGTTGATAGGGACCGTGATAGTTTGAGCTTGACCCGCTGGAAGCGGTCATTGCTGCCGAAAGCCGTTGGAGCCGTAGAGGGCGCCCGCGCAGCACACGCACGTGCACACACCTCCGTACATTCCCCCACTAGTTCTCCAGGGCTCTCGGGTTCGGCTTCCATGAAATGTGTGTTGACTCTTGAGATGGGCATCCCGGGAACCCAGCCCAGACCTGCTTTGGAAGGGCTGGAGAGACGTCGGAAACGGCCAGGAAAGGAGCAGCTCCGTGATGGCCCCGCGAGCTGGAGGACAGGTAACCCGGGACGTGCAACGCCGGCTTCAACCAAGGGTTTCCATCCCTTGGTGGACGCAAGTCGCTGGCTCCTAAAGAGGAAACGGACTCGAGCGTTGCCTATGGAGAACGCGGGAGCTCGTTGTGTTTTGCCCAGACCTTTGGTTTGTAGGAATCCCGGTAACTGAGGGAGGAAAGATCGAACCCGATGAATTAGAAGCGGCTTTCCTGCTCCACGGGCAGAGCGCTGCGCCCACACACACCCACCCCCGCCCCCCCGTCTGCTGGCACCTGGTGATGGGTCTCCCCAAAAATGAGGTCTTCCACTTTCGAACCATGTTAAATGTACTTGAAATGTATTGACTGCTGATCTAGATCTTTCTCTCTCTCTTTTTTTTATTTTTATTCTTATTTTTTTTTATTTTAATTCGAGGGAGCTGTTGTACAGAGGGGAGCGTTGCTGGAGGGACGGGACAAAGCTCTCTGTGGCTTTCCACGAAAAACACACAACTCTGGTGACGGGAGCTGGAGGCGTTTCCTTTCCTGGTGCCCGACACCAGCGCTTCGGTGGTGGTTGTGTCTCTTTCGTTGGTTTTTCCTTTAAAAAACAAAGCAAAACCCAACGCAGAGAGAGCTCTGCTGGCACCAGGAGCCAGCGGGCCGGGAAAAGAGCCTACGGGCGTCCCAAGGAAAGTGTCACCACACTTCAGAGACCTTTGAAAATAAGACTTTTTGATCAGAATTTGGTGTTTTGTGGGAAAATCCTGGGATTAAGAGCGGAGGCTGACCCAAAGCCCTCTGAAATGGGAGGCGGCCATAAGAAATGCACTGCCCAGAGCAAAACCACGCCAGGTCCCACCTGGTGGTGGGACCTCGTGACAACCACCCAGCTGCAGCCAGCTTTGTCCCGGCCCCGGGAACGCGGTGGCCGTCTGCCTCTGTAGCCCACGCTTCTTGGTCATCGTGGCCGATAACGTCTTTGTATTTTATTTTATTTTTTTTGAATCGACACGCACTTTCAGATACTTTTATTACTGTTTTTAATTCTCGTAAGTCTGTATTTGCTTTGGAGGAAAGAATAAGAACTTAGGATAAAATGAAGTGGATCAAGATGGTGGAACAAAAAGGAAAAAAAAAAGCAGAAAACATTTCAATATATTAAAATGATTTTTTTTTTCCAGTAATATAAACCATGAAATTCCTTATAACATTATAGTATTTTACAGTTTTATGAAGCTTTCTATTGTGACTTTTATGGAATCAAAAGATGAAGATGATGAGATATTTTAGCATTTATATTTTTCAAAATTAAATGTATACTGAAAATAAAGTAACTTTATGCATTTATTGGAGAGCTTTTGTGTTTGTTTTTTCTCGTTACATAGTCAGTCGTGTTTGATTGAATCGAGATTCCCGTATCACTGTTGTCATAGTCACCATTTCCGAGGGAAGATGCTCAGCGGCTCTCCAGGGGAGAGGATGCTTTGGAAAGGTCCCACAAATAAATGTGAAAAATGCAGGGAAAGTTTCTTAATAAAGCATAAAGGAGTTTAGGTTGTATCATAGAATGGTTTAGGTTGGAAGGGACCTTGAAGATCACCTCGTTCCACCCCCCTGCCCTGGGCAGGGACACCTCCCACCAGCCCAGGTTTCTCCAAGGCCACGTCCAACCTGGCCTTGGACACCTCCAGGGATGGGGCAGCCAGAGCTGCCAGGAGGCTCCGGAGCGACACAGCATCTCTGTGCCCACCTCTGCCACCTGCGGACAGGTAAGGGTGAGCCCAGCACGGCCTGGGCTCCTCCACGAAAACTCTGGTTTCTGGGCTGAGACTTGTCATGACCAAACTTTGCTTTTTTGCACTCGTCATTTCTTGACCAGGTGTAACCATGAGTGAGGACATGAGGTGGGGGTTCACCAACCACCAACACCTCTCCGGCTCCACCAGCATGCCAAGCGGCCACCCCAATGGACAGAGAATGGGGCACCAGCTCCTCCAGAAACCCCCTCCCTTCCTGCCCCGGGAAGAGATGGGGTCGTTAAAACCCTTAGATGGGCATTTTGAGCTAACTTTTGAGTGAGGAAGGTGGGTCGTGCCTTGTCGATGGGGTGGCGGTGCTGGACCAAGCTGCAGGTCCCCAAAACCTTCTCCCCTTGGCTGCTCCCCTCCCGTACCCGACCTGGCAGGCTGTGTTGGGGCAGCACTCTTCAACTGCGACCAAAAGCCATATATTGTCCAGCATCTCTCTGGTTTGTCGGTGTGGACAGAATTTTGTGGCATTTTGGGACTCAGTTATGTTTTGGGCGGCTGTTTCTGCACCGGAGTAGCGGGATTGTCCCCTGGGGAAATAAATCACTTATTCCCCACAGCTGCTGGGAGCCCTGGGTGGGAGCCGGGCACGAGCATCACCTGTGAGCTGCTCCCCTCCCTCATAAACTGCTCTTTAGCTCCTACCAGTTGGTCAGAACTTCTTGTTGAGTCTGGTTTTGTGGGGTTTTGGGGATCAAGGCAAAAGAAAAAACGCTTTCTGCTCATTTCAGGACAGCGCTGTACGCGATACGAAAGAAAAATAACATTAAAAGGAGGTATGAGGCCATTTGCTTATTGGGGTTTTTGTGTAGGGGGAGGTGATGGCGAGGATGCCGCTGGCCCAAAAAAGCAACCTCGGGGTGGGGAAAGCAGTCGCTGGGCGAGCAAACAGCCCCCTGCGTCTCGGGGGCAAATAAAACTAATGCTTTTAAGCTCTTTTTTTTAATGCTTTTATGGATTTAGTCATTGATTTTATTTTATTTTTTTTAAAAAAAAAGTGAAACGCAGAGGCAGAAGTTGGTTGATTTAATTATTTAATTTAATTTTATTTAATTTAATTCAATACAGGTTAATTTGCTCTCGAGGAGCAAACAGCACGCGTGAGGCAGGGTGGGGGCAGAAAACACCTTGCCTTCCCCCAAAACGGGCGGGTGGTGCCGCCGGCTGGCCCCGGCGAGATTCGAGGGCTCTTCCCCCAATTTTTAGGGGAAAACCCACCCCTGCCCGCGCGTCGACGACTGACCGCTGCTGCGCTTTCCCCTCCGCAGGCGCCGGGGCACCGCTGGACGAGCTGCGAGCAGCGCCAAGGTAAACGTCGGGAGCCGCTTTCGTTGAGCGCCGCTGGGTTTTAGTGTCCCGAGAGAGGGTCGCGTCCCGCTTTTCCCATCGCTGCCCCGTTCTCCCCGGCCGGAAGCTTTTAGCGATGTTATTCCCATCCCGCCACCGCGCCGTTGCGGCTTAATTAGTGCCCTTCCAGCCGGGCTGCGGTTGGGAATGGTATCTGCCCGGCAGAGGTATTTGGTTGGGTTTTGGGGTGGTTTTTTTGGGGGTCTTTGTCGCATCGCCTGCTCCAGTCTCCGGGTACGGTCTGTCTCGGGGTTTGCGGGGTGGGCTGAGGTCGGCCGGGCACCCCGAGGTTTGGGTGACATAAGGCCAGGAAGGGTTGGTCTGAGCCACAAGGATGTCTTTTTTTTTNTTTTTTAAAAAAAAAACCAAAACAAAACAATAAAACAACACAAAAAACCACCCCCCAAAAAAAAACCCAACCAAAAGAGGGACTTTGCTGCTTCTTTCATATCTTTGGAGATGGCTTAGAGACCTGCTGGGGATAAAACTGCTCCGGAGGCGAATCCGCCTGGGGCAGGAGGAAAGAGACCCAGAAAACAAAATAAAAAGGAAAAAAAAAACTAATAAAAAGCCCCACTGCAACGGAGAGGAGAAAAGGACGGTGGTTTCTGCCCGGGCTGGATGAGAATCCCTCGGGATTTGCTGGCCGCGGCGGCGCTCCCGGTGGCCCCAGCCGAGAGCAGCCGTGCTGCCGGACCGGCCAGCCCGGGCTTTCCCAGAAACTGAGCGTTTTTAATAATAATAATAATAAAAATTGTTTTGTTTTGTTGTTTGGTTTTGTTGGGTTTTTTTTAAACAGCAATTGATCTTTTTTTGGGTCACTTTGACCCCTGCCCCTACACGAGGTCCCCAGGAGACCATGCGCACCTTCTGGTGCAAAGCAAAGGGGACACGTCCCCAGTGCTGGGTTTGGACAGAGGGGACCGTCAGTTTGGGGACAGACACGGGGGAAAAAGGTTCTGAGAGCTGTTTCAGAGAGGTGACCCACTGCTAAAATCAAATCCTTAATAACGGATGCGATCTCTTCGCCGACTCAGCGCCATAGCTTGCCTGATTAGTTAAGGGGGAGGAAGATGAGGCAGAATGGGACTTTTCCATTCATAATTAAAGCTATCGGGAGCCCAAACACCAACGATAACGAGCACGCGCAGCAGAGCACATGTGTCACTGCCCAAAACCTCCTGCCAAGGTGAAGGCAGCATCTTCTCATGTGTTTTTAGAGCCGGGGACCAAAATTCCCCCCGGGCCACCGTGCCGGCGGAGATGGGATGCTGTGTTTGTGCCTGCAGAGGCTGCGCGTGGTCCCAGGAGATACCCAGGGCTTTCTTTTGGGTGCTTTTTTTACGCCCTTTGGCTTCTCCTGCGGCTCGGCAGCGGGGCTCCGGGCTTTTTAAGCCCCTGAGAGCCAAAAGGCTGCGGCACCGCGGCGGCGAGGAGTGCCCCCTCCCCCAAAACGTGTAGAGGAAACCCTTGGCCAGAAGTTTTGCGGTCCGGGTGTGAAGGGGCAAGCGATGCCGACTGCTCCGGAGGAGAGCCCGGCCTTGGCTTTCCGCTCTCTCCAGCGCTGTCGGCATTAGGAAATACCCTTGGGGTACCGCAGGGCGCGCGGCTCGCCCCGAAAGCTGCAGTGGTAATAAGCAGTGCTGGTTGGTTTGTGGGTTTTTTATATATATATATATATCTCAACACATTTCCTAGAAACAGGCGCGCAGCAGAGATGTTCTTGGCTTACTCGGTTGTATTTCTCCAATTTTGGGGGGAAATCCAGAAGGTCGCTGTGGCCGTTGGCCCTAACCACGCGCATCCCGAGCGCAACGGATGCAAACGGGACGCGGGGAGGCAGCGAGAGCTCAGGCGGGTCACTAACGCCTTCGGTCCGACGGGGTGTTAGGGGAGCGGTGGGGGCAGGACCCGACGCGCGGCGGTGACGGCGGCGGGTGGCCGGAGCTGCTGCCTCGGGTACCACCCGGGGCCAGAAGCTGCGGTGGAAACGCATCTGCGGACGCAGTGATGTCCCCGGGGAGGGGGTGAGGGGAGTTGATGGCAGCGCCAAATATATGGATGAGACGTGGGTCGCTCCCCGTAGCAGGAGATGATAAGAAGACAATTTTTAATTCTAATTACTGTTAAAAGTAATTACTGTGGGGCCTTAATTAGCTTTAAATCGATGTCCCCTGATGCTGCCCCTTAATCCTCCGCCCCTTGCTGCGTTATTTGCTCTTTGCTATATTGTGATCTTGTTCTTCTGCAAAAAAAACCCTGCCAAATTTGGGTTCAGGGTATTTTCCCGTCGTTTTCCCAGCTGGCTTTGCCTTCCTCCTGCCTCCCACCCCGGGGTCCTGCGCCCGCAGCACCCCCAGAACTCGGCGGATGCTCGGAGCGGGATGCGGGGGTGCCCAGAGGCCCCGTCTCGGGTGATGGGCTCGTGCCTCCGGCTGGCTGAATATCCATATAGGCACAGATAGCCGCCTTTGGGGGCACTTGACGAGTGCTTTTGGTGTTTGTGCTTCGTTTTTTTGACCGTTAGCTCCCAGGACTAGAGGTGGGTCCTCACTCCTGCCGGGGGAGCTGGTGCCATGCCCCTTCCCAACCCTCCCCACCACCCCGGGGGTGCAGAAACCCTTTCCAGGGTGCTTTTTTAAGTCTTTATTGCAGGAATTTTATTTTTATTGTCTTTACTGTAGGAAGTCTTTATTGTAGGACTTATTGTAGGACTACATCGGCGGTGCGGCCGGAGGATGGGCATGGAGCCGTGGGCTCGGTGCCACCTCCCAGTGCGAGGAAAAGCCCCGGGTGGACGGCCGTGACCCCTTTCCCCAGCCCCATAACCCTCCACCTCCATCCAGGCGTGACTGGAGAAGCGGTCCCCGATGCCGGCGTGCCGGCCCCGCAGCCGCCCACCTCCGGGCACCTCATCCCAGCGGGCAGGACCCCCCCTCGCACGCCTCTCCCAGCTCCGAGCTCACCTGCAAAATAAAAAGGGGGGGGGCAAAAAAAGAGCCGAGGGGCAGCCCCGGGTGCGGGGGTCCGGCCGCCGGCACGGCGTGGGGTGTTTTGGGGGGACGGACGACCATGGCTTTACCTGGGCGGCGCAGTAGAGGGGGGGTGAGTTGGAGGGGCAGCAAGTGGAGGCGAATTGGGCTCGCTGCTCCACCAGCCGCCCCAGCAGCTCGGGGCCGGCCCGCGGCATCCTCTGCACCAAGCTCTCCCGCAGCCTGCGGCGTGGGGACCGGCGGGTTTTAGAGGGGACCCGGGGGCGTTACATACCCATACGTCATGTTTTTTGGAGGGGGGGAAGCATGTGTGGATGAAGTGTTTTGTGCTTCCCCATATTTCCCCATTATTTAGGCTCATAACTATCGTCTCCCTTCCCGCATCCTTGAAATTTTGGCTGATGCACCCACTGATCCAG
>VUYV01000605.1:268501-293979 GCA_008711295.1 Anarhynchus alexandrinus | reverse complement strand
TGGCCTGGGTGGTGTCTGAGGCCGGGGATTTTGCTTGGAGGAAATTGGATGTCTCTATTTCTTGCTGAGGTGTAATTGTATTTGATCTTTTTTCAGCGAGGACAGGTTGTTGTTCTTGATCTCTGCTTTTAGAGTTGCTTATGTTGTTCTGAGTGGTAGCTATTAGTATGGTTTTTCTTTCTATCAATTCCGTTGTATTTTCTTTTTCCTGTTCCATGACTGTTGTTGTGGTTACTGATATTTGCCCTGTAATTATGTGAAGTACTTTAGTACTCTACCAAGTATATTTTTTTTTTCAGCTTCTTTTTTCTCCTTTCCTTCTGCTTTTTCATTTACACGCTTTATTTTTTCTTCCCTACCTGCCATTATATTTCTCTGCTATTTCCTTTTTCATTTGGATAGATTTGGAGCTCTTTACCTTGCTGATTTCCCTCAATTTTTTTTTTTTTTTGTGTCACTGTAGAGATTTTAATTACTTTATTATTTGCTTTGCTTTTTCTAATGCACATAATCTTCTGGGTTTTTTGTTCTTATCTTCTTCAAAATATGTTCTCTTATACCCTTAGGGACTTGATTTAGTGGTGGACTTTGCAGTGTTGGGGTTACAGTTGGAGTCAATGATCTTAAAGGACTTTTCCAACCTAAAGGTTTCTATGATCTCTCTGTACTGAAATGTATAGAGAATTTAGAAGGAAAATTAATAATGAACTGAATGTATTTTATCAGCACCATTTTCTCCTTAGCTTTTCGAGTACATTTTATTATTTCCATTTCTTTATTTTACAAGGCAATTATGTCTTTAATATTTACTGTATCTCAGGCAGGAGAGACTGCTTTTTCTGTGCATATCTTTATGTTGATATCATAAATCACAACAATCATGGGATCAAATTATATGTTTTCCTGTGTTTACCTGTATCTCTATGAATAAATCATAACTAGTTTAGTTTGAAAATATGAAGATGACAACATTTCTAACAATCCCAAAATTTCTTTAAAGGGAAAATCAAATCCTTTTTCCACGATGATTACATTTTCAGGCTAATTCTTGCTCATATAATTTACTTGCTCAAGTAATTCAACCTTCATTTTGAGGAGTGGTTTTGTTCCTACTAAAAACACAGACATAGTCTTCTGTCTCGTGTTAATATTACTCCTGAGCAACACTTAGTTATTATCCTGGGTCTTTTGTTTTTTTTCTGTGTAAAACTTAAAGAATTCTCAAAGAGGGTATACTGGAGAAGCTCTATCAAGTTCTTAAGAACCACATTAATTAACTTATTTTTAATCTACTTACCTGTAAAACCAAAGTGATATTTTCGTATCATTTGGTGTATAAAAGCTTGTAACGTAACAATACATATTATGCAAAATCCCTCCTACAGACGTACATTTTCTTCATCCCACTACATCTTGAATTGTAAGACCCTGCGCTCATATCCTTTGGATTATTAACAGCAAGTACTGGTTACTGAATAAACTCATCTGCATTGAATGGCATGAAACTAGACAATAAGAATAAAATAATGCAGCACTCTGAATTTCTAGATGTTATTTCAAAAACCTCTTGCAGTACAGTGAGAACACAGCACAATTAGTACAACCTAGTCCATGCTTTCTTATGAATCTTTTCCTAAAGAGTCTCTCAGGGGAGAAAAAGTACAAAATAGATCATTCATTGGTCTCATAACCAAGCTTAAGGCTAAAAAAAGTCACAAAATCTGGTCTGCATGTTTCATCTTTTAGATGAGAGTTTTCCAAATACTTTGCTCTCATTTTTTTATCTACTAACAGCTTTATGTCTCTACTAAAAAACCTCCTGAAATACTACACATTCAAGAGAAATTTAAAAAAAAATACAGTAAAAATATTACATGTTATCAAATTTTATATTGATTTTAGCCATACATCCCTGCAATCAGATTATAATTTCAAATGTATCTCAAGGACATCCTTTAAATATATAGCAATGGTAAAAATCAAATAGATTTTAACTTACACAGACTAAAAGAGAAAATGAATTGCCAAAGGTAATTCCAAGTCCCCATGCTGAGCTTTCACCTCCTTGCAGTACTCTTTCCATTTGTGAAACTGACATTTTGAATTGGAGACCAGTAATTTAAACAGGGGTGAGGCTGCATTGTTACATCTCAGCCTCAGCTAATCCCTCACACAAACGGGATCGCAGCCAATGTAATGAAATTCTCACACCTGACCTGTACTATAATAAATTCCAAAGTTTTCTGTTGAAGTATGCTTGCTTTTTTTTTAATGGAACAAAGTCTGAATGTGATTCAAAGGCTAGTGAGTCAAAAGGAAAGACAGACAGAATGTAGTGAGCAATGCATCACAACTGAACATCATTTTTGTTCAGGATGTTCAATAAACAGAATATTTTTCACAACCTTGGGCCTGGGCAATGCATGACTAAGTTACAGAACTGAGAAGCCTTGAGTCCAAATGAGTCCCTAATCAGGAGATACAACTTTTTCCTCCCAATTTTCCTGTATTTTTAATTATTTAGTAGTAAACGTTTAAGTATTCAGTTCTAACTTGTATTTTTATTGTATTGGAATGGCAAATAGCTAGAAATGCACCAAACAGATATCAGCCTTTGGTTCTCCAATACTGTAAGGAGGCTGGAGTGGTTATAAATCTCTGCTACTTCACCTCTTTGAACTAGGTGGAATATACTGGATAACCAGGCCTCTCATTCTTAGCTGAGTTTATCCACATTTTCTTTAGCAGGTAAGCTCCTCCTAACTACAGGCAGTTGATACAAACAGTCACTGCTGATCACCTACTTTGGGTCACAGCTTTACCCCAATGATACCATACCTGCCTGCCTTCGCTTCAGTGACAAATCATTGTGGAAACCCCAGGCCTCTGTGTGCCTGTGGGCTCACCAATGACTTAAACATTTACATTATGTCATATTTTTAATACCCTTGCCTGCCTGAGGTTTATGCTGATAAAAGCCTTCTTAAAATTATTTTCAGTGAGCTTTTTCTTTTTCAGCCACACTGTGCGCAGAGGAATGCTGCTAAACAGACAGAACTCCTGTCGTCCTTTCCTAAGGGAAAGGGCTCCCTCTTACTCTGCAGCGCACCGGGAGGTAATACCTGCCTCTCTGAGGGATGCTACCAGTGCTGGCATAGCAAGAGCAGTGAATGTACTTAAATTTCTTGCACTCCCTGTCTGGAGTGGAGTGGGGTGGTATGAAGTGGAGCAAAGTAAGGCCTGAAGAAGGAAGACCATTATTGATCTGAACTTTTTTCAAGTTTTTTATAGATATGCCAAGAGCTGGCATATCTATAACTACATGAATTCCAGATTTTGCTTCAGCAGTTATGTTTTCTAAAATTAGTTTCATTTTGGTTTTACTTTTACAGGGAAGTAAGATGAAGGCAAATAGTCCTTGAAATGAACCTGAGAAAGGGTATTGTTCTCTGGTGTGAGGTAGCAGATTTCAGCTTCATGCCTTGTTTGATGTAGGAACTCCTGACTCAGTCAGATCTGTTTTCTTAGCAATCACTTATTTACAACTTTAACTGAAATGCTTAAAGAATGCATATGAGCTATTTCCTCTTGCATAAATCATTGGAAATACCATCTGCCTTTTACGCAGTGGGTCAATGTCTTCAGGCTCCTCTCTCTCTTGGAGTCCCATCAGCCTAACACCAGTCTTTAACTCATCATTAGCTTGGGCACTTATGGTGGTAACATTCCACGTACGAGAGTAGTGTTTGGACCTAGTCCCCTCCCATAACCTCTTCAGGTCCTGCTCATCTGTGAACAATGTATAAGCATCAATGCTCTTGCAAACCAGAGCCTTCTGTCCCTATCAAGGAAAGGGCAGGATATGCCACTCCCTGCCTTTCTTAACCATGATCATCTTCTATGAAACGAGAGCCACAGAAAATTGGCTGCAAACTCTATTAAATCAGTTTTTTAACTACCTTAGAAGAAGCACCACTGTTTTTTAAAGTACAGTGGCATTTCACTTGTATGAAAGAAGTCCTTTTTGAACCAAAAGAACAAACCAAGTTCAGATTTAGTATTACAAGCTCATTTTTACTAAAATATAGCAAATGACATATTAACTTAAAAAAAAAAAAAGACTTCTCTTTTTTTCAGGGAAATAGATACAGTAGGGTGGCTGGTTGTTTCATTACAGCCTGCCACCAGAGCTGAGGTTCAGGTAAGCCTCTCTGTTAGGCAGCCTTGATTCTCTTTTTACACCTGTCCCAAAAGCAAGCTAACTTCTAATTCAGCTTGCCATATATTTTACTATAAGGGTTGCTTTCTGGCAAATGCAGAAAGTTTTACCACACACCTTAAAAATATGAGAATTCCCAGTATGAAACTAGTGACGCTTCTCAAACTTTTTAAATGCCTTTTGACTCATCTCACCAACCTATAAACTTAAGATTTGACTGACCACTTACTTCTTACATGTATCTTTCAAAGCTTGTGAGCAAACTAAGATTACATCTAGAGGTAGGAGGTGAAGATACACAGGGAAATAACAAGATTGAAATGCTATATAGTTCACTTTTAAAACCTTGTCATTCCTTTGGAACGCTCAAAGACTCTGCACTTTACATTGCAAAAAAAAAACCCTTAAGATATTAATTTCCATCTGCTTAAGAATATATTGTTAAAAGCCCATGTTTACCAAGGCCTTACAGTCTCCAAAAAAAAAAAAGGATGAAGCTAAAAGAAATACAGAGGGCAGATGAATGAGCAAAGGCGGTATCTTTTATTAGGTCAAAGAATACAGTGTGGAGAAAAACAAACTCTAGTGAGCATCTAAGCCCCTCAGCCAGCTTGAATCACAAGAAGCAAATACTGAGAAATGCTAGTTACTTCACAGCTGAAAGATTGACCCATTTTGAGGTACTCAGTTTTCCAATGCTCCATTCTGCCAGCCATCACCAAACACACTTCCCGACTCTCACTTGACCACTAGTGAAAGATGGAATATCATGGGGAAATCACAATTCAGGGGAAGAAGATAATACTGTTTTTAACTTCTTTTATCATGTTGTAGTGCCAAACTAAGACACCCAAGAACCTCCAAAAACATATCAGTACTGGCAGTGAGAATGTGTATTGCCCCGTGGGTGTTGGGAGTGAAAGAAAAAGGGTTTTTTTAGGCAGGAACTGTACTTTCCACATGTATAAGAATGTCTGTGAGGCCACATAACTGTCATCACTGTTAGAAACCAAAATCTGTTCCACCATCTTCTTAGAGTAACACAAAAGGACCTCTGTAATGCTTGTAATTTAAACAGACTTAGTTAGAAGCAGGATGTACCTGCACTGTCACAAAGTGCAGCCACAGTATGGATTTCAGATCAAACCCTCCTGCCTTCTATGGTCACTCAAGAGGTTTTTGCAGGAGGCATAGATTGTCATCATTTTTTTTAATACTAGCTGTGGGTCAGTGCATTTCCAGCTAACATTCTGTATCATTTACTTGTGTAAGAAGTGCCCTATCACTGAATTTTCTCTTCAATTATTTAATGTGTGAACATCAATTCAGAGACCTCAGCCCACGTGAACAATGTAAAGCTGCGTTATTCAGTGGAAATCATTGGGTTTGTTCCAATATCAGCCTATTATATATTAACTCAGGACTGTCTCTTAGGTTTTTATTTTATGTTTGCCTTCTCATTAATCATGAATAGAAGTGAGGTTCTTCCTTGTCCAAAACTGCTTCCAGAAGAATTGCCTTCTCATGTTGTAGTTTCGGTGTCAGAGAGAATGTTGGGTTTTTTTCAACAATTCTCCTATTTGCAACCAATTCATGAATTTCTAATTCAATGTGATTCCAAATAGCACAGACGTGATATGTATTTTCTACTGGTCACAAAAGTACAAAAACATTCAAAGTATATGGGTTTAAATGTGCACTCAAAACTCATTGGCCATGAGGCTTTAAAGCGTACCAGAGAAAAAATAGTGCTGAGAAGCATTAAAAGTTAATCAGATATAAGGAAATTAGATGGTATCAGCACTAGGCATTCAAAGAGTATGAACTGTCTTGGCCAGAAACCTAAACAGCGCACCATGTTCCAACAGGGTCCCTGCTCCCACATCATCCATACTGAAGACCTGTTTGAAACAAGATGGATTTCCCTCTTGCCTCTTTACATTTGGTGAGAAAGCAATCTGAGGGAGGAACAGGAGTATTCCTGTCCCTCACCCCAACAGGGAATCAGTGTACAGGGGGCATTCCATGGAATATGGGAGCCATGTAACTCCCCCACTATAGATATCGTGCACATGGGTACTGGGATAACTCTGAGAAGCTACTTGCTTTTTAGCATACCATGTGAGCTATGTGTTGTGAAATCCCTCTTATACATGGACAAATTGAGGGCTGGGGGCATTTATTTACTCACAGCATGACTGAGATAAAAATTTCCTAACGGGCAGGCACCTGAGCAATCCAGCTGATAAGAAGGAAGGAAATTTTTCCCTTGTGCTACAAAGGACTTCCAGATACCTTTAGAACATTCCTATTCGCTAAGGCACACCTATATTTCACTAAAGACATGCCTAGTCCTGCTGTTCTCCTGCTCATGTGTGGAAGAACTACAGAAAACAAAGTCATTTATGAGCCCTCAGGCTGTAAACCATGCTACCATTTCTGAAATGATCGGTCAATACTCCTTGGCAATGAATCACGGTGGGCTTTATACACAGCCCATATCCATATTACACAGATGGTGAGACAATTCTAAAGTATACTTTGTGAAGACAAAGACACAGTAGAAAGCAGAATATTGCATGCATCTTGGCCGTTTGGGACTCAGTGTAATATGGAGGGAGAGAAAGGGAAGGACACTCCCAGGTGGCTAAGACACCTTTGTGGCTCCCTGACCACAAAATCACAAAAAGAGTTACCTAATTCAGAGAAACAATTCACAGGAGCCTTGAACTCTTTTGACTTCCATCTCCCCATACCTAACTATCCAAAGCTCAGCTGAACCAGGCTAAGAAAAATTGTGATCTTGGCTTGAAAAAAACGAGAGAAACAAAAAGGAAACAAACGAGGGCAAGAGGTGCCTCTATTTGCCTCCTAAATTTGGGGAACTTTGATGTTCATGTTGAGATACTTTTTGCTGCGTTATAATGATTGAAAAATTAGGACAGAAGAACTAGGAATACTGAAGACCTAGTTTCTATGGGAGCTTGAGGCTTTAAAAAACCCAAGTGTCATCAAACAAGAAGTGCCAGGCTTGCAATGAAAGAAAATGGGCTTCCTAGAAACAATTCCTGTTTAAAGTTGGCAAAGCATAGTTCCTTTTGTGGAGGGCTAACAAGGCATGATGCTGAATAGAGAGCCGCAGAGGTAATGAGTGTACTTTAACTAACTCTGATGAGATGAAACCCACATTTTCCTTCCCAGACTTGCATTGCATTATCCTGAAAAGAGTAAATGGAAGAGAAATCAAGTACAAAATACCAGGACAATAGCAAACAGCAGAGATAAAGAATCAGAGATACAGCTGAAAAAAAAAACAGAGTTTACAATCTAACTTGGAAACTCTGCAGCTTCCAAACAGGCATCTCATGGATTTGTCAAAATGCTCTACTCTGGCAATAAGCATAGCAGAAAATATAGACAAGCCTTCTGTGCAAGAGAGGAGATATGTCTTCTGGGAGAGGGGAGGTAAGTTCTGCATTTGGGCAGGGCACAAAAACAAAAGCACACCCTCATCAGAGGATATGTCTACCTCACCCAGTAGCACTCCACAGAGAGATCCCTGAGACAGGACCAGCCAAGGTGGCCCTAAAACCAGAATCAGGAAAGCCCAAGTAATCTTGATGTTCGACTACAGATAATTAGTCCTGAAAAAAAGGTACCACTATAATACTAACGAGACTATGCTGCTTCTGTGACTTCATTAGCAATCTTTCATGACTTTCTTCTGTGCTGTGCAGATGCATCAGCTTGGTTATAGCTATATCAGGGAATTTCTAACACAGCACTGCATAAAGCTGTGTAGAAAAATTGTCCCTATAAGTCTGCACAGGAAAAGGAAGAAGAGAAAATTACTCCAAACAGGAAAGTCCAGTTCTCCACTAAGAAGCATCACTGACACAGTGTCTGCTTCAGAAACACATTCAAATAGCCCACTGCCAAAGAACAAATATCCATGTTAATCATAAACTACAGATGAGAATTAAGAAATTAGCTGTGGGTTCCAGGGTAGAATTCAAAAGACAGCACTCAGCCAGGGATTGTTGCCAACACTAACAATATAACTTACATAGAGCATGCATCCAAAACTAGAACAGTGACTCCCAAGGAAGATCCTCCTGTCTTGGAGGCTTGCTGCATGGGATCTAATGCCTTTCTCGCTAACTAACAGAAATATGATGGTAGACATAGAGAGCAGGCTGCTGTCAATGTGGCTACTGGCACTCATCCCTCCGACAGCTCTGTTTACCTCTTCATGTTTCATTCTCCCAATTCTGAAATATTTTCTTTTTTTCTCCATAATAGGACTTTCTAACATCACTGAGACATTTCCCATGTGTAGAAGAAGATCTACATTCTGTAGCATAGCAGTTGTAATTCTATGTAGCATGTCAAACCTCCTACGGATGCAGAGACATAGCTGTCATGGAGAACCTCAGAAGAACTTCCTGACTGAAACATCAGACTGGGCTTCTGTGAAATTAGCTCATTTTTCAGGTCTGCCACAGCCACCTTTTGAGACTCTGAACATATGGTCCCATCCTCTATATGCAAAATGAAGGTTTACTTTCTTTTATGGGCTATTTAAATCACTATTCTTCAAAGAAAATACACTGCTTCCGTGTATGAACATGTATACATTCTAAGCTTGTGGCTTACTGCTCATTGGGGGGCAGTTGTTTTATTCTACTAAGACTAGCAAATGGAGAAGAGACTTTTTACATTCAGCATGTGGTTCGATGCTATAGCAAAGCTGAAACTGCTGCTGAAAGGGGCTGTATGCTCCCCTGCTCTCTGGTTTTGCATTGGTTGAATAACGCAGCCACAAGAGGGAGCTGACCAAGTTAGTTGACCTACCGGAAAGCTCTTTTCAACCATTTTTCGGAACGATTTCACTAGTATCTGCCAGCTGAAGTGACTCTCCATGAAGCCACAGAATCATGGAATTTGCAACAACTGCTGGGCACGCAAGGCATACAGCTAGAGAAGAGGGTGGGACCACCCCTCTTGGCAGCTGCCAGGTATTAGACTGGCAGGGCTGTCATGTCACGCTGCAGTTTCAGTGTCTTCTGTGAAACAAATCCTGGTGCAAAACCAGGAACTGTGCAGAAACGCTTTGAGCTAGTTCTAATTGTTCCACGAACATAGTCCGAAATCAGAACTCTGCTACTCTGTATCTACCCCCATGATCAATTCTTTTATTTCACCCATTGCATATTGGAACAGAGAACTCTTTCAATAAACACTTTTTTGCTGCAGGATTCAATATGCTGTCTCTCTCCACAGAATTTGTGATACAAAGTGTTCTGGAAAAAAAATCAGTCTTAAGGAAACATTTGATTGTAGTAAGGCTGAATGGTCTTGTTTTGACTCTTATCTGAATTTAAACACTTTGAGTTCCCAACTGTATTAAATTGCAAAGTTATCTAAAATGCAAAATTATAAAGGCAAAATAACACCTATTTGACAGTATTTTAGAAAGACGTTTTATGATACCTTCTTCCTGGTAATTTCAGTGAAATCATCACACTTCTCAAGAAGAGTTTCTTTTCACATAAACAGATTCTTTTTCAACAGTTCTGTTCTCAAGCCAGCGAAAAAAAGTTAAAGACCTTTCAATGGAGTAGTATTTTTGCCAGGGACTCCTCTATGTCGATCATTTTCTTTTACGTAACTTAGTGAATGACTATGCAAGAAGACCTTGCTCCATTTTAGGTTACCCTCTTTCCTACCTATACACCTTTCATTAGAAAGCATGAGCTCTGCTACAAACCAATGCAGAGAATACGACTACAGCCAGGATCAGGATTCCAGATTTTGATTGCTTTTTTCCCCGAAGAGCTGTTATTAGCTGTTATTATGTGGCTGCACAGAAGTCACAAGGTCAAGGTTTATAGAGAAGGAGTCTGTTTTTCTAGGAATGCGAAGTGAAAAAGAACAGAAGGTGCCAAAAGATCACCATCAACACAAATATTGCTAAATAGAAGAGAGCCATGCACTGCTCCTGGAGCCCAAGGCCAGAGACATCAGCTGGCTCAAAACTGCAGTGCTAAAAGCTCATTCCTCTAAAACAGGTTTATCTTGTGGAGAACCAGGGAGTGAGATAACAGTTAAGTACTGTGGGAGATCAGGGATTTAGTGAGTCAACTCTCTCCTTGATCCACTTTTATTTAGAAGCATAGATGTCACTGGTGAGAATGTGTTATCTCTTTTTGTTCAGATAAGACATTTGTGGAAGCTTTTCCCTGATTTTTGCAGGAAAAGGCTCCAACATGCCTTCTCCATTGTCTCACTGACACATGTAAGATCTAGAAGACATCAGGACCAGAATCAGAAGATGAGACCATCATGAATGACCTTTCTGATGCTAAGGGTATGTGGGGATCTCTTTTGCCTGAGGACTGAATGACGAACATCAATTAGTTGCTGTGTTACATAGGTGATTTTTTTCCAAGAATTCACTCTATATCTTTGACTTAACCAACTGTGTGTAGCAGCTAAATATTCCCTGTTTGAACACCCTTGAAATTCAACTGAGTTCTTACAGTCTGGGTTGGATCCCCCTGCGCAGATAGCACAAAGGCAATGGAGATGCTCCCTGCCAAACATTCAGGTAGAGTGCCTGACACTGTATTTCTTACTAGTCCAGCCTGTAGAAGAACCCACAGGCTGTTAGTTTAAATTTTCTTTCACTAGTTTAATTTTTCTTTCACGAAGAATTATTACTTTTGCTCACCAGCAACAAGACAGCTACAGCCTTTTTTTCTGGACAGGTAGCCCTTACATAGAATCATCCCACGGAAAGTCTGTGTTCTTTCCTCCTTAAATACAGTAAGTAAATGAAGGCACAGATCATGTAAATTGTGATATAACAAACATCTTCGAAGGAGTGAGCATATGCAAAATAGATAATAAGTGATACATATAGTTATGCAAATATGTTTTATGTATTATAACACGTGGTACCCTGAAGATGTGCACAACATCTATATAAATATACAATATGACTCTCCCACCCTTCTGCCTATCCTCAGCACCACAACAGAATGTCAACGCCCATTACTACAATCAGTGACAAAGTTAATTCTGTGAGTATGTGGACTATTGAATGCTTCCAGCTGCTTTTTTACTCCCTATGAAATAACAGTCCCAAGCTTTGTGGATTTTGAAAAAAAATAATTGCCTGTAATGACTGCTCGATGTACCTGGCACAGCAGCACAATCCCTTCTTGTACTCCAGAGCTACACAAAAAAATGACACCGTGCAACACAGCTGTGGGAACAAGAAGTTGGCGACATTTGTGAATAGGGTACAGATGGCTTAAACAGCCTTGGCTTGCTACCATCCCAACCAGGACAGCCAACTTTTTAGTGCTCTGCATAAGTTTGTGAAGGATGATTTAGCTTAAGGAACGACTTTTGATTTGCCTTTGATGTTGCTCTGGGGCAATTCAATGCCATCAAGCTCCTTTCTAGGTTAATATAACTGCAAGGCAAGGGTAGCTGGGCTTCAGCTATCTGTGCCTGTTCTGACATTATTTGGGAGGAACCATTTTGCAAGTCAGATACAGCAAACAGCAAGGGCTTAACTGGAATTCAAATTTCTCTTCTGAGGCCTGCCAGAATTAGTGGGAGGAAGATGGGACCCATATTCTTGTTTTGTTCAGTTTCAGGATTGAATATAATGGAAGGCTTTGTTTCTTTGTTATTGTCTTCCTCTGTAGACTCCAGCGGGAGATCAATGACTAAGATTTGTCCCTTGCTGTTATTTCTTTGCGTCTCAGTTCTTCAGAATGCTTTCTTCTTTCCTCACTTTCTTTAATTTGGTCTGATTTGCTCTCCAGAGGATATTAATTTAATAAATCTCTAGCCTACCTTCTGACTTTGGAGACCTTCTCTTCCATCAGCCTTACCTGTCCATAGCTTTCAAAATACACGTATAATAAGCTGACATCTTTATCTAGCAAGGATACACCCAGAAACAGTTGATGCAGTAAAAGGATCTTACTCTAAGCAAATTTAGCTAATGATCCTTCTCTAAAGCATCAATTCTTTAAAAAAATTTCTTCAAACTCCTATATGAGCCCTGCAAAGGAAGTAAGCCTGAGAAAGTGCAAACCAGACAGCAGACACAATACCTGAAACTTCTTCAGATTGTGTTTTTTAGTCTGATTATGGCTACAGACCTCCTGTTGAATCCCTCAAGTGCTGAAGTGTTTTGCTGCTTTTTGAAACATTGGTAGTTTAGCAGAAATTCTGAATGCCCTATGCTCACTGTTATCTTTATGCCTTTGAAAAGTCATGCCAGTTTACTGATAATGCCATAGCCACTTCAGGGATCTGGATAACCTGCATGGCAACACATTGCTGACAGTGAGGATCACAGCTTAGCAAGGCACTGGAGTGTTTAAGTAAGGAGGAAAGGCCATAAGCACATGTTTACAATCAAGCAGGTACCGCTGGATTACAGTTTGACAACACAGAGCTGAGTCAGGAAAACACTTAAAGTGTAGAGCACATATGATAACAAGAGTATCTATAATCACTAACAAAGAAAACAATATTAAAATCAATGAAAATATTAACAATTAGCAGAGCAAGCTCCAAGCTCTCCAAGCCATTGCTGACATCGGCAAAGTCATTTGACTTCAATGCCTAAGGATTGTGAAACACAAGCTTAAAGTTTGCATCTCTATAGCACCTGCCATTTGAGATTTTCAGAATGTTTTACAAAAATGATTTGGCTACATTTATAATGCGTCTACCCCAAGGGTTTCTCTAAGCTTCATTTCCCCGATTTTATTAACAGAGAAAGTGAGTGGTTAGATATCTGGCTCAAAAGTACTCACACAAAGGAGTTCCTGAAGGCTATGAATACGACTGCTTAGAGGCTAGAAATCTGTCCACTTCTGTCAAGGATAGCTTTCAAGTGAATGAGTGCAGCAGAGTGATTGGTACTACGAGAGGTGGAGGACCGGTATGTTGAAATTTCAAACACTTGGAAAACTTTCTATTTCCTTGAAGAAAGCTTAAAAGCCAAATATATTGAAGTGATTAAACAATGTGAGGATATGTATCCTGTTTATTTACTTCTACAATAGGAATGCAAGTCGGGGAGAGCTGTATGTAGAAATCTTTACTATATGGTAGGTGAACAGAAATAGAGAAGCTTTAGGAATAATACTATATTCCTATATTAAGAAAATCCCCTGTTTGGTTTTGAGAAGAAAGCCACAACACTTCCTTATGTTTTACATGTTACAGTCATGGTGTGAAACCAGCCATTCCACTGAATGAATTCAAGTTTTAGACATTTCATTAAATGACTGACAACACAGAAATTGTGTTACTGTATATACTAGAATCTGTTTCTCTCAGGCATTTTATGTAAGATGAGGCTGACATTCCTGCTAGTTGTGGTAGGAACCTTGGCTCTACAGGTAACCCGTTGCACTAATAATGGACGGAGGAATTCTTTGCAGGACATTGCTTGACATACAAATTTCACTCAAGACCCCACAATTTCTAACTGATCAGATATGGGCAGAAACAAGCCCCTAGACTCGCGTTGTCAGATTGCAATGGGCGATACCAGCATGTGGGCTCTGCCCTTGTGCAGGAAGACTGATCACTGGAACGTCTGACATCGGTTCGCTCTCAGCAATGTCTTCCCAAAGGGTAGTGGTAAAGTGGAATTAAAATAAGAGGTCCTAGCTTTCAGAGAGCACTTAGCCACTCTTGGATATTTATTTATTTATTTTCTCTTCATGAAGCAACTTTTCTGGCATTTATTTCTCCAGCAAGGAAAGTAGGGAAAATCCAGATGTCGGTAGGAGACCCCTCTAACAGTCATCTTTCAAGACACGGTTTCCTTGAGGATGCCCTTCAAGATCCAAAAGTTGCACCTGAGCCAGACTGTTCACTGGTTTGTGCAACCACAGCCAGGGCACCACTGCAGGCCCTGGAAGTTAGAAGAGCACTGTCCTTTGGTCACACAACAGAAACCCGCTTGAGGATCTTCATGGCTGTCAGTGTCCATGCTGATACTAATCTCCATATTCAGAATGTCAAACGGGATGATAGACTCACTTGCTATGAAATTGCTAAGTTGGATCAATAATCAGCAATCATGGCACATTGCAGAAGAGGTCAGGATTCTTCTGTGGCCTCCCTGTAGAAGCTCTCAACCATGTACATGAGTAGCACAGACACTCAGACTTTCAGTTCATCTTATCCAGTAGTGAACCATTTCAGACCTATATCAATGTGACTTAATATTTGATAGAAAGTTCTCGTAATTGCCTTTCACTAAAGACTCTGAGATGCACCCCTTCTCTCCAGATGGATTAAAAAGGGAGTGCTGTACCTACAGTGTGAATGAATCATAAATGCTCCCTCCAGAAAGGAAGAAAAGGTTACCTACTGGTAACTAGAGTACTTTGAGGTGCATTGTCCATATACACGTTCATCACTCATTCCTCACCGTCTCTCTGAACAGGTTTCTGCAGGTGAATGGAAACCACAGTGTGCAAAGTAGATTGGGTGGAGGATCATGTACGCCCCTTTGTGTGGAACAGAAGGGGAGGTGGGCCCAGAATTTGCTGAAGTAAAAAAGCCTCAGTGCTAAGGTCTTTATGGCATGTGTGTATTTACAGTGTATGAGTACACAGGAAATATATAAATTTCACACATATGAAATATAAACCACAAAGAACACTAACTGCTGATAAGTAACTTCCCTTTCTATGATGTGACACATATTACTGTACGGGAGACATATTACCATATGGCTAAAAAATAAACCTAAATCTTTTTTACACCAGCGACTGGGTATTTTGTACAATGCTTATTTCTTCCACTGTCACTTTTTATGCTGAAACCTCTTTGGAGAAGGGACAGTCATGTCCACAGAGTGTCAGCACCAAGCGCAGTGACTCCACAGCCAATCTGACCTTCCTGCTCTACTGTAACACAAATTATTAAAAACATTTGTTTAGCATTTCTAAGTTACTGTTGAAGACATGAAATAAACTATAAACTCAGTCTCAAGAAGTGAACACTAGCTGTGCAAAACAGATGATTCTGAATTACTCTTGCAACAAGCTGCTGACAGCTCTCTGTTCAGCTCTGCAAAGTAACAGGGGCAGGGAAAACTACATTGGTGGGAGAGGTGAAAAGGAATGGGGAGACAAGGAAGGAGCCTCTCCTTCATTGTATAATCCTAAGCACACACCTCACTTTTCAGTGCTAATAGGGAGGTGAAAAGTGCCTTCCAACCTCTGCTTCTAATCTGTTGGTGACTCAAACAGCATGTGAAAAAAATTTACGTGGAAAGATTTATATACAGGTATAAAAGAAAAGTACACACCTGGCTTATTTAAAGAAATGTAATGACACAAGTACTCTGGAAGTATAAATGTTTATAGATTTCTTAGTTAACTGCAGGATTTGTTGGCTGAGTGGAAGTATTTTTATAAACCTGACTCAAATTTTCACTATACGGGATGTCCAAGTAAGCAACGCTACTCAAAAGTAGTGAATTTACTGATCACAAACTATGCCTGACCAAACTGAGACTGAAGCAAGTCCAGCAAAGGGTTACCAGGACAGCTAAAATGCTGTGCACATGACACTTGGGGGCTTTAGAGTATCCCTGAGCAACAGGCACAGAAGAGAGTCCTCTCAACAGTCTGCCAATAAGTTAGTTCTGAGTATAATATGTTCACGCACTGTCCCAGGGTGCTTTCCCCACAGCTCTGTAGCCAGTGCTTTGGTTTGGATGATTCAGACAGGGAAAGGGAGATGGAAATTGTGTCATCCTCTCCTGCTGGAAGGCATTGGCCTGGTCTGTGCTTCATTCTTGTACTGGCAGATGATGTCAGCCTAAGGTGTCCCTTTTTTAGCCAAGAGAGATGTACTTGGTTAGACTACACTGCAAGGGTGGGTAGATGAACATGAAGGTGCCCTAAGCTAGAAAAGCTTCTGCCCTTTCCCTAATTCTACTAGGGACTAGTCACTAATTCTAGTCTGAGCGCACCCTGGACGGGGCTTCTCCTTTCACTACTCCAATACAAAGATAGATGACAATACTAGTATATAGAAAAGGGGCATTTTTGTGTTTAGGGAAGTCAGGGAACCCTAGTATGTGTCTTCACTAAGACCATCAAAAGTTCTGGGAAATGGGTGCTTGCTATTCAGAAACAAATATGTAGCCTCTACTGTTTCTCAGGCACCATTACTCTCCAACTGGACATGTTTTTGTGAAATCTACTCCCCCTTCCTTCCTCCCTGTTCCCCCACATTCACCTGTAACCAACATTGGAGTGGTACTCATGCTTACTCACATAAAGAGCCCATGAGAAAAGATGTCAACAGCACAAAGATTAGGTATGACCCAGAAAAAAAATTCTCTATTTTTCTGGATCAGTCAGTGCATACAGGAATCAAACTTATAAGTATGTACTCATATTTCTTCTTTATTTGTTCAGAAACTGCTTATTTGATTTGGCATGTTAAAACAGATAGCTTAATCCACACTGGCACTGCTTAGTCCATGCCAAATTGTGTTCCTGTTTGCATATAAATTTATTCTTTACAGGATGATTATCTGTCTATATCTATAGACAGGCTTCTGGTTTTGCTTGTTTCCTGTGTACTAGCACTGGGAAGCAACACTTACCCAAACTATATTTGAGTCATGTCACTTAGAATTAATAGTTATTAATATTGCTGCCAACCCAGAAATAGAGGGGGATGGGGAGGGATGGGGGGTAGAGTTTCATTTTCTGACTGAAAAGGCATGTTTTCTTTCATAGGCCAGCCTTCTCTCTGCTAAATTATTCATTCAAAGACATCCTCTCATAGGATCCCAGAAAGGACCCACTTTTATGCCATGAAGTCTGAGATTCGACTCATTTTGGTTGGCTCCCCAAACTCTCTTAAATTCCCAAAAATTTTCCTCCTTTCTCCAAGTAAGCAAAATCTTCACCTCTCCAGGCTTCTCTCTGCAGATGAGAGAACAAAACCATGGAGGGTTCTGGTGAGAATTACCACCCAAACTGTGGTCTCTTGCCACCACAGGTGAGTTCATTTGGCTGGTGTAGTGAATTTACCTGCTTCACTCCAGCCTTGCCAGAAGCTCAGTATTCTAGTTTTTCTAAGTATTTTCAAACAAGCCACAAGAGAAAGGGGGGAAAAGCAGAAAGGGGATTGAATTGAATCAGGAATGAAAGAGCAGTTTTCAATAGTGATGCAATCACACAGCAAGATACCTCAAAAAGGTAGAACTATAAGTGCATTCCAGTTTTAATTAAGAAAGTTCCTGCTCACCTTCTAGCTGGTCAAAACTAGAAAAAAATGAACAGGTGGTAGGACAGAACTAACGACACACCTAATCTTGATGTTGGCTCACTCATACCTTTCTGCAGCTTGGTGTCCTAACCTGGGTAAATTCCCTGTAACAATGTGAGTAGACAGTTAACAGCTTTGCCAGATGGTTATCAACAGAGAAGTCGAACTATAAAATGAGTCATTTTGTCATCTCAAAAGATCAGTGACAAATAACTGTTATATTGCATATAAATATGGGAGCATGCAAAATACATGCCCATCCACATATATGAATGCAGTAGTTGAAAGAGCTAAAGTATTGCATACATGCATCAGGCCCCAAACCCTTTTTAGGCCATGAGATGCTTTCCAGAGACATCATGGGCAGACGAGCAGGTAATGTATTCAAGAGCACAGCAGAGGCAAAGCTACATGAAGGAGGGCTCACACTACCCCTGCCCTCCAAAATTTGGGCCTTCACTTCTACCAGGGGTCATACTGTGTACTACATAGCGCTGCATTTCCTCTTTGGTTTCAACCCATATGACCATAAATGCTCAAATCATGCCACTGGCTGCAGTAGGAGAAGAGTTATTTGGGTGACCTAAAGCTATAGAACAGGATGCATGTTACGGAAGCTATTTCCATTTGAAGAAGCGTAGAAATGACTCAGTATCCAGTTCTGTAAAGGAGTGATATGGCATTTGATCTGTATGGCATTTTTTAGAGTGTGTCATTTGCCACAGGACAAAAAAAAAAAGAGAAAGCCATAATAGGCATTGTGTATTTATCAGATAAGAGTACACAGCAAACAGCAACAAACTGTGAACAACTAAATTATGATATCTGTTGCTATTCTAAAGGGAGAGGTCGAGAAAGGTGTGGAGGAATGAGTGAGAAAATTCTTTCCTGAGGTCAGAGACACCAGCACTGACCTGAAAGGTAGTTACAGATGAGGCAGCTAGGGAAACAGTTTTGTTTGTAACCTCTGTGTCATATATGGATTATCAATAATGAGTTTCTTGTGCATAGCTCTGAAAATCCCTCTGACAGCTAAAACCACACATTGAGAATTTACATACATCTGTGGTACAAAAGAATGTGAAATATATTATGCAGTAGTAAATGCATTCTGCCAAGACATGCCAACTCATTAAGCTTTAAGATCTGCCAGAAAATATAATATTTTAAGTAGTTTGCATTGGAAATATTAAACATGTTCACAATAGTAAAAAAATATTTTTTTGTTTACCTGTAAAGAATGTGGTAACCTGTGGTATTCTTAGCATCTGTATCTAGCACTTACCCTGCAACACAGGATCACGTATGCAGGGGCTAAGCATTTCCTGGGATCCAAGGTAATGTAAAGCTTGTGAGAACACTCACAGTTTCCCCGTCAGCAATTACCAAGTGAGCTTTAGAGGCAATTGGCACTGGTTTTGACAATCTTCTTCCATGTCTTTTAGGATTAATTAGCATACATCTTGTTAAGAGTGCACCCTATTTTTCCAGGCCGTACAAAGAACAGATAGTCCCTTTCTATGAAGTATACATTTATCTACCAGACAGAGCTTTTAGTAGGTGTACAGCTTTCGCACAAGTACAAGAATTCTTCAGCCTTAGTGATTGTTAAGGGCAGCGTAAAAAGTGACTTCATTAGAAATGGGAAGATCAACTTCTCCAACAAAGGTCTGCTTTGCTTAGTATTAAATGTCACAATATTTATATTAATGCAGTTATCCACCATCCACATCCTATATTCAGAAAATAAAATTAAAATATGCATTGATTGATATATTTGGGGCAACTTCAAACTACTTTGAACAGTTAGTTATACGTCTTCTTCTGCTTAGCAGACAAACAGGAATAATGTGCCAAATCACTAGAAAGTTCTCACCACAGAATGAAATACTGTAGTAAGAATGAAACAATACTTTCATTTCAGACACTGAACAGCTTCCACCTTCTTCTGGGAAGGAAAAATGCATCAGTGCAGAATCACACAGCATGGAAGTAATGTGACAAAAGCACTTTCTTCAGGCATAACTCATTGCTGGCTTACCTTAGCATGTGTAATACAGTTGTTTCCCCCTGGTTTTGTAATTATGAAATCTGGAAAAAAAAAGGATGCAACTGACTTTGCAGTGTTACACAGTAGGATAAGACTTTACCGTATGAGACAAGCTTTAGGGCTTGGTTTTGCTCCTGCTGATACAAAGGGGAAATTTAAGTGCTTTTCACGCCAGCCTTTCTCAGCTGAAGACATTTATATTGCTAATGCAAGGTTACTACTTTAACAGTGCCACCAATCATTACAACGTTTGGTCAATGCAGCCTCAGAGATGTCCCTTTGCTAACTTATTTTAAGCGTGCTTATTAGGGTATCCTACAAGTGGGATTAGTCACAGTGATTAGAACCACCATCACTATCTCCTCCTCCTTGTCTGGCTGCTTTCTATGAAAAACAGCACAATCAAATCAGAGGTGCCTAGCTTCAATTAGAGACTCTGGGATCTGCACGCTGAGTGGACAGAGGGTCTTGCTACCGAGCGCTAATACAGATAACCAAGCTGCAGAGAAGGGCAGGAGCTCATACCAGTTTCTTCATATTACTTGGCTGCAGGCTCTAGGCCCTGCTCAGCATATCAACTTTCCTCTGAAAGGACTGCAGAGGGTGTTTAAGACCTTCCAGAGGTGGTATGGTGCAATTTATGCTGCCAGTGAGGCATACATGCATTTTAGGACTTGTGACAATGCCAAACACCTGGGCAGTCCATGTCTTCTGCTGCATCATAATGAGCACAGGTAAAATCTGTCCCTGGAATGAAGCAGTTGAGTACCAAAGTAAGGGGAGGTAAGATACAAAATCACATGCAGAATCCCATACTGTAATTTTCACATTTCTGTGGACACGGCCCTGACAGGGTCCAGCGTTCATGGTGGAGCAAGAGTTTGAAAAGGGAAATCCCCAAGTCCATCAGGAACCCCACAGACCTCCACAGCTGCCCGTGCCCTGCCTGCGGTCTTGGGCCTCTCCCCATCCCTGCCTCTCAGTGAACCGGGAGATTCCTGCTACAGAACCCTCGTGACACTTCTCCTCCCTTGGCCCTGCCTCCTGCAAGGGGAGAGGTCCCCAAAAACATCTCCCAGAGGGGAGGTGGTCCTCAGAGGGGAGACAAAAAAGACACTTTTCTGTCCATCCTGCCCCAGGCCAGCAGCCCCTCACATTTCATACTCCAGGCCTCCACAAGCCCTTCCCGTCCACCTCCCCAGCAAGCAGTGAGCAGACACCCTTCGAGCAAGCTGGCAGAGCCACCTGGATGGTCCTCAGCCTCCCCACCATCTTTGCCCTCCCTGGGTGCTCTCCCACCACTGGCACCAGCACACGGCAAAGCAAAGCGATGGCAGGACTCGGGAGAAAAAAAACAAATCCAACACTGCTGGCAGGAGGAAAAACAATGTCCATGTGGGAAGGCAGAGGAGGGGTTGTCCCCTCTCCCTTCAGCAGGAGGAAGCCGCTCGCTGCCGTCTGAGTGTGGGCAGGGGTCAGGGACTGAACGGGGTGAGATGGCTCCTGCACCACCTGAGGAGGATGGGCCACCCCAGGCTCAGGGCTGAACCCCAAGGCCACCATCAGCCATCAGCACTCAGTCAGGGCAGGGCTGGAAGGTGAGTGGGGGCTGGAGGAGGGAGGGAGCAGCTGTGCCACTGCCGGGGTTGGCTTCAGGGTGGGAAACAGGTTGGGGTGAGGTGACAGGCAGGGACACCAGAGTGGTGTGAGTCATCTGCCAGTGCCAGTCCCCGACTTTCATCCAGACACAGCGGCGAGGGAGAGCAGCCGCTTGGCTGGCCCGGCCAGGGTACAGCCGCACATCAGGCAAGCTTCTGTCAGCCGGTATCCTGGTCCTTCTGCTATGTACCCGGTGATTGGCACCAAACCAAACCACTCAGCTTATCCAGCAAGGTGCTGCTCTGTAAAGCAAATTGTGGTTTTCCCCATTTGTTTTCAAAGCAAGATGTTGTATCAGCTGCCAGACTCCCAGTCTATGCCTGTTCAAATCCCTCTGTGTGTCTTATGTTCAAAACAGGTGCATATAACTGTACAGCTGTGAGGAGCTGCTTCTCGTGACCCTGTGAAATTGTCTCCTAGCAAAGCAGAGGCCAAAGGCATCATCATGTGTCCCCGGGAGAGAGCACAGAGAAAGGGGAAATGGGTACAAAACATTATCTCACCCAGTTGTGCTGAGTGTATTGGTCAACGCTGCATTTGCAGGAAAAATGCAATAAAAATTTCCATAAGATTTTAGTTAGATATAGTATTAATGTAAGGTTGATTTTCAAGGGCACCGTGAAGCACTTCTTAAGTACAGCAGTTGAAATCTTAGTTTTTGTGTGTAACTACATACACACAAGTAACTAAACTTGTGTTACTAATGTGCAGAGCATGGCTAAGTGACTCTGTCAGAAGTAGGTTAGCAGGGTCCATCTTCCTCCCTGAGGGAACTAAAAGAAAACATACTGTTTGTGTCTTTATGGGGACTGGGAGAGAAAACGACCTCCTAGAAAGTGGGCTTAGAGCACAGACATATTTTGTTCAGCTGACAGTTGCTAACATACGTTCCTTAACAAAGGAAAAATAAGCCATACAATCACCGAAAGAATTTAAGGGCTTGTTCCATCCTTTATCAGATCTCCTGCTTCATCCATCATCTGCCAAATGCAGCAGGAGGTCCAGTAAGAAGCTGACATGCAGACTTACATCAAATATCAAGAACTTGCACAAAGGGAGGTTGGTTTGGTTGTATTTTTACTCAGCATCTCACTTTCAGAAAGCCCAGGCACCATCACATTAAGTTCAACTGCATTTCTTACCCTTAATTTCCAATTTCATTTGCCCCCCTGAAATAACAGAGCAGATGCCTGCATAGGCCTGATATGAGGCTTCTATGAGACAATGTATGTTACATTTTGTTTTCAGTGACAGCTGGCTGAGGCAGTCACAGCAGTTGAATGAATATGAATGGCACTGGTGCTTTGTGGGGGAATCGAAAGCGGTAAAAGCAATGATGCATTATACCAAGACATGGTACAAGTATCAGTTGCTCATATCAGTTGAAAGACACTACCATTTGTGGTTACAACAAAGACAGACAGTAAGTCAATAGCATAGGTCATCTCAGGTGTTCTTTTCTCTGATGTGTATGGCTTTACTCCATGAAAATACCAGTATCGGTTTAAGAAACAAATTTTGGGGGAAGCGCTAGAAATGACAAACCTGGAAGTTACTAAATGTATATCTTCCCAGGCCATGCAGCCTCCAATGATCTGTATTAGGGAGTACCAGAAGAGGGATAGTATGTTATCGTCAGTTATACTGTCTCATAAAAGAAGTCCAGGGTATAGGACATCCAGGATATTGGACAAGGAGCACAGCCTGGACATCCTGGCATACTGACTTCAGCTTTCATAGAAGTCAGGTGAGAGTTAGATGTCATTTCAGGGGAGAGACTAAACTTTACAAGGTGGTGCTTTTCATATGCCTGTAAGACAACAGAGGTGCCTTCCTTCTGTTTAAGAATAAGATGTCAGCTGTAGCCAAACAAGTGAAAGGGAGGAGAACAGGTAATCAAACAAATGCTGAGAAACTCAGGAAATTGGCAGCAGTATCTAGTATCTCCTGAGAATAAGTCAGCTGACTTTTAAATGTACTGCATAATGTAGCCTCAGACTACCTATCAGCTGAAAATCTTTCTGGGACGTAGACAAAACACCTCCAAGAGCCAATAATATCTTGTTCAACTGTTGCCTCCAATTTTTGCCTTACTGACATAGACAAGAGCTGTGGAGTTTGGTCCTGTGCTCTGCAAAAGCTGTTCTGTAAAAATTAAAGTTGGATTCAATAAACATCCCATTCCAAATTCCAGTTCAACTATATTTTCACATTCTTTGCTGAATAACTCAATGGACAACATTACGTTCTCACTGAGCAGGTATGATACAGTCAACAATTAAATATACTAGACTAAGCTTAAGAAAGCTATTCATATGTAACACTCAGAAATTATTCTCTCAAGGTTGGCACTAGAACAAACACAAGACCCTTCTATCTTCATGTACTAGTAATAGCCATGTTTGTTCAAAATACTGATGTGAAGCACTTCCTTCATCCTTTCAAATTGCCAGATGCCAAAGGCAGCTAGTAAATGGGAGCATTGTTTGTGGCTGGCATTTCATATCAAAGCTCTAGGCAGTACAAGAGGCAAAGCCAGACATTTCCTGAGTGGATCTGAAGAGTTTAAGTATAACTGAACATAAGGCATGAAGAACCCACACTGTCAATAGTGTTATTAGCTGCCAGCACATTCCCAACAATATAATGATATTGGTTGCTGGAAAGATTTTACCTAAATGAAAATTTTACCCAACTGTCTCTGTCAGAAAGGCAGTCTTTTCTTGGAATTCAGTCACCTTCACAATCCTGGAGTGAGCACGGTTTCTTGGTACTTTGAAATGGATTTGCGTCAGCCTGATGAGAATACTGCTATCCCATAACCTACTGCACCATGCCTGATCAACTTCCAAATATCAGTGAAAGCAGCTCCATAATGCCACCACACTTGGAGTTCCCCAACACTCCTCAATGCTTACATCAAGCTTTCCTATTTTTTCTCTTGGATTTGCCCAAAGCCTCCATCCAGTTGAGGAAAGAGTAAAATGCCCCATGTAACAAGGTGCCAAGTACTCACTGCACCATCAATAAACTACCTAGCACATATTTTCTCTTCTCATTGTCCTTAGGTTCTGATCCTTCTCAGAGCTATCTGTGGCAAAAGCAGACACAAAAGAGTCAAAGAAAAGCAACTGTCAAGATATTTTATTCTTTACAGGATTAAACAGAAAGATTATGGAAGAGAAATGTAACTTCTCTTTTTTTTTTTTAATTGATTACTTCCATAATAAAGCAGGAAAAGGAGAAGATTACTCTTTAAATAAAGGTTTATAACTTCGTCTGTCCTACAAATACTTGCAATTATCCAGAAGTTGTCAAATATTTTTGTATGTGAGAAGCTTGCATAGGAAAAAATCACTACTACTAATAGTTTCTCCAAAAGGGACCGGCAGAGAAAAAGGGAGAAAAGTGGGATCAAATCAAGCTGTGTGCACTGTATAATTGCAGTATTCCTAAACGTGCTGAACTTTGTCTAAAACACACACCCAAACACACACAACAGTAGGTTGATAAAACTACTGTATTTTTTCATTCATTACAGTTATTATTTCAACAAATCCAGTTTCTAGGCAGGAACACACATTTTCCCTAACCATCCCAATACTTTTATGGCCTTCATTATGGGTAGAGCTGAGCACCAGCTGATTTAAGGAAAATAATGTGAGTGGACATTTCAGGATCCATTGCAAGCAGACCACCAATGATTTATTACTGACACTTCCGTACAACATTTGAACTTCACTGTTTTGGTCCTTTACTGATCCTTTCCTTGCCATCTCCAAATGTCCTGGCTTTTCTCGATTCCCCTTTTATAGCTGTGTTCTGATTGGTTTTAATGTACAAGTCTTTGTGTCTGTGTTAAGTCTCTGAAACTCTCTGTGGATTTCAGAGGAAAGATCTCTGTTTTGGGAAAGAAGGGCAGGAGAGGCAGAGAGCAATTTCAAGGGAATTTGCTGCATGTGGAAAGGTGCTACTTTGACAATTCTCCTGTGTTACACCCTGGCAGACAGTGTCACGTCCAGACTATGTACCCAAGAGTGATTTTAGCACAAAGTGGTCGCTGTTCACACAGCCAGAGGGAGGTGAATTGAAGAAACAGGCAGAGATTCCCTGAAAACTCTAGGCTGAAGCACTGACTGCAATGGGCCTGCTAGGATCAGAAGAAAGCAAGGAGAGAAAAGAAATCTGAAAAAAAAAAAAAAA
>VUYV01000605.1:206668-268370 GCA_008711295.1 Anarhynchus alexandrinus | reverse complement strand
AAAAAAAAAAAAAAAGACAGGGGTCTTGAAGAAACGTCATACCTCTGCAGAAAGGATACTACTCAGTCGTAGGTTTGCCACAAGCCCTGCAGGACATTACCCCAGGCAAAGCAGATGTTACTGAACAAATCAAAGAAGACGTTAGGCGGCTCTGTGCTCTAGGCTTTCTACGAGATCGTAGCCAACATCATGTTTTTAAATCCATTTGAGTTAAACATTTTCAGTTCCTTTAACTTGTTTCCTTCTGCGGCCTACAAGAAAACTTTCCAAACAGGCATTAAAAAGTCAGCTCCTTTATATTTTAATGGACAAGGAAATTTTCCAATTATCTCAGCTTTTTCCCAACCCTGTTGGGACCAGAGTTTGGCAGCGTTATAATATGACAGAAAGGAAAAACTATGAGTGTTTTGCATCAGGTGTCAGCAGTGTTGTGTTCTCAGTGAACAATAGGGACATTAGGCACACATATCACTGGTCTAAAGTACCTCTTAGGAAACAATGTAAGGGGTCAAAACTAAATCTTAATATTTCATTTCTACACATTTTTCAGCCATTTTCTCAAATAATTATCTAGAGTCGGTGCTTCATTAACCAAACAAAAGGTGAGCAACACCAGACTGGAAAGGAGAGATGGTCAGTGCTGCTCCTCTAGATTTCTCCTTGGTCTCAGAACTGCTTGTTCGGTGAAATTGCCTGATCACTGATGTGGGGAACTGACCACAGCAGTCTAAAATGAGCCCTCCAAAGCCATCAAACCTTGTCTGAGCAGCAGATGAGGTGAAATGATAGGGACAGAAGGATCCTGCAGCAACCCATACATTTCCTCATTCACAGGAAACACCTGTGAAATGCCTCAAAGGAATTAGGATGTTTTCCTCTGAAAATGTGACACGGTCAATAGCCCAACTTACGTGCCTCTATACCAATGCACACAGCACGGCTAATAAACAGGAGAAGTTGGAAGCCACTGGGCAGCTAGCAAGCTATGATCTAATCACTATCACTGAAAAGTGGTGGAAGAAATAGCATGACTGGAGCACTGCAATCAATAGCTATAAAATGTTCAGAAGGGACCGGCAAGGAAGGAGGGGTGAGGGGGTCACCCTCTCTTAAAAAAATTGATTGAATGCACAGAGCTGCCTTTGAAAAACAGCGATGAATGGGTTGAGAGCTCATTGGCAAAAATGCGGAGCAAAGCCAACAAAGGAAACCTTGCAGTTTGTGTTTACTACAGGCCACGAGATTGAGGGGAGTCTGTTGACAAAGTGTTCTTACTTCACACTTGCAATCTCTGATCCTGTTGGGAGACTTCAATCGCCCTTATGTCTGCTGGAAAAGCAGCACAGCAAGCTGTAAGCAATCCAGAAGACTCTTTGAGTGCACTGAGGATAATTTCTTAATCCGTGTGATACACAGCCCAACCAGAGAAGAAACGTTACTAGACCTGTTGCTTACCAACATGGATGAACTAAATAGACATGTCAAGATTGGCAGCAACCTGGGCTGCAGTGATCATACCCTGGTGGAAATCACAATCCTGAGGCATATGGGCCAGGTGAACAGTAAAGTCAGGACTCAGAGTTTTAGGAAAGCAAACTTTCAGTTGTTTAAGGAATTAGTGAATGGGAGCCCCTGGGAAAACTGCCCTCTTTAAGGACGTATTTCTTAGAGCACAAGAGCTCTCGATCCCCATGTCTAAGAAATCAGGAAAGGAAGGCAAGAGACCAGCATGGCTGAGTAAGAACCTCCTGGTCAAATTAAAGTGTAAAAAGGAAACACACAGGCAGTGGAACCAGGGCTGTGTATCTAACAAGGAATATAGGGATGCTGCCCAGATGTGTAGGGATGGGATCAGGAAAGCTAAGGCACAGTTAGAGCTGAATTTGGCAAGGGATCCAAAGAATAATAATACGGGCTTCTATAGGTACATTGGTCAGGAAAGGAAGATTAAAGAAAAAGTACCCCCCCGATAAATAAAATAGGAGAAATAGTGAAAGCCATCATGGAGGAGGTCGATGTACTCAACAATTTTTTTGCCTCAGTTTTCAATGGTAATCTGTCTTCTCACATCTGTCAAGCTCCTGAACCTTAAGGCAGGAACTGGGAGAATTAAGTCCCTCCCATCGAAAGTGAAGATCAGGTTCAAGACCATCTGAGGAACCTGAATATACATAAGTCCATGGAACCCAACAGGATGCATCCCAGAATCCCAAGGGAATTGGCTGATGTAGTTGCCAAGCCACTCTCCATCATACTTGAAAAGTCATGGCAGTCAGATGAAGTCCCCAGTGACTGGAGAAAGAGAAACATCACACACATTTTTAAAAAGGGAAAAAAAGAGGATCCCTAGGAACTACAGACCAGTCAACCTTGCCTCCATGACTAGTAAGATCATAGAACAGATCCTCCAGGAAGATATGTCGAAACATAAGGAAGATAGAGAGGCGATTAGAGACAGCCAACATGGTTTCACTAAGGGCAAATCATGTCTGACTTATTTAGTGGCCTTCTATGATGGAATGGTTGTATCAATGAACAAGGGAAGAGCTACGGATGTCATCTAACTGGACTTATGTAAGGTCTTTGATACGGTCCCCCACAATGTTCTTGCTGCCAAACTGGAGAGATGTGGGTTTGACGGATGGACTGTTAGATGATAAGGAATTGGCTGGATGATTGTGCCCAACGAGTTACAGTCAACAGTTTAATGTCTGAGTGGAAGCCAGTAACAAGTGGCGTCTCTCAAGGGTCAGTACTGGGACAAATACACTTTAATTTCTTCATCATTGACATAGAGATTGAGGGCATTGGGATTGAGGGCACTCCCAGCAAGTTTGCAGATGACACCAAGCTGAGTGGTGCAGTTGATTCACGAGAGGGAAGGGATGCCATCCAGAGGGACCTTGATAGGCTTAAGAAGTGGGTCCATGTGAACCTCATGAAGTCCAAGAAGGCCAAGTGCAAGCTCCTACACCTGGGTTGGGACAATCCCCAGTATCAATACAGACTGGGGTATGAATGGATTGAAAGCAGTGCTGCAGAGACCTTGGGGATACTGGTGGATGAAATATTGGATATGAGCTGACAATGTGTGTTTGCAGCCCAGAAAGCCGATTGTATCCTGGGCTGCATCAAAAGAGGTGTGGCCAGCAGGTCAAGGGAGGTGATCCTCCCCCTCTATTCTGCTCTGGTGAGACCCCACCTGGAGTACTGCATCCAGCTCTAGAGCCCTCAGCACAGGAAAGACATGGTCCCGTGGGACTGGATCCAGAAGAAGGCCACAAAAATGATAAGTAGGCTGGAACACCTGTCCTATGAAGAAAGGCTGAGAGAGATGGGGTTGTTCAGCCTGGAGGAGAGAAAGCTCCAGGGAGACCTTATTGCAGCCTTTCAATATATAAAGGGGGCTTATAAGAAAGACAGAGACTTTTTACTAAGACCTGTAGAGACATGACAAGGCATGATGGTTTTAAGTTGAAAGAGGGTTGATTTAGAAGATGAGGGTGGTGAACCACTGGAACAGGTTGCCCAGAGAAGTTGTGGATACCCCATCATTGGAAGTATTTAAAGTCAGGTTGGATGGGGCTTTGAGCAACCCGATCTAGTGAAAGATGTCCCAGCCCATGGCAGGGGAGCTGGATTACACAATCTTTAAAGATCCCTTCCAAACCAAACCATTCTGTGATTCTATGATACCTCAATTGAACAACCTGGTTTGTGCCTCAGCATGAAAAGGAGACACAAAGGGTCACAGCGCTGAGAAAACAGTGATTGCTAGCTACTGAAATGTAGAACAGAAAAAAATGACAAATAAAAAAAAGGGGTGGGACCTGTGCAACACTTTTGCACAGGGATGAGAAAGAAAGCATTTGGAGCAAGTGCCGGTGCTCTTCCCTGCTTTTCACACTCGAGTCCAGTCAGGTCTACTAATGCCCTCAGGGTAGGCTTCATTGAGGGTAAGCTCTGAATATGCTGCTTTTGGAGCAGCTGTCGGAACTGTACAAATCAAATACCTGGGGAGGCTGGTGTGACACTGGTTTCAGATTGGATCACCACATTGCTGCAATATTATTATTAGACTGGGAATGTTAAATATTCTTGGTTGTCTTTGCTGCAAAGCATGAAACTAAGAATACGTTTGCCCTTTATAATGTTGAAGAAAGTGACCCTTAGTAAGTGCATGTACATAGTTGTTGGTAATTGCAGTCCATTGGTGTTTGGATAAGGTCATGTATTGTGTTTTGAGTGATGTTTGAACACTATACTGATACTTGAACAGTTCTTCAGAAGCTGCCACATCCGCACAATGCACATCTTAATACCTGTGACTAAATCATAAAAGGAAAATATAACAGTACAAAAGTCAACAGTATGTTTCCAGCGTACTTTTATTAAGACACCAAAACTCTGTTAAACAGACTTAGATAGTCACAACAGCACTTTCTGCTGAGCATACAAGGTATCAAATACAAGCTATTGCTTTGCATGTCATCCTGAAGACTAATGCTCAGCTTTTGTAAATGGCTTAGCTCCACTGAAATCAAGAGGCAAATCTCTAGTCCTGTCACTGTCACGCAGTTCAGGATTGTAAGTACTAAAACCTAGAAAAATATTTATAGTAAAATAGCTTATCCTTTCACTGTGTGCAGAAGGTAAACACATTATATATTTGAGAGCAAACTGAGCAAATGTTAAGAGACTCCTACACAATAAAAAACTAATGGTTATGTTCATCAGACTCTAAGACTGCAAAGAAAATTTGCAGTTTCACTAGTCAATTGCAATCAAATGGATCTTTTTTTATATCAGGATCTGGTAACTGATATTTTATCAAGGCAAAGACAAGTCAAAGTTTTTTACTCCTTACAGATTCACTTGAATCAAAAGCAGAATGCAAATTATTATTTTGAAAGATATTGATGTATTTAAAAGGTGTATATATAACCTCTAAGATCAATCAGTACAGCCTGTTGCAAAATGTAGAAGTCCTTTACCCATTAATCTTATTACCTAACAGAAATTGGACTAGGGGGATAGAAAAGCAGCTTTCCAATGCTATTCTGTACCAAAATATCAGTACCCAAATGCTATGGTTGCTAAGAGTATATGTGAGTTCAAGTTAACGACCAGTTTCCACTGGAGAGTTATTTATAATGGTGCCCATTGAGCTTAAAGGGGGATTAGCTTGTTCACTGTAAATTACTGAATTACATGTAACCCAGACGCAGCAGATTCTGTCACTGTGTAGGGGGAGTCCATGGAGCAGTCAGAAACAAGGGGTGGTGGGGACGCGTTACCACACCGCTTTACTCTCCATCTTCTAACACGCTCACTGTAGTGGAGGTTTGGGGCAGCAGAGTGAAGAGTGCTCTGCGAAAGAGTTCTGCAGGAGATGCTTACTGCATGGAAAAGATTTTTGTGCCATTTTATCCGGCTGAACAGACTGTTGTTGTATCCAGTGGAGCATGTAAGCTAAACTTTTGCTGCTACATTAATGGTAGGGTCTTGCAGGCAGGCAAAATTCAGCTCAAGTTTATAACTACACTGTTGAAATTGGAGTGCTCTTACAGGTGGGCAGCACATTCTATGGCTCGACTGCACAATCATTGTGGTCTAATTAAACAAAATATATAGGTACCAACTGACTTAGCTGAAAAACAGGGGCTGCCAGTAGCAAAAATAGTTTCTTTTTTTTTTTCCACCGAGTCCTTGTCGATTAAATAATTTACAATCAAAGCTCAAAACTCATGCTGAAGAACACTCGGAGTAGGTTAAGCCGCAGATTCATGGTGCCTTTTCTTTATTCGGTGGCAAATCCAATACTTGTTCTCCAGCTTCTGTATGCTTAAGGCGTTGCACAATTAGGTCTTCAACGTTGCCGTGGCTCAAAGTTTCAACTCCACCTTAAGTAAATAGTGAATTACAGACTGAAAAGGAGATCTCTCTAAGGGTTTGCTGATTTACTTCCTGGAATATTTATAGAAACATGCAGTTTGTCAAAAGTAATGGGACAGGTGATGCTAAGATGGGCACGCAGCAACGTGGCATAGTGGGAGAGCCAAATCTTAGAACTTGAATAGAGAACCATGAAGAAGTCCTTCTTTTTTTCCTTCTATTTTATCCATGAAAAAAAATGCCAAAATTCACTTCAACCTGGAGCTGCAGTGACAAATATTTCTTAGGACGCCAGGGANAAAAAAAAAAAAAAAAAAAAAAAAAAGGAGGGATACAGAAGCCAGAAACCCAGAAACCTTTCATCTGTGACGTTAATTTGGAAGAATCAGTGTTGCAACCAGTCCTCCTGACCATGATCGTGAAGAGTAATGAAAGCCAAATGCTGAGTGAAGACAAGCTTCAGTTCTCCCTGTGATGAGACGTGATCCCACTAGAAAAAATAAAAAACACACTAACCATGATTGAGAACGGTAATCAACTACCTGCCAAATAAAGTAAATACATAGCAAAGAAGAGCTGAATAGTTCCAGCATTTAAAAAGAGCAATTAGCTGAGACTCTAACATGCTGATTATGTATAAGCATTATAAGCCTGACAATAACATTTATGCTACAACCTCATTGCACAGCTCCAGAGTTCCCTCTACTATCAAGTGCAGCAATCACCCGTGACCACTCATGCGAGCAGAGTGATGAATGAAGATAAGCCATTCTTCTCTGTGGAGAGACTCAGAGGCTTCATATATAGGTTTTAATTTAATGGACCTAGATATGCCCTTTACGCTGGATTGTGGCTCCCCAGTGGGACCTGTATCACTGATGGAACTGTACAGCTGCTGGAGCTGTACCAAGGATCCTCGGGTGCCTTCCCTTTGGGCTCCCTACAGGCAGCCCTGCCCAGCCTTTGCGAAGCAATCAGAGCATCACCCTCACCTACAGTGATCTCCTAGGAGCTGCCCCCACATGACTCCAGAGGGTGGTCTCCATAATGTAAGACTAGGGGAATTAGAGGTAATAGTGAGTATGCAAGAATTTAGAAGCAGATAGCTGGGATTCAGTCTTCCTTGTCCTTTCTCTGTGATATATGTTCATCGTTATTGTACTTAGTGATGCAAACCAAATTATCTACAAATACCATCATGATGAGTCTAGGGAATTTACTGTGGTCATGGCAGCTGCATTGTCATGTATGAGGCCTCCATCAGGAAAGATTTACTAACTCTGGAAAGATGGCAAATAAGGCTGTTCCCAGGTCCAGTAAACATCCTTGAGTTGTGAAGCAATGTTAGGTGTTCTTTTTCAGCAAGTCAGCTTTCTCACCTATCTCTCCTCCTCTTAAAGGGACAAACATACAAATGGTGGTGGAGCAGGTAGAACACACTCATTTTACAGAAAAAGTGCTGAATCCTGTGGCGTTCTGGAAAAGTGTTAAATTCCCAAGTTGCAGAGGCAGAACATGTTGTAGTGGTTAACACTCCTCAGAGCTTTCTTTTCAGACTCTCTGCAGGCACTTGTAAGCACTGCTTATGCATTATCAGTATTTCAAGGTCTTTATGACTAACATCCCACAATTTTCTCAAAAAACACCGCCCCCCCAAAAAACCCCAAGCTTTTGCAGAAAGGGATAACTTCTGAAGCAAATTAGCTTCTGAAGCAGATTTATAAAGAGAGTGGTAAATTTTCTCTCCTTTATTGTACTAATCCATGACCCAAAACCAGGAGTGATATGCTTTTTGTGGAAATGGTTATTGGTGTTCTTCTAAAGCGGTGTGTCATTTGCTCTGACAGAGACTGAAACCATGAAGGCAGATGAAGAAAAGAAGGCTGTCTTCCTCCTCTGTAGTCTGCAGCATTTGAAAACAGGTGAGAATAGTAGGGATTTTGTTCTTACTTCTATGACCTTCACCCACAGCAAACAGGACAGGAGGTTCAAATACCCTTAAACAGAGGATGCTCATCTGCAAGTATTTGACCATTTCAGGAAGAGATAAACAGCTAAAAAAAGTAACTGATAGTGATTCAGTACTTACATCTGGTAACCTGGAAATCACTAATCATAGAACACTTGGTAGCTGAAGTTGTCAGACTTGATTCTGAAGTTGTATCTTCCCATCTTTCGCTGGTACTGGAAAATGAGAAGGCTCGCAACTCCCACCACAAAAGCAAACACAGCAAAGACAATGAGGATGATGTATCCAACTCCCATCCCGGGCACCTTCTCTCTCTTCAAATCAGATGCTAAAAAAAAAAAACCAAAACCAACAGGTGAAAGAAAAAAGCATTGAAATTCCTAAATGTTTTCCTGGGGTAAGAAACCAGCTTTGCCTACAAATTAGCCAGCATGCATGTTGAAGCACAGAGCTGTGATGCAGAAGTGAATCAGCTTTTTGAGGAGGGTGGTTCTCATGGAAAGGTCTGTGAGCCCCAGTCAAAGTTCTCTTTTCACATACAGGTGTAGAGTCCCTGCAGACCTGAGTGTGGTGTGTCTTTGGAATTTGACTGTACAATTTTCTGTCGAAATAAATATTAAAGGATCAGCACTGGTGACATTTTGAAATGTTGCCTTACTTTTCAGAATGACCCTAGAGGTTAAGCATTCTCCCATGTTATTCTCCCCACTTAATCATTATTAAAAAACACTTGATTTGCTTTTATCTCATATGTAACACCTCTTGAAACACAAAGTATTTGGGGAAGGATTCTCTATGTGTGCTGGGTCTCTAAGCTCCCATTCTAGTCAGCAGAGATCCTGCAGGGGTAGTCAGTGGAGGCAGGTAAGTGAGTCATGCTGAAGTGGTCAACATGGGCTCAACTCTGTAGCCTAAGCATAGGCATCCAGTGCCACCCGAGAAGCCCAAGGGCCTCTACAATGTCTGCACAGGCCTGGCAGACATGGCATGGGACCTGCAGGAGACCTGTAGTCTTTTGGAATAGCACCCAGACACTGGGGGGGAGGAAAGAACAGGGCACCATGGGTCATGAGCACTAAATGCCTATGTGTGGGCAGGAGTCAAGTCCCTTGTTGCCAGCTGTCTCCCTAGGCTCCACTGACCAGTGACACAGTGTTCACCTGGTTCACCTGTAGACAATTCCATGTATTTGTCCAAATCTGCAAGCAGAATCCCCTCTCCCTGTAACATTATGCCTCTATTCATGGTTATACATTACTCTTGCACACTTCTAATTCATTCTTGTAAATGCTTGATGCACCTACAAAAACATCTATTTGTCTGCATATATTTTCAGGACAGCACTTATTTAGCCAAGCACTTGTGCGCTTCCTGAGGTGCACAGAAGACAAGTACCAATGCATGCATGCCTGTAATTAGAGACAAGTTCTTTGGCCAAAGGGCATTGTCGGCAGCCAGGGAGTTATGCAACAGTGGTGTCCAAACTACATAACCTCCAGGGCATCATGCCAAGGCAGGCCAAAGCAGTGTTGCACAATATATTTAGGCTTATTTCTGAATTTCATTGTGAAACAAAGGAATAAGAAAGAGGACGCAGAGTGGAAATGGCAGCCTGTAGCCAGATGCAGACAGAACAGGCCTTCCTGAGGACATGTATGAGTGGTCTTTGCTATAGCGTGTGGCCAAGCAGCGTAGGTAGAGCAATTCAAGCTTTTTTCATGTTTCACTGCAGCAGCTTACCTGACATCATAATTCATGTTGTCTCCTTCAACATAGAGGTGTATATCACTGTCTCAGTCTAGCCTCACACTTAAAACGGGATCATAGAATCATAGAATTGCTGAGGTTGGAAGGGACCTTTAAGATCATCAAGTCCAACCATTAACCTACCCTGACAAAACCACTTCTAAACCATGTCCCCAGGTACCACGTCTACCCTTTTTTTAAACACCTTCAGGGATGGCGAATCCACCACCTTCCTGGGCAGCCTATTCCAATGTTTAATAACCCTTTCAGTGAAAATTTTTTTCCTAATATCCAATCTAAACCTTGTCAGATGTAACTGAACCCATTTCCTCTCGTCCTGTCACTTGTCACCAGGGAGAAGAGGTCAGCCCCCACCTCTCTACAACCTCCTTTCAGGTAGTTGTAGAGGGTGATAAGGTCTCCCCTCAGCCTCCTCTTCTCCAGGCTAAACAACCCCAGTTCCCTCAGTTGTTCCTCATAAGACTTGTGCTCCAGACCCCTCACCAGCTTTGTAGCCCTTCTCTGGACATGCTCCAACACCTCAATGTCCTTCTTGTAGTGAGGGGCCCAAAACTGAACGCAGTACTCGAGGTGGGGCCTCACCAGTGCCGAGTACAGGTGGATGATCACTTCCCTAGTCCTGCTGGCCACACTATTCCTGATACAGGCTAGGATGCCGTTGGCCTTCTTGGCCACCTGGGCACACTGCTGGCTCATATTCAGCCGGGAGTCCACCAAATGAGTGAGTATCCAACTTGGAAATAGGAGACACCACCTTGTAGTGCCGCCTTTGCCTAGAAATTGATGTAGTCCATCCCAAATAAAGCTCCCCTCACCAGAGTTCCTTTTGTTTAATGACCATTTTTCAATATCACAAATGCGTCGGGGTCTCCAGTGAAAATGGGAGTGAGATCTACTTGATGTAAGTGCTGTACAAAGCAAGCTATATTAATTGCTAAGGTTTTTTTACAAAAAGTACTAATTCTGAAATGAACACTGAAGGCCTATTCTAACAGTCTAACACTTGCATAAAATAGAAGAAAAATAGAATATGCTCATTTCAAGTTCTGAAAGAAGATTGTGGCCGTCACAGCAGAGGAGAAGAAATTCCCTGGATCCATCAACAGTCCAGCATTAACTTATCTCCAAAGAAGATTAAGTGACTGGCAAAACAGGCAGCCAGCAGGAGGAAAGGGTGTGACTTCTGTCTATTCACAGTAGCCATGTGTTAAAACTCTGATGTTGGTGTGCACAAATACTCCCAATGAATGTTTTACACTAAGATGTGAATGCAAATGGTTGGAGGAGGCCAAATGACAGAAAATATTAGAGGCCACAGTTGCCCTTGAAACAGTCACTCAGGGTAAATGTAGAAGAGGCAGACTCATAACAAATTAGACCTTGGTTGGACACACTGCTGGTGTTCACTCTCTGTTAACCTGACTGTTAACTAACCACTCCGCCAGATTAACCAAGGTGCTGTGCATCAGCTAGGCTCTCCCACCTTCCCCCATGGTAGTAACAAAGTCAACAGCAGGGAGTCTGAGGAAACAGGACAACGCAATCTTTTATCTCCTCTGATTTTGGACTTCAGAGCTCAATATAATTGTGGTTGAACAACACTATAGAGTAAACATTTGAAAAACTGATTGCAATCCAAGCTGCTTTCACACTTTACGATTGTAATAACTGTTTGATTTTGTGGCTGTTGTACTTGCTACCCTGTGCAAACAGCTACATGAAGCACTTTATCCTCTCCCTTTTACATTCCCTTGACGATCTGACAATCACTTCACCTAGGAGGCCACATGCCTTTCCACACTGCCACATGGCTTCAGTAAGAACACTTGCTCGTGAGAAAAATATGCAAAGTGGCATGAAAACCTTCTATCACAGGTCGTCAGGTTCCTTTGCCAGTGAAAAAGAATCTTAAAATGGTGGTTACTCGGTGTCCCCTTTTTGTAAGCATCTATTCATAACTCACCAGCTGATTTACACAGGGGTCCCCAGGATGTTCTGTGCGTAGCGATGGTTTCACCGGTCTTCAGGGATCGAACTGCATGGCATCTCTGCAACAATCAATTCAAACTCCAACAAGTAATATGGCTTACTAATTAAGAATACAAAGCCTTCTGATGAGCACATAAAAGCCCAGTGCTATTCTCACTCCTTGGGGTTCTTGTTTCTTAATGTTATGCTTTATTAAACTGAAATCAGCACCAAATGGAAGTTCAAAAGAAATGGCATTAGGGAAATATCAGTATAAAATCTGTAATCAGTCACACTGGAAAACACTGCCGTGAACAGACATTTCACACAGACTATCTCTTTCTTTTCATTAACTTCTGTTTGTTCTAGAGAAACCTTATGGAAGAATAAGCTTCTCATTATTTCTATATGCCAGAGTTTTGCAAACATTTTTGGTTGGATGTTTCTGCTGCCCACGGCAGGCACAGCAGACACTACAACCAGCACCAGAAAAAGCAGCAGCAACTTTCAGCCCCTGCCAAGCTGTGTGTCGTTTTGAAGCAACGCACAAGTTTTCAGTGACATGTGAACCACTAACCTCGGAACTGCTAGTTTGAAAGCCCTGCCCTGTGAAATGTTGGGGATTAACTGCTTTAGCTTTGTGCGAGCAGCACTCGTAGAACACACAGCACACTCATCTTCTGCACACTCCCTCAGTAGCACCGTTCAGTTTGTTTGCTACCTTTTTGTTTTAAGTTGCAACCTAAAGGTCTCTGATATAGGAGCCGTAGCCTGTCGAAGTTATTCAAGAGGTACTGGGGCTCTCCTGGAATTGTGCATAAAACCAGAGAAACTGCAGTACCATATCATAATCAGCAAAAGAAAGCTGGGAAGTGCAAGGGTGTTTTACCAGCTTGTCTACACGAGAATGTCTCACCAGTGTTATCAGCCCAGTTACACTGAAAAACCTGTAAAATCTACTGTGAGCAATGGTGTCTTTAGCTGGGTCAGCACCCAGAAAAACACCCATGTAGCTGCCACTTTGGCCTACCCTTGAATATTTTCCCCAGATAGGTGGATCCATTAGAGAATACAGTTACATAGCTGGTCCTTGATTTTTTGGTTCCATGTGGCCATGAAGCAGCTACATTCCACCAAACATATGCATGGTGGTGGCACATCACTCCTTTTCCTGTTCAAAGATATGTTTCTTACTCATTTCTTGCTACATTGCTCTCCAGCCTGTCTATTTTTTTCTACTCTAAACTTTAGAGCACATTACTCTTTTCTGCCAAGAAAACAATGAATAAAAAGACTGGGTAAGAAGAAATAATACAAAATGTAAGTCTCAATTCGGTGAGCAAAGAGCTGAAGCAAATCTGCCCTGAAGTAAGTCAGTATTCTCCAGAGTAGCAGACAGATCAGAGGATCAGATTCCAGACCCTGGGCACTTTCCCAGACATCTCACATTATTTCCAAATATACTCTGTTCTTGCTCCAGTTTTCCTTGACTTTTGCACCTCCTGCAGCTCACCCTCCCTTCTTTGAAAAAGCCATTGTCATCCTTTGTAGATGTGCCTGGTACTTGTCTTCACGTAACATTTTAATCTCAATCTAAGATACTGAATTCACTAACTTTTCATAGGGGGTAAATTTTGTATAGGCAAAAGAACAATATATCTCATATATAGGTAAGAATAATGTAGGAATGAATAATATAGAATATATGAAGGAGAAGGGCCTCACTGATTAACTCTGCCGTGCCTTGTTTACTGCAGATGTCAATCTCAATCAAACCTCATCTTGGGCTAGCAGAATTACCTCATCTTGGGCTAGCAGAATTACCTCATCGCAAACCCCTGTAATTCACATCAAAGCCAGTCCTTTAGTTAACTCTGTCCCTATGCTCTAATCCATACAGATAAGCCTGCTCTGACAGCAAACGCAGTGGCAAATCAACTGTCTGATTCCTTACAGCAGCCATAGCAGCCCACGCAGTCCTTGTCCTTCCCACCCCTCTTACTCCCCTGCCTTGCACCCGCCACCACGTCCCTCCCCAGCTGCGCAGGGCACACAGTGAACTCGGGGAGGGCACCACCTGCTCCAAAGCAGGGCATAGGCTGGGGGTTGCTGAAGCACTGATTTTCAACACGCGTATTCAGCTGTGAAAACTGGAGCCATCTTTCCATCTGTCAGTTGTGTTTCCTGTTGCTACTTTTTTTTTTTTTTAATCTGGAGGAAGCTTTATACTTTGAGAAAGGAAACAAGTATCTTCTGCTAGCCATTTTTAATCTTTTAGGAAGAGATCGTTTGCTTTATAATGGGCTTAAACTGAGTTATTTAGGGCTAAAGGAAAGTGTTAAACAATGGAGGAACACCAAACTCTTAATGAAAACATCCTTGATAGAAAAAGAACCAGGAAGGTTGGCAGAGGGAGAGGAAAATTCCCGTGTGTCCACTATAAAGTAAAAAAAAGAAAAAAAAGCCATCAACAAAACCTATTTTTCTATTTCTAAGGTAGCAACACATTTTTAGATGAAGCAGTGTGTATCGCTTATTTAGAAGTAAAAAGAAACAAAGCAATGCTTTGGAGCACAGAGAGAAACTGAAGTTGTTATCAGAACATTGCTTGGTTTATTGCTTTATAAAGCAATAGTGTTTTTAAAAGCCGTAATAAACGCTATTAGAGTCACAGCCCTAGAAACTTAATGCCACCAAGCTTCCTTTCCTGACACCTAAACCCGAACCTGGAGAAGCAAATCTCGAGGGGAAAGAAAAAGACAGAAAAACATCCCAAACCAATTTACTCAGACTTTCCTGCAGACACTGCCAATATAGGTGCTCACTTTTTTGTGACATGTCCGTCTGAGCTGACACGTTTCTGAACAGCCTGTCTCACTGTGACTTCTGTTCATTGTCTTCTGGCCACCCCTATGCAGAGGCAAAAGGTTCAGTTCTCAGGTTCCCCAACTTTGATTTCCCTATTTCTGTGCAAGCCCCATGCTTTAAACTGTGAGGATGAGGAACAGGAAGAAAGGCGGACACTTCCATATGGTTGTAGTTCTTCCCCACTCCTTTTTGCTCTCAGCAGAGAACGAAGGAAAGCTTCAAGAGCTATTTTAACCCCTGCTTGGAAACATTACTCGTTCAATTCCATAGCAGGATTGCATATGGCATGGTGTAGAAAAAAGGCTCATCAGAGCAAAACACTTACTGTCCTGCAGGTTCTTCCTGGTGTCTCCATACAAATACGTATTTTGCAGTGTAGGTAAACCACAGAATTGTTGACAAAGGAAAAAATTTTCATCTTGAACTGTGCTTTGCTTGAATTCCCATTCTCTAGTAGTGTGGTGTATGTATTTGGGATGGGACAGCTGAAAAGGAAGAAAAAAACCATACGTAGCAGCTAGGGCTATAGAAGGCGGTTATAGCCTATATGTTGCAGTTATAGCATGTAACTCAGGTTGTAAGGGTCCCTTAAAAAGCCCCAGCCAGACCCACCATGAAGCAACTCTCCAGCAGTGCAGGGGTGATAAGGGGCTATTTGCTGCTTGATTCTCACAGTATCCAAATAGAATAGGAGATTCGAGAAGTGGTTTGAGAGTTGGAAAAGGAGGGAAAGAGTGACAGAAAGAAGAATTTAAACTTGGCTTTACCAAACACGAAGTGAAATAACATCATATTAAAAGGAATAGCTTTTGTTACTGAGCAAAATGACTATCCTGTATTTTAAAGTGGTAGGTGAGCCCAGGGAATACGACATTGGGGTGAAATCAGGGATCCAGACAGGAACAAACCTCCTCTGTTACTAGAGGCTGCATTAATATTGTCTGTGAGTCACAACACACAGGAATCAACTAACCTACACCTTCATTGATGAAAGTCACATAAACTCTTGGTAATTCGCTGAACCACAGCAAAACCGATAAAGCACACACTTTTCAATGTTCTTTCACTACTGACTGCCAAACCCTATTTCTTCAGGTCAAAAGTACTATTCCTTTACAAAACTATGGGGAAGACAACCAAATTCAAACAACTACCACATCACCCTTTGAAAACATTTTCTTTTCATATCTACCTTCCTTGTTCAAAGAAGGTGTGACCAGTCAGAACGGTAAGGGACAGTGCATATGAATGATGAGAACACACATAAAAGGCATTTAAAATATAACACATTAGTAGTCAGTGCCACTGGAAGGTCTAAGGTACGGCACACGCTATTTGTAAATGACATTGCTGTACCTGTTGCTGATAAAAGCAAATGAGAGGGGATCCACTGAATTATTAGTTGGAGTCGCCCAGCAGTCAGTGAGGACCACCTTGAGCTTGCTGTCTGCTCTCTGGATCCCCACTTCAATCAGTACATCATCACTGGCAGAGACGCTGAAATTTTTTGGTATTGGGGAGTTTCCAATAAACAACTGCATTTCTGTTCTGAAGTGTCCGGATCCATGCAAATCCTCAAAGATGGTGTAAAGTCTGAAACAACAATTAACCTCCTTTAAAGACCGCAAATTTGACTGTGTGCTTCTGTAAATCAGTGCCTGTTTCTCCAACTCTTGCACATTTAAGTAGTGAAGAGTTATCTGCAGTCCAGGATATTAGGACACTCTTCAAGAGGAAAGCGTGAAAATGCATCAGTTTTCGGTTGGGAAGGTAGGGAGCATGGAAATGCAAGTGTGAAAATCCAAAGGGTGGAATGTCTTGGCAATACAAATAGAGCAGAAAGAGATATTTGAGTGGAGCTGAAGGGGAACAAGACTATGAGCTGTCTTAAAGTTCAAAATAAGGAGAGTAAAAGCTAAGTGAAGAAGGGCGGAGTCCAAAAAATTAAGAAGGGATAAATCTGAACAGTAAGTGAGGGACAAGAGAAAATTATAGAGCTCAGAGAGAAGGGGCCTGACAAAGACTTTGTGGAGAAATAGAAAGGGAAAATACAACGTCTGGAGGGTTAGGAAACAGAAAGTGGATTTGGTGACGACTGCGTAAGCATGGTGCTAGGCAAGAGAGAGGAGGTGCACTTGTACAAAGGGAGAACATTCACCATCAGAGCAAAGCTTGTGCTGCCACCTTTTCTGTGAGTGTGGGTTTGATTTTCTGTGAACAGTGGATTAGATTCCATCTTGAAGATGGGGCCTTCCATAAAAATGTATTTTCATTACCTATCTTCTCTTTTTGCCAAGTTGATCAAATAAGGATTTGCAGGGGTTAAAAAATGCCATCCTCGGCACCAGACATCAGTTGATACATCACTGTTATGTTCCAAAAGCAGGAAAATACTGTTATTGCTACACATGATTGCCCAGGAAGGCAAGGAGGAATCAGGAATTCTGGCTCCTGAACCTGCGCCAGTAGCTCCCAAAAGTTTATTTTCATCTGTGGTGAATTGCCAATCTTGTTGGCTGCTGGATCTATTGACACATTAGATGGAGTAGGAGAGAACCCCACAGCAGGGATCATCTGAGCACAGGACTCGCAGGATGGCAGGCTACTTGGCATAGCAAGTACTGTCACTGCATACAGCTGAGGTCCCTGGGGATTTTTCCGATGCAGCAGCACTCAGCCACACAACAGCATCACAAAGCAGAGAGGGTTGTTACTTACCCTTCTGCAGTGTATCCAGAGGAAGTCAAGAGATCGTTTTGAAAAATGCAGTGGATGGGACTGGCAACTTTTAAGTGGTGGATTACTCCCTGAGCGGAAGCATCATTCCGTAGGATGGTTTTCACTACAGTATTAGTCATGTTCTGGAACACAGAAAGAAGAAAGCACAAGTTGTGAACATCAGCATATCTAGGGATACAACAGAGCTACAGGCTTACCAGCTTCAAGTGTTTAGGAATTCTCCATTCTCCTGGCTGCAAAAATCAAACAGGTTAAACCTGTAGTATCTTATTTGCTGTACAGTGAGACAAAAAAAAACCCACCAGCCTTCCTCCTCTTCCTCGGTCCACTCCACAAAGGAATTTCTGTACTTTGGCATGATCCGAGCATAGTGTTTGGTTTGGGATCCAAAGAGATAGTTATCACTCTTTGTCCCCATTACTGGTAGAAATTGGGGTATTTGTCTAAATATGATGATGAAATTGCTTTTAAGAAAAGAGATGCTTCTGACAGCTGCAGAGGGAACCTAGAGAGACATGGGAAGTGACTCTCAGTTTGGAGAAGCCCTTAAGTTTTGCTGCCTGACCCCAAAGATTCCCTTTCTCTTTCTTGCTTGCCCTTCTCCCCAAACAGTGAGGTAACTTTCAACTCACAGGAAGAGGTTTTCTTACTCCAAAGAAATTATTTCATCCAACTTTTCGGCAACTAATAGACTGTACTCCTAGCAAGGATCTGCCATTGCCCCCCCACCTTCTCACCCCCTCCCCAAGACTAAAAAAAATATGTTCCAGGCTTTCACCAGCTCAAGGGACTTACAGTCTCAACTTCAGTGCCGCAGTCACTCCAGCCTGCTTGCAGCACAACATGAGTGCCATTGCTGATGCTCACGTTGCAGCGAGGCTCCCCCAGGTACAAGGAAGTTTCAGGGATAGACTCCTGCTGTAAAAATCTCTTCTGGACAGCAAGGATGATCTTCTCGATTTCACAGAACACTCTCACCGCATCTTTAATTGAAACCTCCTGGGCAGGTTTAGTGAGTGGGACAGGAGATGCTTGAGGAGAAACATGAGGAGTTGACACAGAATCTGTGGTGAGAGGAGACAGCACCACGCTGGAGAATGTGGTGTCCTCCAGAGCTTTGTGCTCAGCAGTAGAGAAGTTCAACGAAGCAGGGGAGAAAACATGAGTTGAAGTTTGCAAAGATGTCGCAGGTAAAACTGTGTTGTGTACAGGTTTCTTATCTGTCAGTGTTGCCTCCTGGCTGACAGGAAATGCTGAAGAGTGCCAAAAATAAAGGTACTGTTGTAATTTACAGATTCAAATTTATTTTGTAAGGTAAGAGCAAACCCTTAGGAAGAAACTCCCCATTCCTGGCAGGAAACTAGCTGCTTTTGTTTTTTTAACCCGCCCTACTTACTGCCAAAGCTGTGGCTTTTTTTAAGAAAGCGCACAAGAGATACACAAAGTGCCTGTGAGTAAAGCCGAAGTGCTTTATTTCCTGAAAGCTGCAATAATTAATGTGCTCAAGTAAAACATATATACAGCTTTTGGAAGATCAGTGCTTGCAAGAGATACCCAGCTGTAAGTTGCTCAGCAAGTGTTCATATTTTTTTGCCTAGTACTATAGGAGACTGCACACTTCTGGATGTGGGGTAAAAACAGGCACAGTTTGTTAAAAAACCTGGCCCCATTTGTGACCTGTTGGTACCCAAAAGATATGACCCTGAATGCTTTGGAAAACCCATTTTGGGGGAAGTGCAGGACAAACCTCACGCAGCAGGCCCACATTGCATTTATGTGTCCTGAGAGACAGAGTGGGGAGTTGAACAAATGTGTTAGGAGCAATTTTTAAGGGTTTCAGGAAGAGAGCAAGCAGGGGAAAAGGGGAAGCACAGGTTGAGATCAATGTGTATGTCGAACACCCAGCACCCAGCACAGGCTCTGGGGTTACCCCATGGCTCTTTGCTGGTAGAAACAAGATAAGTATTCAGCCCCCACTGACTTAGAGAGCACCAAGATTATAAATTCCATTTGCAGTGAAACACAAAGGATGTGTTTCACCGCTCAAAAATTCTCTTAAATAATTTTAATGGGTTGTGCATACAAAGAGCATCTATTTCCCAAACAACATACATACTCTGTACATATATATATCCTTCTGGAACTCCCCATATTTTGGAAATGCCCCAAATTAAAAAGTTGCCGATTTGAACGTAAGAGGAAGAAAGAGAAAAGTCTGAGCTCTTTCAGAGCTGAATCACTCAAAAGCTCATTATCATGATGCTAAATATCTTGGTTAAACAACACTGAGCAAAGGTTGGTATCAGTTGACAAATCCTTGTGACTTCAGCCAAAGAGTAGCTTATCGCCGTGGTTACAAAAACAAATACAAATTACTGAAGAAGCCTAAAAGAACATAAGAGCTTAAAGACCCATCATACGTCAGCTAGCAAATGATTTAAGGAAGGAGAGAAGCTAGGTGAATTCACTCATACAGCGAAGTAGTTTGTAATACGAACATTTCATCGCTTCTGCCACACAGAGGTCACACAACGTACCTGTGCTTTCTGTTACCTTCTCTGTTATCTCTGCTGTCCCCTCTGCTACTGCTAATGAAAATATCTAACAGTCTTGACAATCCTATCTAATTTTAATGGCAAATATGAGAAAACAGAACTGTTAAAAGAACCTTACAAAGACAGCATTAAATATCAATATAGTAAACTCTCACAACAGAGTACTATGGTCAGAAATACTTTAAGTCCACTGCAAGACTTTTGCCATTAGGATCCAGCTGAAAAACAAGAACCAAATTCATCCCTGGCAAAATTTCAAATCGTGTGGCAAGTGTGACCACGATCCAGTAAAGACCAGATCACTAAGCATTCAGCTAGCCATTCGATAATAAAATTTTTTTTTGCCTTCACAGCTTCTTCCAGGCCTTTCTGGGCGCACATCAGCAAATCCTTCATTGCAGCTGCACTGGTAAAAGCCAAGTGTGTTATGGCATGATGCATCCGGGGAGCAGTCATCTTCTTCGCTTTTGCACTCATCATAATCTATTGGGCATATTTAAGCAAAAGACAAAGGTGGAGAGCATATAAATGAAAATGTGATGGTTCTGAAACTGGAGCACAGTCATATCACCATGATATCATGGTGGGATTACAACTCTCAGGTGTGATACTGTACTGTACGTGTCAGGCAGCTGCTGGGTCTAGAAGAGGTGGGATACTGGAAGCACAGCCTAGAGGGCTAATTGCAAGGCACTGACAAAACCCTCCAGGAGCTGTGCTACTAATGATGCTCAGCAGATACTCACTGAAATGTAGGCACCCTGCTTCAGAGCTCCTATCCTCCTAAACTGATCAATAGCCCAAGGGGACACTTCTAACCCCAGGGGCTTCCTCGGCTGCCTCCCCCATTCCACGCTCCTGAGGAGATGGTTAGTAAATGCCCAGCACAAGTGAAGCAGGAGGGTTGTGTGACTGGTCCACGTTGCAGTCTAGCTGCTTTCTTAATTTTCAGCTGGCCAAAATTTTCACCTTTGAAAGGAAAAATATGCTTTACTTCCCTTTCTCTTCCCAAGGTCTAATTGAAACTGTGCAAATAAGGGTGTACCACCATAGGTAGGACTCAGAATGCAGCGCTAACCACCTGCTCTATGGGGACCTGTCCCTGGAATAAACCATTTGTTTTAGCACAGGTTCAAGGGTGGCAGGCACTCTACAAAGCGCTACCACAAGATAGTCATGATCTTACTAATTAATGGGATAGGTAACTTTCCAGATTCACAGCTGTGAGGGTAACAGGCAAAGAGAATGTAGAGGGCAGACCATATACATGTTACTGAAGTCATTTTGCGTAAGATTCTAATTGACAGTCGATAACTATCTTCTCTGGACAAATATATCACATTAAGGATATAGAATTTGGTAATTTTTTTCAGAGATGACGCATCGACTTGTGAAACAGAATGCAACAACAGTTAGTCAGGAGACTAATGTTTCTTGTTACCAACTTAAATTACATATAAAAGAAAAGAAGTTGTACAATCAAGCCATTGTGCTGGTCTTGGTAAAGTGTGGACTTTCATCTGAACTCCCGACCCAGAGGTGTGTGAGGAAAACACATACTCCCAGTGCAGAAGAATTCACACGTTCATTTATTTGTTTCTTGGGGTTTCTATCACATGCAAAATTATCAGTGCAAAGCAGAGGGTAATGTGTTTCAAAATTATTTTAAACAGAGCTAGTTATGTCTGTGGACAGGGACCTGTTTCCACTGGTAGCTTACAAAACCCTCAATTTGTTACCACCATTTCTAACATCTCCATATCTTGTCTATAAAATTAATGCTAGCTATAGACAAAAAAGATCAGTTGGTTTTGTCTTTTTGGATCAGGAGTACCTCACTTCTTATTTTACCTTTTGATGTTCTCTGAAAAAGCTTATTGGATAGATAAGCAGGAGCAATATAAGGAGAGAGAATGGCTCTTCATCCATCTGTTTTACAGATACTTTCCCCTCAAAAAATACAGATTAATCATAGGCTTTATCATCTTTCTAGTTCTGAAGAACTATTGGGATACAAACTGCTCCTTACCATTTATGGAGAGACTGCTCTTGTCAACTGTGAAATAGGAGCTGTGTTCAAAGGCATCACGAAAAGTGGTGATGATGTAGTAGATATCCACATCTTCTGCAATCAGTAAATTGAAATTTACCACTGTGCTCCCATTGGTAATACCCGTTATCAACACTTTAATCAAACCAGCATCCATCTGCTGAAGAACCTCAAGGGGCAGAGATTTATGTACCTGGAATAAAAACAAAATGCATGTGGAGATGGAAAGATAGAAGCAATTACATTTTAGGCTTTGTATGCTGCGCAGAAGAGAGCATTATGCACTACAATTGTGCTTCATACTCTGGAGGGAAGCAGCAGAAAATTGGCCTTTTTGGCTTTATAAAGTTTCCACTGTACAGCAGCTGAAGGATATGGTATATATTTAACCATGAATATTAAACAAGGTAAGCGATTAAGATACCTCGTCTGTTGTTTGGCACAGGTCCTTGCCTCTCGTAACAGCAAGGGAGGAGACCACAAGGAAGCTCCCATGTTCTGCCTCTCAAAATGCCTCCAGGGAGAGGGGGCAACCCAATATGAGGAGGATCTGCCAATGCAAGTGGGGATGCCTCCTGACCCTCCACACTGCATATATGTCTCAGAGGGCTCCCTTAGCTCAGGTATGTTACAGCTTAGAGCAGATCACCCTCAAGCCTTTCTTCACAGGTGATTTCTCACCAGACCCAAGCAAATAATGCCTGCTTTTAAATGCTCGGACGGGGGTAAAGAAAACAGAAAGGTGTTTCATTTCATCAGCACTGCCACAGAGTTCAATCTCCAGCCACGTTATTCTTCCATTTGATTTCAGAAATATTTCATTAAAGTCTTCCCTGAGGAGTATCATATTATTTCTGCAAATTCTGACTGTCATCAGGGCACACAGCCCTGACGCATGGTCCTCCTCCAGAGTCCAAGAGCCGGGCTAGGAAATGGCTCTGCACTATTTTGAATAGGAACAGCCACCCTCAAAGTATTACACCACCAAATCACAGCTTAACTTAGGTCAGTCTAGAGAAATCAATAAAATAAACATTCACAGTCTGTACACAGTAACCTTGGACTTCACTAGTGGCCTACGAAAGAAAATGCTGCCTTTTTCAAAGCACACTAAGCCTTAGTCATGATAGCCCCAGATGCTGTCTCCTTTACCTCAGGGAAGAACAGGATGGTCTGTTTTCTGTGGGATGGGAAAACACAGCCCTGTGCGAGGCTTTGCATCAGCTGGGCTGCTCAGCCTCTCCACCGTCCAGCTCAGATGGAGGCACCAACCGTTCTCAGAGATAAACAGGCTGGAGCTGTGTGTTCAACCTCTTCCCTCTCCGCCCTCCAAGGCTGGGTACCTCTGGAGGGCAGCCACCCATACGAACATCTTCTCCTCTTCCCGCAGGACAGCAGTCCATGGGGTAGGGCACCTGAACATATGCAGGAGCCCTGGGGGGACATACAACAGCATTTGTATTTCCAAAACCATTGCCCTTCATCTTCAGGCCCAGCACCAGCCACAGGAGGACCAGACACAGGTCAGATGGCATCATCTCATGGGACCAACCCCAGAGAAGGCACAAGACTAATATTAGTTCAGCTTTAAAGGACATGTTGAGAAAACATTATACACAGAAACACAACCTATTTCTAAGAAACACACCACAAAGAGAAACTGGTAAACATCCCACAAGTTCTCGCCTCAGTCCTTTTCCTCTAGTCACCCAGACAAGGGGGCCGATAAGACTGCACTGGGCTCCCTGCCCACCTGCATGTCCCAAGGGAAAGCAGGGCACACACACACGCCCCCACACCCACACATCCCTAACCACAACACAGGCAGAGCACATAGCTGAAGACCAGTTGCCAGGATGAGCCCAGGCTGTGTGATACCATCCGCCAATGTCCTGAACTTTTCCATTTGAATTATACATTTTCTTCTCTCCCTTTCTCCAGGAGATGCTCACAGGTCCTCTGTGTTTCTTAATCTCTCTCGCGTGTGTCTAGGAAGTCTTTTTACATTCTCCCACACTTAAAATATAAAGTGTAGCAACAGAAAGTGTGGGACATAACTTTCAAGCCTGTATCAGGCAGGTAGTACAGGCTGTCCTGAGCTATTGATATTAAAATTGCACTTAGAAACTGTCAGCATCAGTGCAACAGGAGACTGTCCACAGTAAAACAGCAGCTCCCTGCAGCACATGAAGGACAAATCCCTTGCTGTCCTTGTCAACCCTCCTGAGCCTGGGTTACACGCAGCTTCCTTGTACATAGCAGCCACTAGTTTCAATGCAGGGGACAGAGAGATGGAAACAGCCACAGAAACACCTAGATTTTTGTGATTTCTCAGCATACTTGCCCTTTTCCTTCACCCTCCTGTGGCTGTCAGGCTCCCAGGAGATGCCAGCAGAGAGGAAGGCACCGAGCAGCAGAGCAACCACACCGTAAGGGCCAGACAAGCAGCACTTGGCCCAGGTGAGCGCTGGCACATCGCTGCCCGGTGAGGAGAGTCGCAGCTCTTTCCCAGCACCTCACTTCGCTTTAGGCCCTCTCTTTAGGGTACATTGGTTGCTTCCTTCCGTAGTTCAACTTTCCAGAGAATTAAGCGGGCAGGCGGGGACTACGTCATGGTCACCTCCGACCCCTTCTTCCTCTTCGCATCTTCTGCAGGAAATATCTGGAGCAGCTGGATTTCAGCCATCAGTTTAAGGCAGAGCTTGATGTCAGCGGTGTAATGCCCAGGGGTGCAGGCAGTGACCCCTACCAGGGAGAGCTCAGGGAAGAGGCAAGGCAAGGACCGGCGGTGGGAGCCGACAGGAGAAGCAGTTTCTCTTGCATCCATGCACAGAGCTCATGCATTTCGTGCATGGTGACCACAGCTCTTGCNATCCATGCACAGAGCTCATGCATTTCGTGCTGGATTCTCCCAGGTGACCACAGCTCTTTTGCACCTACGTGCCAAGCCTGATTTACCTGCCTGCTGTGTGTTATCCATCCCTGACTTACTTGCCCATTATGTGTTATCCAGCCCTGCAGACATGCCCAGATTTTGCAGGCACGCTGCAGCCTTTTTCTGAGTTGTCAGAGCTGATGTGTGTTGTGTGCGCTGGGTGGAAAGGTAACATGCAGAGAGCAAACCCCCTGTGTGCACCTGGAAAGGGCTCCCATGCGCCTGGAAGTCCCACGCAGCAAACCTTGTGGTGCCCCACGGGACGTGCTGGCAGAGACGGGAGACCAAAGTCTGGGCAGACCATAGGCTGTCTTTATCAGCCCCCAAATCTCCCATTTCACCAAGCCAGGGGGCTCTTGGGCCCCTTCTCCTCTCTCTTTCTGCTATTTCACAAGCATGTACTGAAAATTTGTAGGTCAGCCCTAAGTTTTCACCTTTCATAGTTTTTGTGTGAACTTCTGGACATAAAGTACACACACCTGTGACATCCTCTTAGCCCATCCCCGAGTTCATCAGCATTCCATTCTCATCTATCACCTGAAGACTTTATTTTATCGGTGCTTCTTTTTACCTAAGGCTTGGGATTATTTTTGTCTGTTTTTGTTTGTTTAGGTTCTGTTCTTATTCATATTTTTCCTCACAAAGCGGGACTCAGAGCTTGAAGAGTGTCAGGGGGACTTTCACGTTATTTGTATTTAGCCACTAGGTGACACCACAAAACCCTTTATCCAGAAGGCTACATGATTTCACAACAGGCACCACACCCTAGGTTATCAAAATAATGGTTGATGAAGTGGGCTAGAAAAAAGGAAAAGAAAGAGCAAACTTCCTAAAAGGAAATATTCCATATATAATACCCTTGAGTATGAGGTTTTCTTACTAGACAGATAAATTATCTTGGGATCCATCACTGTATCTACAATTTTTGTAGCACACACAGGAAACACTAGCAATGCCAGACCAGGAGAAATTGGTATGCCAGAAGAAGAGCCATAAGAAAGGGAGAGAACATGAGCCAAATTAACACCAGCATCAAGGGAAGGGAACATCCTTTGCTCAGGCAAGAAAAACAGGAGGCAGATAAAGGCCAAGTTCAGGGCCAGCTGGAAGCCACATTAAAACTGATTTAAGAGGATGGGAAAGGCCAATAGTTTTTTTGAGGAAAAGGAAAGTGGCAGGCACGGGCAGCCAGGCTCACCCCATGGGTGGCTGTGGCATGTTTGGTGGGTTTTCTGGGACCACCCATCCATAGGTCCCAAGCAAAATGTCAGCAGCTCATTGGAGTTATTGTGGGTACCTGCACAGGAGCCTGCGTGGCTGGCAGAGCAGGGAACGCACTGACAGTCCGTAAAGTGGAAATAAGTAAGTAAAAGGTATACATTAATTTAAACAGAACCCTGCATGAAGACTTTTTTTTCACTCAAAGAGAAAAAAAAGCAACCCTCCCCACTGTCCATGCACCTTCAGAGAGAAGGTACAAGAGCACACATCTGCCCAGCCACCATCACCAGCAGCTTTAAGGATGTCCTGAATTGCAGATAAACTCAAATTAACAAAAGGGGTGAAATTATACTGGTATAACAAAACTACCTTAATCCCTGTATCAACACTCATTCCACATTCAGACAGCTTTAACTGCAATCATTTTAAGTGAACTAAGCTACATCAAACAAAGGGTACGTCACTTCCAAATGAGGGGGTCACCTGAATAAGGCAATATCATTTATTAGTTTCACAATTTTTCTCAGTCAGTGAAGTTTAAGACACCCAAAATCAAAACAACCTTTTCCACTCAGGAGTTTAATGCACCTCAGCGAATGCACTTTCAATTCACACCTTTTGTTTTCCTGATTCATTTTCTCGAGGACAAGCCCTAGCTACCATGATATCCTTCTTGGCTGTTGCAAAAGACAGTCTGAGCAAAACCTGAGAAGACTCTCTTGCCCTTAGCTATGTTGGTTTTCAGTTGCACAGCAAGGAGGATGGTGAATGTAGCCTGGACAATGACAGTGCAAGTTGTTACATCAAGTTTTTACCTCATTCTCATCTACACATTATTTAAAGGACAGTATTTCCATTTGCTGTGCTGCCAATTTAACCACATGGCACTTAAGTGCTGGGGCAGCTCTACACTAAAGAACATTATACACATTAGGATTTATAAATCCTCTGAATTGTAGATGGTGACTCCAAAGAGGTTTAAAAAAAAAAAAAACTCTGGCAAATTTTATTTAACTGGAACCTGATAGTGCTTTTAAAGCCCATGAAACTTTCCTCACTTACTTTAAAGGATCAATTTCTGGCCCTTATAACCTGAAAAGAAAACATGCAGATCTTTCTGTTTTCCTAAACGTCCTTTTCTTTGGCATCCAGAAACACAACGTTTGTAATAAAACACTTGCAACATATTTTATCATCTGCAGTAGCTTTGCAACTATAGCCTATACACAGTAGCTCAGAGGTAGATGGAGTCAGCACTAACGCATCTCACCAGCTGATCCACAAACCCGGTGCGCTGGAAAAAGTAGTTAGCTCCTTATAATCACAAGAGACCATTTTCTGCCTGAAACTTTGAGAACCAGGTGAAACTGACACAAAACTTACCTTCCTTCCTTTATGCAATCGTTTTACAAATTTTCCAAATATATTTGTATCCTCGATTTTCTGGATTAAGGTATCTGACTGAATGAAGAAAACATATTCATTTCAACCCATTTTAATACTATGCTATTCCAAAAGAGCCTCGGGCAGAGAGTGACGCTGAATGAGAGTGAGGTCAGTGGAGAATTGCTCCCTTTTCACTTTGCTAATCATGTCACTCTCATTTTGTGACTGTTCTTCTGATGTGACAGCTTGGGGCCAAAACAACTCCGAGAAAGCTGTGCTCCTCTAACACGTCCAGAAAGGTGCAAACCAGTAACAACCAGTGGGAAACTTATTTAATATCCAAGAAAACATCACGTGCAGCTAAACGGACCATGCTTTTCCCTCCTTGCAGTTGTCTCTAACCCTGCGCTGGCCTGACCTCTGCCTGAATACACGCTGCAGACAGCTGTAATTCAGTGACAGGTTGTAACTCTGTACACAGTGAGAGTCTGGGGAGGTTTCTGCAGGATTTGAAAATTTATACGATTGTCAGCGATGGATTTATCAACACAGCTATCAAGGCCTCTAAAAACACAGACAGTTAATGGGAGATAAGGAAGGCAATAAAGCAGCCCAGCATAACTCGCGCTTTTCCAAGCACAGGTATGTTTGAGTAAACACCAGCAGGAACAAGCTCCTGATAAATTCACTAAGAAATTAGGAGAATGATACTGTCAAAGGCAATGCCTGAGAATTACGAGAGCATTAAAGGTGCAGCCAACATCACATGTGCTTTGATATCCCGCGCTCTAATTAGAAGTGAGGGCAGAGGTGACTTATCAAGAAACCACTCCCTTTCCACATACAGGGCTACAAAAACAAGGATGATTATAAAACGTCAGCCTTAAGGTTCTATGACAAAGGGTAATAACAATCATACAGTTCATTAATATACCGCTGTGCAGGGCAAGGATATCAGAGCACTTTGCATATATCCATTAACTTTTCACCACACCCCTGGAGGAAATCAATAAGCCTGTATAACCGGGTATGAGAAGCAGAGGAAATGGAGGCACCAGAGAATCCCCAAATCCCCATCTCACTCTAAAACACAGCCGCACGTTCATCCTGTGGTCTCAGACAGTCAGGGGAACTCAGACCTTACAGCTGTGTCAAGGGATGCACATGCAGCATACAGCCTTCCTGGGAAAAAGATTGTCCACGTGGTTTCACTGAGGCTGGTAACAGGTCACGTCCTTCTTAGCCACTTACTTCATCAACGAAGAGCTGTGCGAAGGTTTGGTATTCCTCACTGCTTGTATTGCTAAAGCCCAGAGAGTATTTCACGTTTGTTATCCGTACTGTGCCACTAAGTTTCTGGACAGCTGCAAAGTAAGAAAAAGACAATTTAAATACATGTTCCATGGACTACAGTCCATGGACAAGTGTGTGACAGTCAGTGGCATGACTCCCCACATGGGTTATGCATCAGCTCATGAGAGCAGAAGGCCAGCAGTCTGCAAGGTAGCCAAAACCCCAAACGCCTAAGCGTAAGCATCCAGCACCTTCGTCTGCCCTCTCTGACCCCCAGATGACTCTCAAGAAGGGCACTGACCTCCTGTAGGTCTTATATCTGCCAGCTCTGTCTTGGGTGCTCTTGGGCATCTGAAATGCTGCTCTATAGCTATGCTTGGGCACCTGTATTTCTCTCCTGGACTCACCTAGGCTGTCCCAGCTCCCTCTACACTCAACAAGGAGACACCAGTCCTTCCAGAGGGCAAATCATTGCAGCACCAAGGTCCTCCCTCAGCCTCAGAGGAAGGTTAGACAGCTGCCTGAGTTTAGACATCTACATTTTAGACAGCTATTGTAAGGTAAGATGAACACCAATAGGGTGTACGCTTCCTCCCTCAAGTTTTATCTGCTGAATCACATTAAGGCAGTCTCAAACGTTTTAGGTTATTTCTCGGTATCACTGGTCTTGGCATTGTTACTCCAGACACTGAAGGTGGTCACAAGCAGGGGAGAAAGGGCTTCTTAAGACACGATTCATATCCCTTTAGTGGCTAACCAGGCAAGCTCACTGCCATCACCCAACACTGTGACCATTGCCAGCCAGTTGTCTTCACACCACCTTCCATCTGCTAACAGATCACCACTCCTAGCATACCAAGATCTAACGTTTTGATGTTTTATATGAATAAAGGATAGTCTTCACCAAAGACTTCAAGAACTCTATCATCTGGCAAGGGATTCCATTTAAAATTATTTCTGAATCAAGTTACTGGTCTTTACTTTCTGGTGTACCAGCTTGCTTTCCTCCCTATACACATCTGTCCTGATTTCAACAATATATAAGGCACCAGGCTCCAGATCTGAGACTGTCAGACTCCTATACTGAGTTTTAGTCTCCCATATTAGCTGCTTTTTCTGAAGCAGCAAAAATTGAAAAGCAGGGCTCTGCATAAACTCTGTGGACCGTGTTACATCAAAGCTGGTTCTAGTCACATTTGGGACAATAATCCTTTGAACTAGGACAGGAGCTGGAGGAAAAGAAATAGTCATCAAGTAAAGCTTTGCAGGGGAGAGGAGAAAGTCGTGCCTGCTTAAAGCAAGCCACCAAACCAGGCTTCCGTTATCCCAGCATATTTCTGATCCCAAAGGAACCCTCACCAACCACAGTCAGATCAAAGGATTTGGGCTTGCTTTTTGCTTCGGCTCGTCCTGTCATGTGAACATAGGTATTTAGGTGATAAACCACATTCAGTTATCTGGTGGTGAGAGGGGAAATGTTTTAAACAATTTTCGAATGAAAAAAAAAAATCAGTATTTACAAGACATGACTGACTATGAAGAGTTAGCTGAGGTTGACCCTCCAGGTCAGAGATGTTGCCACAAGGAGGAGCTATATATTAAACTTCACCAAACGTGGATTTTTGCCCTCTGAATTTCCTCCCCTGGGCTAGTGAGATATCACTCCATAGTGGCTCTTCCTCTTGTTCCCCAGGCATAATCCCCTCACAAGCTCCTTTCCCAGCAGAAGCGCTTGGCTGAATATTTGATTCATCAGGAAAAGAAAACAAGTTTTTATAAACTGAACTTGTTTGTGTAGAATTCTTCAGTTTGTTTTCCAGCTGGAAGAAAATGACCTTTGCTTTTTTTTTCAGTTAAAATTAGCTATTAGCTATATTTTTTAAAATGAACAGGTTTTGTTTTCATTTAAAAAAAAGAAAAACACCACATTTTTTCATTCTTCCCTATTTTGAAAGGCAACAGGAGGAGCATAAAGCAAAGCAGTAAATTGAGCTTTTCAATTCAGGTCAACATGTTCTTCAGTCCAAAATTATTTGTTTCCTCCATTTGGCCACCGAGGTCCCAAATCAGTTATTTGCCTGGCTCTGTCCACAGGTCTCACCCGTGCGAAACAGAGCGAAGGATACAACATGAAAAAGAGAGAAGACAAAAGCTGAACAGGAGCATCAGCATGGCTGCTCAGAGCTTAGCAGAACTGGAGAAGTGGACACTGTGGCACTGGTGATCAGGACTAGTGGTACAAGAGGGGCTGGAGAAGCAGCAGAGCTGGCCTCACACAGCTGAAAAAGAGGTTTTCCAGGGAGAAAGGAATGAGGGAGAACCAGAAGCCAGGCTAGATGAGTGGAGACCCCCAGGAACAGGAGATCATATGGGAGGGCAAGAGAAAAGAGCAGAGGGGAGTGTGGTTTGGGATCGGAGAGATGTGTAGGGCTGAGAGACAGAATAAAGGCAAGTAGAACAAAACCAAAATATGTATCACTTACTAACACACTAAAGAAAAAATACATTTAGTGATGGGCAGAGACAGCAGCATTCCTATCCCAAACAAAACCATAATTTAAAGACCAAATTTGACTCTAACCTTGAAATATGATCCGGCTCCAATCTACAGAAAAATCCCCTAATTAGCTGCAATACATCTGCCCAAACCCAAACCGAGTAAGCCCTCTCCGCCAGCCTAGTTACTCTCAATTACAGCTCTTGAAAAAGTGGTTCACAGGTTTCCATGCAGCTCCTGCCCCACAGGGGATTTGCGGGACTCTGCCTAATCCATCCTCTGCTGAGAGGAATAGGGAGGCAGGTCCTTTGCCTTCCCATGTCTCTGAGGTAACTCTATGGAGCTGCAGTACCCTGGTGCCAGAGCATGCGGGAGCAACCAAGATGTGTGGCAAAAGGACAAGCAGCGTACGTTTCCATGAGCCACGCTCAAATGCACCATGTGATTTGCTTCATCTGCTTTGAGATGAAGGAATGTAACATCTATAAAACTAACTGCCAAATTACCAGAAAGAGAAAATATTTTGACATTTTGAATTTGGAAAAAAGTGCCAATTCCTGCAAGAAAATAATTTTGACATAAAAAACCTAGTTTCAGATGCCTCCATCCCAGATCACTGATTCCAACTGTGCATCTTTCCCGACTCTGAATGAGGCTTTGATTCTCATGCAGCCAAATTACTATATGTGCAGGCCCCCACTGAACATATACTCACTGTGGTCCATGGCTGGGCCTGGCGTCGGGCTGGGAGCCAGAGAGGCACCTGGCAAAGCTCGTGACCCCAGGACTCCAGTGTATTTCTCGGACCAAGAGTTGTTCTCTATTCCCATCTCTACGTGTGCTCTGAGAGTGGTGTTGAGGGTGGGAACGCTATCATCCCCCGTGGCAGGCAGAACTGTACCGGGGCCACCTTGAGAGCTGGCTTGGGGCACACCAAAAGCTGTGTGACTTCTGGTGGTAGCAGAGGCTGTTTGATTTGGAAACACCAGCAATGGTGACCTGAGTTGCTCTTGCCCGGCTGTGCCCATGGGCGCATCTGTGAGAGCAGCCACTCGCTGCAATGCACTGGGCGAAGCCTCCACCACAGAGCTTTGCTGTGATGGACTTATGGCCACCCACTGCTCTGTGTTCATTGACAGTTCCTTGCTGGCTGTGACCCCCGTGGCTGTGGGGTTGTTGTCCCCGCCAAAGACCACCTGTGGGGCCAGGCCTTTTTCCAAAGGTACTGGAGGAGCGCTGGTGGGAGAATGACCGTGGAGCATTTCCTTGTCACCCAGGGGCAGTGCAGCAGAGAGGTGTACGGAGGTGCTCATCTCAGAGTCTACATCAGCCACTATGTCCGTGGTGTCAGGGGAAGGGCTGACTTCTTCAGGAGCAGACTCTGTGCTGTTCGTTACTTCAGGAGCCATCGTTTCAGTGAGAGGGTCCACAATCTCACCTGCAACACAGCAAGTGCATGTTGAAATGGGACCTCAGACTGGATGTGGAGGCACCAGGGTCTGACCTGAAAATAGGACTGAGACCAGTCAGCCACATATAAAAGCTTAAGCAAACAGGTCTTGGATATCTCATTAATACATTGTAGCATACACGATTTTTATGGTGTTGAATCTGGTTTGTGCCTACACAAAGAAGCAGATTGGATTCCTGGGTCTCCTCTCCTGGTTGGCAGGCCATGGCCTCTCCAGAGGGATGAAATTAGCCGCAGACATACCAAAAGAGGAAAAGCACACCTCGTGTTGCTCAGCCATCAGTTATTAGGTTAATCAAGAAGGATGTCAGAGAGATTTCACCTGAAGATTTATATAGGGTTCACCTTCATGTTCAGAGACAGACCATATGTACTCCTTCAGCCAAAGACTGCAAAGGTGCATCTATATGCACGTTGTGTGCTAGATAAACAGTTGCAATAAAAGCAGAGGTAAAAAGCCACAGCTTATTCCAACCCTTCATGGCAAAAAGAAACTACATGCCAGTATTTTGCTCACCCTCACAGTTTCTTCCAGGTCGGGATGGATTGGTATCCATGGTTGTCTTGCATCTGCACATGTATGAGCCCATCAAATTGATACACTCTGCAAACACAGAGCAGTCATTCTCGGCATGAGAAGTACATTCATCCCAGTCTGTAAGACCAAAACAGAACATCCGTCAGACAGCCTCCCTTCTGGCTACATTAAGCTAGGAATAATCATAAAGTAGTCCTATCTTCAGTTTTTGAATTTACGAATGTGGTCTTCCTTTTTCATCATTTACCTGACAGCCAAGCTCTGAGTGATGCAGAATACTGTCTGTGTTGTTATTCTCTCACATAAAAATCACCCTTTGCCCTTGCACTCTGAAAAATATTTTCTGGAGGTAAAGACTTTTTTAATTATTTTTTTTAGAAGTAAACATTAATTTGGAGTGAAAAAAATATTGTAGGTTTGTACTATAGCTATATCAGAAGCAGACATTCTACCAAGTTCTGTGCACAGTACCTCCAAATACATCAGGTAATGAATAGATCTGTTACCACTAGCTACCAGTAGATAGAATATTAAATAGAGACTTAATCCAAATAATATTCTGCTTCGAATAAAAGGTAAATGCAAGTAACTCCCACGAGAAGCACTCTTCAGTTCTTAACAGAGGAAGTGCTAAGGGCAAAAACTCTTTTCCTAAAAGACTTCTCAAAGGTAATACTGTAAAACTGTGACCCTCTTTCTGGTAGTCTCGGAAAAGAGATTCTGGTTCTTCAATGCATGAATATGTTCTAAGCGTGTTCCTAATGTCCAATTTCAGCTGCTCTGAATCAGAGATGCTTCTTTCATGGAGTTATAGACCTATTCTATTGCTGAGTCTCTTCACTCTTGAGGGATTTAGATCTGAGGTCTTGTATTACCATTCACATCCTGTTCCAGCAAATATGCAAAGGCCGAGTTAATGCTTTGGACATGAACAATCTCAGTGAATCCCATGTGAGCCCCCACTGTGTGCACTCCGTCGTGCATACACCTTCACTGCCTCAGGGACGTAACTGAGGGAGGGCAGAAAACCAAACTGAAAACTGTGTCTTGGGACAAATAATTCTGATCAGAGGCTAGAAAATTGTTTTGAATAATGCATTATCATAAGTGCTTGCTCTGCAAACATGCAGAGATTAATCACTGTGATCATTTCTCCGAAACAAAGGAAAGTCCCGTTCTCGAAACAGAAAGTGCTGGTGTGTACATGCACATACCAGCCTTCATCTTTCTGCTTGCACACAGCCTTCCCCTTTTACTTCCTCCCAGCTAATATTGCAACTCTTTTTCCTTTCTTGCTCATTAGATAATTGTTGTATCCATGATTGTTTCCGTTAGACAATTCCGTGTGCCTACAGCCAGCATCTGCCAATTATGTTACAGCCTAAGCCACTTACAGGGAATACATTGCAGCTTTGACTAAAGCACCAGCAATGAAAGCGCTCTCGCTAATGCCTCACTATGCTATGAGGTAATTGTGATTCCTGATGGCTTCAAACACCACTTGAGAGATGCTCCCGTCCTAATTGCCAAATAACTTACATTCACTGGCTCCACTGCCTCTGAGGGTTTCCTTTCTCAGCACTTAGCATGGCTATTTAAGCAAATTCCTTCACCTCTGATGGCCACATTCAATCATGCATCAGGCCAAAATATTTATATTCTCTTCTTGGTGTTCACTGGCACTAGTGCATCACTCATGCACATACATACACACACTGCACTTTTTTCCTCTATAACCATTATATCTCAGACAAGGTGTGCTCTGCCTTCTCTTTCTGCACTTTCGGCATCTCTCTGCCTTTCACATTTGGCATGTGCCTTTCCCCCCAATACATACACACCTCAACCAACAGTACTACTCCAAGAATTATAAAAAAACAACCTTTGTGTTCACTCTGATAACCCCTTATACCTGTAAGAGGTACGTGCAATGGGTAAAAATCTGTGAATTTCCTTGCCTAATGATGTTGCAGATGCTAAGAGTTTGCATGATTTCACAGCAAACCCATGGAGGAGAAACCCAAAGAAATCAGTTTGGATTCAGGAAGTCTTGGAGTAGAAAACAGTTGGTGGTTAAGAGAGCGTTGGTGAGAGGCATCGTCTACACTTGCCATATTCTTAGATTTCTCCAGGCATTGGCTCCTAGCAGCTACTGAGGAAGTGATAATCTCTGGCCTGACTCAGCACACATCCCTTTCTCTTTTCTTACCATTCCTCACACAACGGACAGACATTTTAGTGTCTCTATTAATCATGGCAGTAAACTTAATAATTTACGAATCTTCAAAGAGAGATGCAATTGCTCCACTCCCTTCAGTTTTGCTGTCCCTTCTGACTTCTCATCCTTGCTGTTTCAAAGTTGAATTCCCTGCTCTGCCACTGTCGCCAAACCAAGCACATAGCCTTTTGGTGGCCAGGCTCCACAGAGGATCCAGGTGGCATTGCTCCTCTGGTGGAAGAGGAGCTGTGCAGGCTTACTGCCAAAGGGCAAGTCCCAGGGCTCTCAGGGGTCAGGAAGCAACACAGCCCATTATACAAATCTTTCCTTTATGTGCTGCACTCCTTTGCGTTATTTTCTACATTTGACTTTAGGAAACTCATGTCAGACAAATGCTTGTTTAGGCAGAGCTGAGAAATAGACCCTTTTTGTCTGCCCCTAAGGAGGAGTGGAGGAGTTGGCTGTGCTCCTGGCTAAGAGTGGTGCTACTGTAAGTCACCCGGCTTTCTGCAATTAAAGTAACAGTCCAGAGCTATTGCCTTCTTCCTCCTGGCTCTTTCGGTCCCAGGATCAATAATGTTTGTAAAGTATTTTGGCACACATCAGCCTCCTGCAATTCAGTACCTGCTGCCACTGTGATATTTGTAGGCTTCAGGTGCAATTTGTCTCCCCTGCTTCTTTCGTGTCCTGTTCCCCTTAACCTCCATGTGCTCTGCAACCCCAAAGAGAGTTTTCCCTGATCACAGTAAATAAGCTTTTAAGGGCTCAATACACTGGGGAAGAAGAATAATCCATTTTGTTGGCTTTGGCAACTCTCTGAACTCTGGCTGGCTCTGCCAGCTGGGAAACCTGAAGCCAGAACTCAGCCCTTTGAAGATAAAAATGGTGATTACCAAAGATCAAACAAAGGCCTAGCTTAACATAAATTCCACACGTGTTTCTTTAGTCCTATTCACTGAGAGGACATTTGGGAATTTCTCTGGTTGGATTTCTATAGTGAAGATGTTAGATTTCTTTTCTTAAACCCTGGCCCTCAGTCTTGAAGCACAAAACTGTCTAGAGGGCACATGTATCTAAAGGCTACAAATATTCCACAGTAATCCTATCTGCATTTCAGTGCGAGAAATACACGGCAAACTTCCAACTGCTCACAAAGAGGACAGGGAGGAAAATTAATAGGGAAACCAAGGGCTGTGCTCCTCCTTAAACACAGTGGAGCAGTGCCTGCAGATACCTGGGAACAGCCAACACTCCGTTGTCCAACCCCTTCTGGGCTTATGGATAAAAGCCCATGGAGGACTTCTCATGTCATGGTTTTCCCTCCAAAAAACCACATACTTTATCTCTCTATAAAGTACTTTTTGTGAAGAATGCTGGCGATAACTGTGCGTGATCAAAATACAAACCCTGTTTTCTTGTTTGGAAAAAAAAAAAGCAAAAAAAAATTTTACCTTCCACTACAGTGTTTTGCTGATCCACCAAAAGCGCAGAGCCATTGTGCAGGTAAGAAAGCACTGGGGCAAATGTGGAGGCATCAATGGAAAACTCGGGATCCTGCACAGTGATTCTCAGCCTCACAATGATGCTTTCGGCTTGCAGTGATTCGGTCTGCACTTTCAGCTTCCCGGATTTGTATAAAGCAGAAATGTTGGGTGGAAATGAATTTTCAAGCTGAGCAAATGGAGAGAAGCATCAACAATGAGGAAGCCAACAGGAACAGCTCCTTTTAAAACTGAACTATGGTGGTACCATTTTAAAGATTCATATATGCATAACATAGAAAATGTTGTAAAAATAAAAGTTTCAAAGTGTTTCAGAAATCTTACTTTTCAGAGATTACTGAGGCACAGAGAAGTGTGTCTGCTTGATGCGCCTAGGTACTCTTGAAAATGGTACCCATCTGACCACTGGTCTTACAAGTCAAATTTCGTTTTGTCTCAAGGGAGTAGAATTCCTTCTGCCCCTGTTTGCCTGTATCACAGCTGAATTGGCCCGGTTAGCCTGCATGCATCAGACCCTTGATGTTAACTCCGTATGTCATGTAAGCTTTTTGTCCCATGCCTCCTATGTATTCACCTCTGCACCCCCAGACACTGGAACTTGGTCATCTCCACTGTCGCTGGAGCAGACTCTGGCTTGATTTTGCCTACTACTATCTAGCAGTCCCCCGGGCAATACCCAGGCAGATGTAGCATCAGCCAGGGGCCAGTCCCAACAGGCAATCTGAATGTGACCACCGTACTTTGGAAGACCCAACTGCACAGGTACAGGATGGTTTATGCCAGTTGGCATCAGTGCCAGAGAATGGTTCAAGAAATGTTTCATTTACCAATATGGACATAGCTTTAGCTCCCAGTGATTATTTGAAACTCACCAGACCAAGTACAGCCTGCAGCCAAGTCCAATGACAAAGAAATCTCAGGATGACCTTATAGCAGCATTCCAATACCTAAAGGGGTCTACAGGAAAGGTGGGGAGGGACTCCTTATCAGTGATAGGACGAGGGTAACAGTTTTAAACTGAAAGAGGGTAGATTTAGATTAGATATCAGGAAGAAATTCTTTACTGTGAGAGTGGTGAGACACTGGAACAGGTTGCCCAGGGAAGTTGTGGATGTCCCATCCCTGGAAGTGTTCAAGGCCAGGCTGGATGGGGCTTTGAGCAACCTGGTCTAGTGGGACATGTCCCTGCCCATGGCAGGGGGGGTGGAACTAGATAATCTTTAAGGTCCCTTCCAACTCTAACTATTCTATGTTTCTATGAGAGACAAGAAAAATGGGGGTGGATGACTTCAAGAGAATGTTTGAGACAGCTAAGCTTCAAGGCAATATTGCTATTACACCATGGTTGATTACCAATCCAGTAAGTAGACACATCAGTTGAACTAATGGTGTTACTCTGAACATTAAAGCTGGCATATTGCTGTCAATATTTGAGCTGTGCAGGAGTTGGCAGTTTTGCCTTCCATCTCTAGAAGGCACTTCCTTGCTTGAGCCTTTTGTTCCTACATACACCTCAAAGCATGCCTTTGAGCACGCAATGCAGCACCATAAATCAACACAGCTTTGCTCCTGTTCAGCCAGAGTTTGCTCCAAAAATTCCTAAAAACAAGCTGTTTAACTGGTCTACGTTCAGATCAGGGTGGAGAGGCAAGAAAAAGAGAGGAGAGAGGAAGTGAGAGGGGGATGTTGTCCTCCCAAACACCCAAGGAGGCAGAATCAATGCAGATGGGCAACACTCCTTTTCCTTCCCAACCTCACGATGCCAATTAGGTCTGTATTAGTCTCAGAGGAGATTCACTGACAAAAATCCTCCTGCATAACAAAAGCAAACAATTTGCGGCTATGGGAAATAAAACCGTGTCAGGAGGTTCAATTTGCAATTTCTCGTGAGCAAATGCCTCTTCTGTCCTGCCTTTGAAAGTATAGTTCCATTATCACTTTTTTTCCTTGGATTTATATTCACATATGTTTATGAGTCCCACTTTGTTTTGGGAATTTGTTTTGGAGATTCCAGTTCTTCTGTATGGGCCCTGTTCTCTACAACAAAACTGTAAGAGATATTGCTGCATCTGAAACATCTGCCCTGTTTGGGAAGCTGGCAACAGACTTCAGCACTCAAATTGTGTTTATGGCTGCTTACAGCTGAGCATGGACAGGGACTACATGTGCCCATGCAATGAATGGGGCTGCAGAAAGAAAGCCTGACCTGGTCACTTTTCCTTAAGAAGAAGGAGCTTTGAGAGCAGTCAGATATTCATTGAGAAGACAGCACTGAAATGAATGCCAGCAACGTCATTTCAATAATCCATTAAAAAGCCTCAAGTCAATTCAGTGTGAGTTTATTGCCAAACTAAAGATCCAAGGAAAGGAGTCCCTGTTGCATGCCTGCATTTTTAATTCCTTTACTCTTCTGTAGGGAAAAATTCTCATTGGCTCCATTGCTAATAAGGCCAAGGGCTTGATCTGTTTAGTCAGTTGGATTTTGTTTTAATTATAAAGAAAGGTCACAGGAAACAATATGATGATTTTCAAGGGATATTTCAGCCAGGCATAAAATCCTCTGTTACATTAATCAATTCTAAATTGAAAAAAAAATATATTACCCACAGATATTTTAGCATTACCTCTGTATGCAGCAATCTTGAAAATTCTTCATATGCTGGGCTGCTGGCGTTATGGAAATCTTCAGTGAAGTTGTAGTTAAGAATCCTCATAGTAATACCAAATATCTCGGCATCTGTAGGACACAATATTTAAACACACACTGACAAAGCAGAAGAAGAAAGGATCCAGTCAGAACTGATGTACCCAAACCAAAGTCTCAGATGATGGGGGAGGGGGGGGGCAGGGGAGAGTAGGTTGGCAGTTTGGTATCAAACCGAGAAAATAAAGCCAATATTCTGCAATATTCTGCTACGAGTCTCCCATACATTGAGGAGATGCACTTACATCAGGTCCATAAAGATATTTAGGTGCCTAATTCCAGCTGCGTGAGAGCTGGGTGTAGACATATCCTTGCAGACTTGGCCCTCCATAACTCCTGCGTTTGAGTTACATCCAGGGTTGAATTGCCTGTGAGCCCATCTCTGGCCCACCAGTCACAAGTATTATTTTTTTCCCAATCTTGGTAGCATGGATAGTAAATATATTCTTAAACTGAAAAAAGTAACAAAAAACAGTGCATGCCACTTCTCTGTCTGGTAAGCCCTGACAGATAACGTACAGAGCACGTAAGCTGAAACCAAGAGCCAAGGAATCTATTAACCGCTTTAACCTGTATAAACAAAGCGAGGCTGTTACTCTTTGGACTGATCTTTGGAAAACTTTTCTTTTTCTCAAGGGCTACAACTTCATACTCTGAAGTTCAGCCTCCTGTTTCCGTAACCACTGGACCTCCTACTTTCCCACTACAAAGGGAGTAATTTCCTTCTGACCCAAACTGGAGTCATGCCTTGCCTGATCAAAGGGAAGGCTCTTATGGATAAACATTAATAGCAGCATTCTCACTCTGGCCATTATTAAATACTTCACTGCCTGCTTTTTGAAGAAAATGCGGAGAGATTTATTTCTTTATTTGCATGAAGGTTTCAAAAATAATTTAAGGATAAAGGAAAAACAAAATCGTGTTTGATCAACACGCTAGGTTCTCAGGGAGCCAGCATCACTAGCTAATTGAACCAAATTATGCAGGTATTCTGCAAGCTTTCTGACACAGCCCTTGTTATTCCCTTTAATCCTGGTCACTCACAAATATTCATCTGAATCTGGCCTTCCTCTGGGCACTCTTGTTAGCTTAGCTGAGCCCTTGACAAACCAGTTGACTGCATTTTTCACTGGTCACAGCCGTCAACCAGGAGAAATGGGGCCTGATGGGAGATGGGTGGCAGCAGAATACAGTGCCAGGGAGGGGGGGGAAAAAAAAGTATTCTAGCTTAGCCTGATATCTATAATAGTCTGAGTCAGCTCCAGCACTGCTTTCCCAACTAAGGCCAGAGCTCTGCTGCCTGATAGTCCAGGTTGCATAAATTCTGGGGTAGAGGAGAGAAAAAGTGCTGAAGAAGGAGTGAAATGGAGTTGAGGAAGGACCAAATGGACCATTGGTGAGCTGCAAGTGAGTGGGAGAAGAGAGAGAGGGTGAGGGAGAGAGGGAGAAATTATGTCTTTTTTAAAGTAGCTATTTACCTGTTTTAACATTTTGATAGGAGATGCTGGTTTTTCCACAGGTTTCATAGCTGATCTCTACTGAATACATCACACCTGCTTCCAGACCAGACACGTCTATTTTCATTTCCTGTGTCTTCAGGTTTTGTATAACCTCTTTGCCCTGGAACACTTGGACTTGGAAAGTATGGTTCAGAGTAGAATTGACATGCCAGGACATTTCAAAACTGTTGCTGGTGACGCTGAAGATTCGGTGGTTTCTAACTGCAGAGGGATCTATTGCAGTCCCAGGAAGAGTCATCACAGAAAAAGCAACATTTCATCTTTAAAGCATTGTGTTAATCTAAATCTATTATAAAGAAGCACTTTGACAATCAATAGGGGAAGTTCCTTTTTAAATGACATCAGGACAGATTCTGCCCCTCTCACCGTACCAGGTACCCTCATCCATGAACCACCCCATTAGAGTGATTGGGTGCTTACTTTGTTTATTTCCTTTTGCTGTACCTACTGGTGTTGAATCTGTAGTAACACTCATAATCAGCCAGTGAGCTACAGGTTCAAGCAACAGAAATAAGTTAGGAATAGTGATTCTGTGTACTCTACGTACGTTGACACCTTCTTTGGCTCTTGTCACTTTAATCATCAAAATGCACCTCTTCAGGCAAAGTCTGCCTTGATTTATGCCTGGAAAAAACCCACAGACCCCAGCTTTTATAGGCTGGGGGCAGAGTGGTAGGCAGCATTTCACCTATTTATGCCACTCTAGTCCAATGCAATCATTGTCATGTCAATGGGAAAAGACAGGACCCTTCAGAGATTATTCCTCTCCTCGAAGGAGGAGGTGCCTAAACTGGGCAGGATGAGTTGCCCTCCAGCAGAGCCTGTCTGACTCCACTAACTAGAGAGAGCGCCCGAATGGCAAGCAGACCAGACACCTCTCTTGTAGACAGCTGGAATCAGGTGAGATGAACATCATCCCCCACATTAACCAAGAGAGCATGGCATGCTGCTGCCCCAACTTCAATTCTTTCATGCTAATGGTTAGCCTGAGAAAAAAGGTTGTTTTCTTAAATTATTTCAATAGGACACAATTGTTTCCAGGCCTTTGAATCATATGGCTGCCAAATGCCCCCAGAGCCATACTGCCTCTGCCCTAGAGGGACTTCAGTTTAATTCCTCTAACTTCAGCTTGGATCAGAAGTTGTGGATGAAGATCAAGAACATCCAGCCTGTCTCTCCGACCTAGGCAAAGAACTACTTAAAGCTATTTCCTCCCACAAGAAGAAAATGTCATTGAAAGGATTGTGATAACTCTCACCTGAAAGGGCTGAAGTCACCCATATGAAGACAAATCTACTGGGGTTTGTTCTCATCATAGTCCCTCAGACAGCTATCATGTATAGCAGGAAGAGTATTCACAAAGGTTGACTCCAGTATAGGGTAGCTGCAGCCAACCTCCCTTACTCACATACCCCACCAACACCTTCACAGATTTCAAAGCAAGAGGCTTGCATCCTGATGTCTGTAGCCAGGAGGACCTCCTGTGGTTGGCAGCAGATCCTCCCATACCTTATTCCAGGACAAGCCTGGGACATGCAGTGAGGTGGGTCCAGGGTGAGTGAGTGGTGTTGGCCTTGCACGGCCCTCCCTGGCATGCTTCTCACGCTGAAGGATTATCCAGCACAAGCCCTGTGATGGGACGTGCACTTGAATGGTTCACCAGGCACAAGTGGCTCAAGAAACCAGCACAGCCACCTCCACTTCCAGGAGGCCAGCTCGCTTCGGTAGCCATGGGAATAACAGTGGGGCTTCTCCACTGGTCACAGCACTACAGACCCCAATCCGAATGTCCTTTTTGGGGAACCGCTCTCTTTCTGTTTCCATAGGTGGAGATTCACTCCAAAACTATTACCAGCTTCTGTGAACACCTTCGTGCAACTCAACCAGCCCAAGAACAAAGGGATCAAAGAGTGGATGAATCAAAAGCAAGACAATATTCATTCAAATCCAAGGTTACTTACAGCATCCAGCATCTGTAGATTGGTTAGTCATGCACAAGAGACTTGAATTACTTATAGATGGAGAGCTATTGCTAGTGTTAACGAGATCCAATGCTGAACTTGGAGTAGATGCTGTCATGCCTAGGGGAAAAATAGCATTATCAAATGGTTACATCATTCCTAACAGAGCAAATCCAAAATAATACCATTCATGTTTTCCGCAGATGAAAAGCAGCAATAGGAGTAATATAAATAGAAATGAAAATAAACGTATCATATCACAAAAGCATAAAGTAATACTTTATTTAATTTTTGAGATTAAAGGATTGTAAAATTGTTTTCTAACTAAAGCATTGAATCTGCAAGCACTTATAATATATCTCATTATCTTTAAGCCTATTAGCAGGCCCATTGATGTCTGTGGGCTGTAAGCACATGCCTCTATATTTTGCTGAACTGGTACGGAAAAGTATTATTCCACCCATTGCCAAGCGCCGTCTGCCTCCAGCAGAGGACCCTGTATAATCCAGGGTGGGATTATACAACCACTGAGTCCCAGCTGCAGTCACGCAGTCAAAATGGGAAGGTGAGTTCATGTACAAACAGGGTCACTAACGGTATTTCCCCAGGAGGCTGGGGAGGTGTACCGACACTGAGTGACTCACTCCGAGAAGCCGTCAGCATCTGAAGCCAGGGGGTTTGGCAGGTGAGTGAGGACAGCTGAGGGTAAGATAGGAGAAACAGCCAGGTAATGTGAAATAAATAAACCGCATTTCAGTCAGAAATAGCCAACACCTGGTTTATGTGGCATCTCCTCCCAACAGGAGGAGAAGGGGCCCTGCATGCTCCAGAAATCTTTGCCTTGTAGGTGACTCCTGTGGTAGACCACAAAGTCCTGCAGAAGTGTTCTCAGTATTTCCCAAGGTGAGACCTACGTTTCTTACCTTCCTTTCTTGGGCTCAGCTGGTGAGGGTTGACATCTGCGTGTTCATGCTGAGGGTCGCAGCTGTAATAACCCTCCAGATTTACACAGGTGTTTTTCTCAGGACAAGCATTGAATTCAACATGGGAGCATTCATTGACATCTAAGAAGAAGAACACACTTTGCACAGATATTGATACCAGCATCGAGACTGATCTGCAATGTATGTAGACTGGTCTCTGCATATGATAAATTCGGTGTAAATCTGCAGTAACTCTGCTAAAACAGTTCTGGGTGCATATGGGTGCAATGAAATCAGAATGCTGCCTTTCCCCAAAACTAGCCCCCACTCAGTTATAACCCTATCACTTTTTAGTCCAACTCTTTGGAATAAAAGGACATTTAGTGGCAGCTCCTGCTTACAGTTGCAGGGTGTCATCCAAACCTAAGAAACGTCAGCAGCAGGGGGAAGGAGATCAGTGGTTTCACTGAAAGTTGGACTGAGTTTTCAAAAGTAAACACAGAAGTGATGACAACGGTGCTTATGAATGCATTTCAGAAGTGAAAATGTTCAAATAACTACACAATAATAAGTAGATTAAAATATATTTAAACATTTACCTAACATTTAAAAAGTAGGTAGTAATATGCTATAGTAATTAACTGACTATAAATACTCCTTGTTTCATGCAAGCTACTGGAAGTAATAAGTGTCTATAAAAACAGACTATATCTGCTTCCCAAGAATACTTTAAACATTTTCTTTAAAAGCCCGTTTAATAAACCTAATGATTGTGCTACAAATTTTGAACACCTTTGCTTTTTCGTATGAAGATGGTCTATGCTATGCTATTAGGAGAAAATAAATTTAATTGAGGAAGCAGGACTATTCCCCTCCAAACTATTCACTCCAAAATAATTACTAACTAACTACGACCCCCTCCATCCTATAAAGCATAGGTTAGGGCCATATTTGCAAAGTTTACAAGATTCACTACACTGTTTTTGAAAGCAAATTGATAGTCATACAGATGAAATCCCAAGTGAAGATGGGTGAAGCCCCCTGAAAAAGCTTTCCCTCCCCCCCCTCCCCCAACAGGTTTATAATAATTAACCTTGCACTTCTGTGTCAATCACTTCATACACACGCTTCACAATGTCCTTCAAGGAAGAAGAAACCTGCCCTAGCGGGGCTGGCTGATGCAGCCCAATGAGAACACGGGAGGCCACTGTCCCAGCGTATACTTCTGCACGGTTGCTCTGGATATGGTACACAGAGGCATTCAAGGGCTGTAATGCACCAGTAATCTGGAAAACAGGGGAACAAACACTTTGGTATCTCATTTCTTTATCAGCACAACTGTATACCAATAAGGCATAACCTATGCAATGATTATCATCATAATCTGAGTGTAGAAAGCACCACTTCTGAAACCATACAAAAGTGGCAACATTTAGGTCTGTGTTTATGCAAGGTGAGCTCTTCTTGTTATCACATTTCGTGACAGAGCTACAGGACAGTAATGCCAAGCCAGAAGGGAGGTGTGGAGCTGCATGTCAGATCTCAAAGGTTTAGGCAGGATGACGCAAGCCAGGAAGATAAGAAAAAAAGCTCCTTGGCTTGTAGTGCTTAAACATCAAAATCTCAATAGACAGAATATACTTTAGCCATGCTATTAAAATTCGTCTGTAATAAAGCTGTCCAACACTTCTTACTTTAAGCAACTAAGAAGACTGCTGGCAAAGCGAACAGAAAGAAAAAGAAGAAAAGCAATAGGCTGAGCAAGAAGGCTGGGACTAAGAGACACAGAGAGACCCCAGGACTGACCAAGTCGTTACACCTGTGAGTCAGGGATCAAAGAATGGACATGGTGGTGGGCTGAGCACTAGCAATCAGTGGAGCAGACAGGGTCTGGAAGACATTCCTCTGAGTAACAGCTCATTGCAAAGCTTCAGTTTCTATTTTCTATATTTTGAGTGTCTGACTTTGCCATAGCTTGCTTAAGACCAAGATATGAAGGTCTCCATAGATCATTTCCTCTATTTCTTACTATACAGTGTCAGGACCAGGGTTTCCTGCTTTGTAAGGATATGAGAAGGGTGAATTCAGGTAGGAGGACGAAGTAAATTCATGCAGCGTCCCCATGCTACTGCTACCTTCTATTCTTCTGCCTGTGAGTGCTAGCTGATGATGGGAGAAGGGTTTCCTTTGCTACTAGCCCACTCTCAGCTGGAAACTAGGGAGGAGTAGAAATAAAAATGGGGGAAATAGGCAACTGCCATCTTGGGTACCTTTCAAAGGACACATACAAGCTTGGTTTTCTCCACAGCATGGTGATATGTACCAGGGAAATGCTTTGGGTTTATGGTCTGGAATGTCTTTGTCCTAGGTCATCCATCCATATCCTAAATATCACTTCGAGGACAGAGTGAGCCCCCCTGTCTGAGTGCAGCTTTACTTTGCAGCCTGATTCTTCCTGCAGACCCTCCTTTCAGGGAGCATGCCTCACTCCTCTGCTAGGGCTGTATTTTTCTAGGTTGCCTTGGACTCTTCCTACCTGCCGTGTCGGGGGCAGGGAGAGGCACGCCGTGCTGCTGTCGCGTGGCCGTGCACGTGTTGTCGCTAGTGCCGGTGCTAATCCATACACAATGCAGGCAGAGCCTCCTACAGCAAAAGCAACACCTTGCTGTCTCCCACAGCACTGTTTCTGTGGCAAGAATGACAACAAAACGCCCTTGGCCCAGACGCAGTCCCTGGCCATAGTCCTGGGGTTTCACAGTGAAACTTCTGGCGCTGCAGAGTCCACCTGCCATATAGGTCCCAGTGCTGTAGATCAGGTTTGTCTCTTGAAAGGTTTAACTCAAAACTCCTTATCAGAAAACACCACACTTTGCAGGTCTTGAAATCCAGACCCTGTTGGTCATAGACCCCAAACTGAACTAAGCCAGAGCTGGAGCAANAAACTTCTGGCGCTGCAGAGTCCACCTGCCATATAGGTCCCAGTGCTGTAGATCAGGTTTGTCTCTTGAAAGGTTTAACTCAAAACTCCTTATCAGAAAACACCACACTTTGCAGGTCTTGAAATCCAGACCCTGTTGGTCATAGACCCCAAACTGGGGGTCAGAGCTGGAGCAGGCATCACTTAAGCAGGAAAAAAAACTACATTTCAGAATGTCTTTAAATTGTCTTTAGAAAGACCTGAAAAATTTACTAAAGAAGTTGATAGATCAATGTTGCTTGAGCTCCTTGAGGATGAGGCTGACATTCACCAGTTAGGGATAAATTAGGGGCAGTGACTGGCTGGCAAGGTTATGCCCAGCACAGAGGACTATGAGATCCCTCCTGGGCTGGAGCAAGTGGTGGTTACTGACTAACAGAAACATGGACGCAATGAGCTACACGCAGGAGTGTTCGTGTTGGTACATACCATGGAGTGCAAAAGGCGTGAATGATTCAGAAGGTAGGAATCCACTCTGATTAATTCATTAAAATCCATTTTCACAAGCACTGTCACGTTGTACCAGAATGTTCTTCCTGAAGCGTACAAAATAAAACAGCCAAGTCATCTGAGGTCTGATGTTACAGAAAGCGACAGAGCTACAGGAAGTCTCTGAGAAACCGAAGCAAGCCTTAACTTTGAAATTATGAAGGGCTGAGGTACAGCCATCAGCTACGGCCTCGTTTGCCATATGCCACAGGCAGCATCACCCGTGAAGGAGAAGTCAAGGAAGGTCCACTGGACCCACAGCACCCACACACTGTTCAGTGCTCCCGGGTGCAAGTACTGAAGTTGAATATCCTGGAATTGATCCAAAGCAGATTCCTGTATTTGTTTTATGAAGAGCTATGGTAACAGTTTTCCTGCCCACTCCCACCCTCAGAAGGAAAAATTAAGCATATTTCTATTAGAAGCAGTCTTGAATTTATCAGTAACATACCCTCTGGCATTGGATCCACACAGCCTGCTCCTTTGGATGAGTTGCAGCATTTTTTAAGCCCTGGACATTCAGTATCGAACGTGCAAGGATAATCAGATGTTTCCATATTCTCCATTGGACAAATACCAGGTCTTGATGCAAATACACTGGATCTATTGAGTGCTAAGTAACAAAAACATTTCTGAGAACAAAAATATAGAAAATTGTTTCCATAAAATCATGCTATTTAATCTACAGCAAACACCTCCCCCTCATTTTAGAAGTGTGTCTGCTCTGAGGTTTTCATGGTGTCGTGGTTTAGGAGAAAATAGCAGCCTAAAATACCATTACTTCATCTCAAGAGTGTAAAAGTTCTCAGATTTTTCTCTCGTTCATGACATTTCTGTTACAGAAATTTTGAATTGATAATTTTCCATTAATAATTATGGATGGACGGATGGATGGATGGATAGATACATACATACATACATACATAGTTAGTTTCTAAATGTGGGGACATTGAAGCACTACAAAACAGAAAATGTGCCTGATGTCATCTATGACTAATCCAAATAATATAAAATGATCAAAGGAAATAGGTCATGTGTAAGCTAGGAATCGTGAGTTTTATTTAACCTTTTGTTGCGACAAGGTTAACCTTTAGTTATAGTAATTGAAGATGTTACATGAGAGCGGAGACAAAATGCTGTTCCCAGGTACAGGTAAGTGGGTTACACCGAGGGGCAAGAGAGCAGAACGGAGCCTGTGGTCTGCGGCCTGGCAACACCCGCTCCGTATCAGCCAGCTAGCCAGCCCAGGAGGTCGGTAGCCCACACCAGACAGCCGTGCAGAGAGGGCAGCTGAGGCAGAAGGTTACTGCTTCCCAAGCCAAGGGCAGACAGTGGTCCTGGCTCAATGCCAGCACATACTCTTCTCTGGATGAGAATGAAAATATTTCTAAGCTCTACGAACGTTGCTTTCACCCACACTCTCAAACACAGCGCCAAGTAATGCTCAGCTCTGGTCTTTCCAATCAACCTAAAAGATTTTTCTCTTCCAGTAATTACGTGCCTGCAGGTTTTTGGTCCTACAAACTCTTGATCCATTACTGGGCAATTAAAGCCATCCACTGGACATGCAGACATATTTGCATAAAGAAATAGGCTATTAAGACCAATGGTTTTAAGATTGTTGTCTGTGTCTTTTGGGAGGCCCGAAGTATGCTTGTCAAAGGTCTCTGAAAGGTAATTAAGAAAAGTAGGCACAGCTTAACGATGGGAGTCCACACTTCCACTGAAAAACCTGCCAAAACCCACAAGCTGGAGAACAGGGAAGGCAATGAGTTGAGACCTCTCAGCAGCATGCAAGTTACTTGCAGGTGTAATTTCAAAGATTTGCATGGAGGATACATGGGACAGCACTCTCCCACACACCTTTATATGGTATTTGATACACGGTGTGTTTATACTTTGTGTGCACACAGTCAATGAGCACATGCTCAGTCAATGAGCACATGCTCACAGGGCTGTGAGCATCTTTCAAGTAGAATTGGTGTCAGACCCATGAGAACTCTGGGCAGCAAATTAGGAAACTCTACACCCGCCTGGAAAAGGGTGAGAAAGAAAACTTCTGCCTGCTCCTTCTGGGAGGTTCTCCCATCCAGCCAGCCTCTCCCACCGGGAGCTTGAACAGACACGAGCACCAAGGGATTTCCCTGTATTAATACATCATCAGTGCTCCTTACTATTCCAGCCAGGTGGATCTTGGTAAGCTTGACACAAGCATCTAAATCCCTCCAGCTCTGCAATTCAGGTGTGCAGTTCAAGTAGGTTTGAGGTTCAAAGCAGCTTTTTCCACCAGGGTCTTTTTTTGGGATGTTTTACTGTGGTGTAAAAGATTTAATGAGTCACATGCAATCTCAGAAAACACTATTGAATCCTGGCCGAGTGCCACACCAGCCATTTATCTAAAATCAAAAGGTCATCATTTTCGGATCAGCGGAAACAGAGATGGATTCACATCACATTTCTGCTAATTGTACCAGATGCACTTTGAAAATTCAATTTATGCTCTCCACTTCAATCATCTCGGGGACAGTCACCTACCAAGCAACACTGCCAGCACTGGGGAGCAGGCCAGCCAACTCCTCTGTCAGCTGGATAAAGTATAGGCTTTTCCCCTCTGTTATTTGCATAAACTTACAGAAGCAGAAATGCAGCACCCAGTGCTTAGCAACAAAAGCTCGGCTACCAGCTTCTCCGCATGAGAGCCGCTAGGTCTGCTGTGACCACAGGATGGGGGGATCTCCCAGGAGATCGATGCTGAGGGACACCATTAGCTCAGCCGTAACCCCCTTCTTCTCCCTCCTTCCACCTGGAGGGGCTGGTTTGCACCCGGAGGGTGCGGCAGAGCCAGGGACTGAAGCCCTGCATTCGTCTCAGGCAGCAGAAGGTGGAGACAAACCTATGAGATTATAGAAAGAGCTCCTGGCTAGGCCGATTACAAGGGCAGAGTGGCAGTTTTCATCATATGACCCTGTTTTCGGGGTCTTTGAGCACTGCTAGACTTTACCTGCTCAGATGGATGTTTTTCCATCCCGATTGCCTGTCTGGGGGTTAACCAGGATGGAGGGCAGCGTCTGACAAATATTTAACACTCTTCCCTATGAAAAGCTGTATCATGCACTAGAACACATTCAGGAGCCACGGGCTGAAATTCAGCAAGGATGCAGCTGTTGGACAATAGGGGAACATGGCCTTCAAAGCACAAAACCAGTCTGTGCATTCTCAGAATAAATTTAATTAAATTTAGCCACTGCCACCTCTGATGGGTTCCTCCCACCAGCAGCACCATGACATGGCCATGCTCTGCCCTGTCGGCACTTGCATCAGAAATTGGTGGAGAGCCGGCAGGGACGCATAGTGAGCTTGCAGTTCGAATTCGACCCTGGGTACCACTGCTCCCCCCGGGGTTAAAGCAGCCGGGAAAGGCATGGGGTGAGGAACTGGATGGAGCAGAAAACCTGCAAGGACAGACTACTAAAAAGTCTGGGACTTTTTGCTGTGGAGAGGAGAACGTTGAGGGGGGATGAGATTGAGATTTACAATATCCCAAAAGAAGAGGGTAAGGTGAAAATAGAGCTGGTATTCACCAGAGCCCACAGTAACAAAATGGGTAAAAGTATGCACTTCTTTACCCAAAGGGGAGTGAAGTTCTGCAATTTGTCAGCACAGGAGGGTGCAGAGGCTGACTGCTTCAGTGGGCTCAAAAAGGGACAAGGCAATTCCCGGACAGGAGGCCCATAAGGAGACACAATGAGGAATGGGTAGGGAAGTGCCCTCCAACACTGATAGTCCCATTTCTGCAGCTGCTGGGGGCACACAAGGGACCCAAACCCCAGGGCAGCCAGAAACACCTGCTTCTGGGTGAGGTCCCCCCTTCCCACCCCAGAGGGATGCTGCAATGCTGCCCGTATGCCCCCAGTGACACCTCTGTCCCATGGCTTTCTGGTGGCAGCCCAAGCAGGGGGGACAGCTGTGGCACAGGTCCCCACTGCTCTGGTTAGACCCAGCATGCAATATCTGCACACAGGCTCTGAAAGGTCCCAGCCCTGCTGACGAGCTACCTGGGCACCTAAAATTAACGTTTTTTAACTTTACAGTTGTTTTTTCGGAAAACCTTGAGAAGTTATGCACACAAAGCACACTCCAATTGAAGCATGGCCTTAACATTGCAAATCAAGAACTCTCAAGTTACAAAACTCCAGGATTAAAGTTGTTTGGGCCTTCTTATTTCAAAGCATTTTTGTATGCGTGTGCTTAAAAACCAGCCTTCATCCCATGTTGATGCACTCTTTCGGTCCCTGGCTGGGGATCCAGCAGGGTTAGATGGCAGATAAGGAAGGAACCTCTTGCCTGTAGCTCTCTGGTTTCATCTCAAGCAATAAGGTGGAAGGTGGGCAGCCAACCAGCTACCAGGAGAAGTAGCCATGCCACTGATTCAAGCAGCTGGAAACTAGCCCGGAGAATTGGACCCTTTCTCTACCTGAAAAAAATCTTGCAAGATGCTGGGAAAGTTTCATACAACGAACTCGTAACAAACTTTCAGAGCTGTGGGTTTCACAGGTCCAGGAACCTGACCTGCAGCCCTGTGACCTGCTTAGCAATCGGGGGACTGCTCACAGTCTCCATCGAGGACATGAGGCTCTGCACTCCAACCACGCAAGTTCTTATAAGCAGCACTAAGCTCTCTGAAAATCAAAATTGAATAAATTAAAAAAAAATAAATTAAAACTGCACCCTAGGTGTCTGAGAGCGGGCACACCAAACGGCTTGACAGTTCCATTGCCCAGCTGTGAAAGGCAGAGACCCTCCCTCCCTTCCCACAGGCTTCATGGAGACAAATTGCTGTCTGTGTGTTGCCCCAGGATTCACCTCAAGAGGCGATAAATAATTCTCTATTCAGAGAGCGGCTCAGCAGAGCACTGCACCACACACCAAACGCAGAAGCCAGGACGACGTGCTGCTGGGAAGCTCCTTGGAGAGGCTCCATCGTCCCTGCGTACCACAGGGAAATGTGGTCCTCAGGGCAAGGCAGCGCCAGATCAGGTAATTAGAAGAGTTTGCTAATATGCATGCATAGGGACAAAGAGAGGAAAAAAAGATTGTTTTCATCTAATTCTAGCACTTCCTAGCTTTTAGATACTTACCTTCGCCATTTTCATTTTATAAAAGTTAAAGTAGTTTGTGTGTGCACGTGTAATACCATCCTAATGGATTGACGGGCATATAGCGAGAACAACTGGAGTAACTTGATTAACGATCTAGATGTTTTTTTCCCCAACAGTAAAGAAACAAGAAAAGCGGGGCCTGCCATATCCCAGGCAGGGGTAAATATTTCCTTCTAGGAAGAAAAGGCGGGGAGCGGCCAGGAGCAGGTTACTGCAAAAGGTCACGCAGACCTTTCTGCTCCTAGTAGGATGCAGAGCATGCCAGCATGGATAACGTCAAGAAGAAAATAACAGTAGTGCAACAGTGCGCTGTGCAGTAATTTCAGCAGTTCCAGTTTCTCTTTTCATCATTTATTTAAGACTGTGTCTAGACAGTGCATTACCATTCACAGAATTTATGACTAATGCCCTGAAAAGCAAAGATACTGGAATAATGTAAACACAGAAATCACCTAGAAGCCATACGAATCCTTTTGCGGTTTAAAATATTCCCAAATTAACTTTGACAGGAAAAAGAGTCAAGGTGACCACAGTATTTCATGGGCAAACCTGCCCATCAACAGGGCAGAATTGTGCCCGTCAACAATGTGGCATGGGCAGAGTGGAAATTCTGCAGCTAAGCTTTACAAGAGCTTTACAGATTTGTTAATGTTAGATGAAATAAACTCATCAACAGCTCCCAAGCCTAAAATATCCCTTGAGATGCTTTTAAAAGGCATAGAGTTATTCTGGGAAAAAAGATTTAAAGTGTTACCAGGATGCCTTTTTTTCGGCCCAAGAAGACGGTCTTGATTTTCAGAGGTTCTGAAACACCTTGAAAATCCTGATCGCTCATGTAGTTTCTTGTGCAAATAGACAACCATAACTAGCTAGTGACTCTTCATCATTTAGCTGACAGCTACTTCCTCGTACTCCAGAATTAAAAAGCAATTTTCTCCGATTGCTTCTCAGCCTTGTCATTTGATACATTTGTGCACACATGTATGCACGTGCATGTATATCAAAAAGACCTTACTGAAGTGACTATTCGACACTAGTTAGATCTACTGGAGATTTTCCCCAGCATGGAACTGCTGTTTGGAAAATACATACGATCAATAGCAGGTCTGTTGCCAGTCTGAGAAGACTGCCTGGATATACTGTAACCTCCATGTCAAATTTTGCCCTGGCTGACACTCCACAGCAGCCACAGAGCCAAATAACAGCAGGATACAATAAATGAGGAATGATGTGTATCTAATTATGCTTTTGTTCCTTTTCTCTAGCAAATCATTTTAAGAAAAAGTAAAACACAATGACTGCTTCTGTGTTCCCCATCTTTACGTTAAAGGAATTTTCCTGCTAGACACAGTATCTTACTAGTAACTGTTGAGAAAATACCTTGCAAAAACTGTTTGGAGGTTCATTTTCCAGTGCTCTGAAGCAACTTAAAAGTAGGATGAACACATTGTTCTTTACAGATCCCATGACAAGACATGTGGCTCATACCCTCTCATGTCACGTTATATGATCCGATGCAGGAGCAGGTTTGGGGACATTCCCATAGAACTGAGTCACCCAAGTCTTATGACCCAAAGCAAAGGCCAGGGCTGCAATAGGACCTTTCCTTTTTGATCTTTTGTTACAGTGTTGACACTATGTAAATTCCCGGGACAATAACTTGAAATGGGGAAATGGAGAAAATGCAATGTCATACTGAAAATAGGAGACAAAATTATATCCTGCAGAACTTTTGTGAATGCTGGAATAGTTCAGTGCTGGCCTAGCTAATCCAAGATGCCTGTTCAGCTTAAAACCATGTGGCTTTATCCATTAAAAAATAAAATTAAAAAAAAAAAAGTTACTTTTCCCCGAGGAATCCCTTCCACCTACGACTCGAGTTCTGCTAAAAATTAGCACTTTCTTGTTGACAACTGGTAGCCCTGATGTGGGAAGGAAAAAAAGCTTCCATCTGGAGTCAAAGATGTTTAAGTCTTCCCAAGCAGAGTCTTGTTAAAACACAGAAGTTAGATCAGATCCACCAAAAGGTTCACCAGTTTCCAATCATCCAACATAGCCCTAGGAAGCCATGAGAAAATGGGCCCTAATGTAGTTTTGATCAGAAAGTGGTTGGTACCAACTTGTCCTGAGGCCACAGGTTGTTTTAAATTAACACCAAAACCGTGTTTGCATCCTGGGAACTGACCCTGCTCCAAATCAAAGGAGATGTTATCCTAGTGCATCCTGAATTACTTTTGAGAAGAAAGCTCCTATTGTAAGTGCAAGCACACTCAGAGCACACACAGCACCGGGCACAGCCACGTGAGTTATTGCACTTGGCCACAGATACTGGCCTGAACCAGGACAAGTGATGAGCCCTTGCAAGGGTAACAAGCAGGTGCCTTCTTCGTGCTCCCCTGGAACTTTAGTGAATCTGTGACTAGGAGTGGCAAAGAGCGAGAATCAGGAGCATTAGTCTTTCATGTCTACTCCTTACCACGTTGGACCACGTTTACTGTAGATTTTTGCAGACTCACCAATGTCAGTGAAAAGGAACCAATTGCCCAGAACTGAATTAAGTCTTTACGTGTCTCAATTTAAGTGAATCTTCTTCCATCAGACATTTATTTCAACTATTGATCTTACTAAAACTTACCTAAAGAGCAGTAGAGTCCAACTTGCTCATATCCTTCACAGCAATCTGTAAGAGCGATGGTTTCAGGGACTTCAACAGTACGATACTGTGTTTTATAGTATGTCCGGGGACACACCATCCATGGTATCCATCCTCCACAGGAAGTGCTTTTCTCATAGGACTTTTGGTAGGCAATCACTTTAAACACAGTTTTGGTCAGGCTATAGTTGCACAGATGGTACCCTAGCAAAGAGAGGCCTTTTTCTAGGGAGGGAAAACAAAAAACAAACGGGAAAGAAAGGGATCAGCACTAACTTGTCACCCTAGAGCGTAAGTTCCCTGCAGTATCTAGTTAAAAATAGTATTATGAGAAAGCAGTGACAGAATCAACTCAAATGAATGATTTCCAGGAAGGGTGATGTTAGGAAGAACATCACTTCAGAAAACAGACAGAAGAAAGAATTAGTAGTGGCTGCTTGTCATAGGCATCACTTCAGTCATGAAAGGATGCAGATTGGCAGAACATTCAAAGAGGTCTCAGTGCCTTCAGGTGCAAAGGAGATAACGGGCAATTTAACTCAAGTAAGTACAAAAGAATTTAATATACGTTAATAGAAATTAACTGCAGAGCAGAATAGGCACTTCCAGGGCAGAGTCATCCAAGTTCTTTAGATGTCCACTCCAGGCTTATGCTGCCAAAGTGTTCGTCTTTCTCCGCTGACTATAAAGGGAATGAAGGGCGAGGAACTCATGGGCAGATGAGTCACAGTAGATGTCTGGAATAAGACATCCTTCAGACATCGCCTTAGGCTAAAACTGGGTATTCACGCATCATTTGGAAGGACTTTCAGGTATCTGACACGAAAAATATTCCTGGAGCTCCTATGTTGCCTATCCGCATTTGTAGCTGACCGTATTAGACCAGGCCCTTTGAGAGCTGCTGCAGTTCATTGACTTCAGTATAAACGAAGTCAGTAATAAGTTCATTAACTACATAATTTCATGCAGGTCTGGGAACGGGACTCATTTGCTGGAGTTCTGAAACCAGTCGTGATGAGGAGCAAATTTGTCACATGCTTTACTTAAAAGTGAAATGAGCAGGAGTAGGAAAAAAAACAACAACTCACCACAAAGAAACTCAAACAACAACAGCAACAAAACCAGATGGAGTTTAAGAATTAGCAGTAAGAAACTACAAACACGTCACAGACATCAGGCTGTCTCCTAATGAGATGTCATAGAAGCCAGAGGGACTGAGTCACCCTGTGGCCCATTTGGGAAATAGATGGGATAGAATTAAAATGCCTATATCACCCTTTAGACAAAGCAAAAGAAACTTTAATAAGGATAAATATGAATTAGCTGCAGGGATTTAAGTATGGCAGGACTGTTATTTCTGAGAGCTCTGAGGGGACCAGGGCCTGTCAACAGACAGAGTAAAGCTAACATAGCATACACAACAAGCACACAATTAAAATATTTACAGCTTATCTTATTTGGATAGTTTATCTCCTGCCCCAAAACATGTCACATGTAAAAAAATTCAAGAGAAAAAAAAATTGTCAGGTTCTTAGGAATCATCTCCTTTTATCATGCTTAGCTTTCCAACTAAACAAAAGATAAACGTGCAATTTGAACAGGACTGGCAAAAGAGCTTTGAACAGGACGATCCATTTGTAGAGCAAGGACAGTCCAGAAGAATGCGTGGCATAGATACCATAGACCACAGAACATACCTCAAGCTGGTTCAACCAAATCACTCAGAAGGTCTGCCTCCAGCCCTAATCCTAGGAACTGCTCAAATAAGAACAGCCTGAAAGATATCTCCTGCCTTAGATATTCAAAAGAGACCTCCCAGCAGGCTCCAGGGAGCCCTGTGCTGCTGCTTAGAGCAGGTCAGCAGGAAAATATCAAGAATGAGGGTATGTCTGGAAATCCCACTCCCTGCTTCCTCCTCCCCCCAGCCTCAAGCAGGGTACCTCTGTGTCCAGTCCCTGAAGCTAGCTCCAGGGACAGCAACCGAAAGGCCTTCACGTCCCTAAAAAGCACCAGGGCTGTTCTTTGTCCTTAAGAAGAGAGTGAAAGGCGATGGTCATGAGGAGCAGGAAGGAGGACGCCCAGCCTGGCTCAAGCTGAGGGGCTGAAACTCACACCCTGCCTGACCGAGGAGAGGACCCCAATGGCCAGAATGGAGGTCTGACCAGGGCCATGAAGGCCCGTACCCAGCCATGGCATGTAGGTGGCTGTGCAGGAGGGAACTGAAGGTGAAGTGAGCCAGAGAAAATAAGGTGGCCTCCCTCCCCTGGTTAGCTTTAGGGCATCCCCCTGGGAGAGGGGAAAAGAGAACAAATGTGGGTTCTGGAGCAGAAATCAGAGATCAAGGGCTGCTTTTTATCCAATGCATTTGATCAATTACCACTTCACATCAGGCACAAGTGCCTTACAAGAAACAGGTAGCTGTCATCACATTTTGTAAAGCACTCCCCTGCTGGGTGTTAAGAATGCTCCAAGAATATCTACCCCAGAAAGTGCTTCTAGAGATAGGAAAAAATAAAATTTTGTTTCAGCTTTTTTTTTTTTTTTATTAGTTTGGGACCTGAATGACTAAATGCCCAAAGTGGAATGGAAAGAGTGTCTAAATAATTTTGGATCTAGTCTCTATCTGGAGAAAGAGCACAAACATCTGTTGGAGATCAGGGAAGGTGGGAGGAGCAGGACAAATTTTTTTCTATGTTAACGAGAAAAAGAAACTGTTATATTAAGGAATCATACTATTATACTATGAAATGATATTAGAGGGGGTAGAGCAGGTAAGCAAGAAGAGTTCAGCCTGGCTCCTCATCACTAGGACCCCTCCATTTCTGCAGAGCTCACATACTAGCATGGCTAGAGCAAAGCAGGCACGCACTGGAAGAGAACAACCCAGTACGGAGAGCGCTGAAGATTCGTGTTGTCCGTGCAGAGCTGCGGCTGCAGCAAGGACATAGCACTGGAAAGCTAAAAATTCCAGAGTCAGCTGAGCTGGCTTAGGCTCTACAGCAATGTGCAACATAAATACAGGTATGAAACTGAGAATAAAACGGTATAGAATTAGATACAGTTTATAATTAGAAGCTACAGCTGTCAGAGCAGATATGAAATCATATTTCATACTTAAACATTGATACTACGTATAGAATGAGGCTGCCAAAGCCAAAAGAGAAGGTTTGAGATATGGCTCTGGTGGTGCAAAAAGATACCCTCGCTGGAAGAGGTTAGCCTGAAGGTGACAGGGAAAGGTGCAGCACCACCAACCTTGCCGTCATCCATCACTCCAGCCAGTTTAAAACATGCTTTGACACTCACAGAGCTCAATTATTTGCTGACAGCAGTTTCCTGCAGAGCAATGTGGCTTAGATCAATTTGGGCTCTTTAGCAAATTGGCTTTCTGTTCTCATTACCCCCATCTATGGGATTATGGCACTATCAAATGGAATTAAAATGCACGGGCTGTTGTTTCCAGCAACACAAAGCCAAAGTCAACCGCAAAGCAGGAGAAGGCAGACACCTGACATTAGCAGGGCTATGTTACGCCTATCATTTCTGGATTTGAGGCTTTTATCTTAGTAACCACCAGCTTTCAGCACGGTCAGAGAAAGTATATATTTTGTTATGTTAAGCAAGAGCAGAAACAATTAAAGCAAATACTTTATTAATAGAAACAAATACTGAGAGGAAAAGCTGAAAGGGAAGCCTGCATTAGGAGCAGGCTGCTTAGAATTCAAGGTCAAACCCAGATCGGATCTGAGAGCACGATTAAAAAATCAGCAATAAAAAAATGGTTGATAGCGTTCATGCCACAGACTTAGCTGCAATTCTGGAAACTTCACTGCTCAAGTGCCAGAAACGCCACTGTGAGCTGCGATCTGCAAAACCTTTTCTTGCTGGAGAACAGCAAGAGCCAAAGACAAGCCCCTTTCTTGTCTTGACATAACCTTAGAAGTAATCTGTTGGAACAGGTTCACAGAGGGCAGATTGAAACTCAGCTTTAAAATGCAAAGGCTCTGAAACATGAAGAAAAGTAGATTAAGGGCTTAATTTTTTCTCGGTATTCCAAATCCTTTTTAAAGTCAACACCGTTGACTTTAAATGGCACTAGAATGGGGGTTCTGCTGACCCCCAGTCTGTAGCGGCCTCTTTTTTAAATGCAACTTTGACAAAATAACAGGAAAGTCTACAAGGCTTTAAAAAATATGGTTTGCATTTTAACTGAGACTTGCAAAAACACTTAAGTAAAAAAATGCAACAAAAAGCAGCCAAAAATAATGATCTTTTATCATCTAAATAAATCAAACCAGAAATTAAGAGCAAATTAGTTTTTAATTTGGCAATTACAACCTAGCAATTGGGTAAGGTTTTTCCAAATTACAGCCCATACCATGTATTCTGCAGCCTCATTTTATGCATCGCTAGGAATTTGCCAAGTATATTACTACATAATTTCCTCCAAAAGTTTATTCTAAAGACAATTTTCAGAAAAAAATGCAGATTACTGAATGCAAAGCAGGAATCCTACTCATTCATTTCTGGCACAAAGGAAATGACAAGGCTTATGCCTGGGGACGAAGAGTTGGGGACAAAGGTTGTCTTTTGGCTTGGTTAGATTTTCTTTGTTTAATTATCGACTTAAATGGTCGCTGAGACATTGCCAGTTCTCCAGAGAGCAGCCACCTTGGCCGGTTTATTTCAAATAAAGAGATATCCCACATCCAAACTAAGCCATCCGACATAACAGTCGTGGTCCTCTCACCAGGTTTGCATCACTCACCTGTAATTTCATTTCCCCTTCCCTGACGTGTGGCTGCCCAGAGGATGAGAACAGAAATAAGAGTGATGCTGGCCATTGTATCGCCCGTCCTCGATAAACCCTTCATATCTCTTCGTTTCCAAGGCGGTAGAGCTCGATCGTCCCTACGTGCAGGCTTTGGGATTAGGGGAAAAGGCGCTCTGTTTGGTTTTTTTTTATCTTTTGCAAGTGGATGATAACTACTGGCAACAGAAACAAAGAGGCTCCGGTGGGAATTTTGCTGGTTCTCTCTCCTTCGCGGTCTCCCCCGGGGAACCTGCCTCTTCTACCTGGCTCAGCTTGGCTCCCCACACCCCCGCCTGACTTTGAGAAAAAGGCACTTCAATATTGCTGGTTTAGTCCATGTTTATCCTTCTGAGCACTTATTCCCTCTCCCACCTTGAACACCTGACAGCTAGGAGCCAGATTTATGTGCCTCGAATGTCAGGTATATGCATCTTGAATTTCATTTCTGTCCACACATCAGGTGATACTATTTTTTAGGTCTTTAATTTTATACTTTAAAAACAAACTAAGAGTAAAAGCAAATGTCTATGTCAATGGTGTTTCCTGAATTTAAGCTGTTTCACTAGCTGCTCCTCATTTCATCGCAATTTCAGCATCATATACACCAGAGCAACGCTGGGCAAACAAGAACCTTATTAGGCAAGGCATGACTCAGGAGATTTGAGTAACCAAAATCCCTTTCTTCTCATTGTGTCAATCGTGAAGGCATTTTCCCAAGATAAATGTGCCTGCAGCTTTACAATGCAGGACAATAACTTCAGTGCCATATCACTTGGCTCATGCAAAGAAAAGGAGTAAACACAATATGATGTTTTATGAGGAGCTGACACTGAACTATGGAAAATCACAGGTACGGTTCTTGGAGCTCAGGCAATATGTTCAGACCAGCACTAAAATACATATTACAGTATTATAGACAATTTCATGTGGATGAAAGAGCCAGATGCAAGGGAGCCAGAACCACAAACTCCCTCATTTGTGTGTGTTCAGAATATCAGTAATGTCGCTTCTGTAAAACACTGTTGGGCAATCACCATGTTAGCACTCACAAGGTGGGAGAGCTGGGGCTGGAGGACATGCAGGGCCGACAGGGGAGTTGCTGGATGGTTTAGATCCTCTGGCAGAGAGCAGAGCCGGGGCTCCATGTAGTGTCGAGGCACCTGTGAGCTGTTCTTCTGGCTTGGAAGAGAAAATATGAAGCTCATATTCATCAGGAAAAAAAGCTCATATTTCATCAGGAAAAAAAAAAAAGAGGGGGGGGGAAGAAAAAAAAAAAGGAAAAATAAGGCTTGCTCAAACTTCAATTGAAAAATGGTTTTGTAAAGTGGGAAAATGGGTAGAGGAGAATATTTCAACCACAAAACTAAAAAAAAAAAATAGCCTAAGGAGAATGTGTACCTTCGCACCCTTCTCCAGCACACAACAGGATGTGTGGTCAGGCTGTATCCCCCACATGCACCACTTACATCTCCTGTCAGCACAGGGAGGCTACAGGGAGACCCTGGCTATAAGCTGCACAGAGGATGCAATCTGACTCAAAACCCCCACAAATAAGAAAAAGAGAACTTGAGTCAGTGAAGTTCAATTTGTAGATAAAAAGATTTCTTCATGGTCTTTTACATTTTTTTTTT
>VUYV01000605.1:186188-206178 GCA_008711295.1 Anarhynchus alexandrinus | reverse complement strand
AACTTACTTTTTTAGAAATGCAGATACTGGAAGAGACCACTCAGGCAATTAAGCACCCATCCTATGTCCTGTTCAACAACTTTCACGTCTTCCAGACATATTCTTGCACTGCATTAACTGCAGTAAGTTTAAGATGATGCCCTGCATCCCAGGCAGTAGCATGTGCTCTTCGTATTACTGCAGTTGCTGGAATGAGTTGCACTTACTCAGCACAAGTCAATAGAGCGTCTCCTGCAGGGAAACTAGATAGATTCATCCATCATTTTGGAAAACTGACTACCTGTACGTGCATGGCTGATTACATGTAATTATATTTTTAGTAACCATTGGTGTATTTTATAGATAATTTTTTGGTCTTTTTTTCCCTTATTGCTTTCAACTAGGCATCATCTTAGGACCCCAGTAGAAAATTTGCTCGCTTTTGCTTTGGTGGTGAGGAAGGTCAATGGAAAGAGGAACGGAGAAGGAGATGTTTAGTGGATTAAAAGCCCTGGCTGGGCTGTCTGGTGCTGTTAGTGAGCTGGACTCTACTCTGGAAGGCGCTCATCACAGTCCTCCTGGCCCAGTCATCTGGAGCTGATCAGTTCTCCTGGCTCTGCTGTTTATATTTTCTGCAGTTACATTTGTAATGTCTGAATTGATCTAAAGTATGCAATTTATACAAAGAAGGGCTGTGCCAATAAAAGCCATGTCAAAATCCATTCATGGATAATTTTACAGGATCAAGAAGCCGATTTTTAGAGATGGAATTTGACTCTCCTAGACTGTACTATCAGTAATTGGAATATTGTGGCTGACAGCAGGCTTGCTCATCATGCTTTTTAGGCATTTATTTCTTTAGACAGATTCACTTTTTATTTAATTAGTCACTTAGAAGATCCTGATCTTCTTTAGGCTAGGAATTTGACACAGAAAGGTCAGTTGCTGGAATATTTCTTTTTGCTTTGCATTATTTCGTCTGTGAAGTAATCACTATTTCAGATGCCCAAAACGATCATGATGTTTCAAGACAGACTGGTTTGCATGCAGGAAACAGAACATTTGGACTCCATGGGAAATGTAACAAATCTGTTCTGTGCTCCAGAAGCCAGCATGACTTCCCGTAGATATATAGGACCTAAAGCTTGAGAACCATTAAATCATTTAACCTGACCTCTCAAAATCATCTGTTAGTAAATTTCTCCCAGATACCTCTTCCAGGCTCCCACCATTTCAATCTGATTAGAGCCTGTCAGTCTGAGAAAGCCCAGACTACGGCCACAGCAGACTGCAGGAATGGATGGAGGGGCCACCAGTCCTGAGGATCTCACAGTGGAAATAGACTGATCCAGGACAGGAATGCAAAGGCAAAACCATGCTGCTAGCTGCCAATGAAGGTGACAAGAAATCCAGATGAGACCCAATTTCTGTCTGATTTCTGCTCCACGATTGTGTTCCCTGCTGCCTGTGTCTCCCAGTGAATTTTGTCTCAACATCATGGCAGTCTTAAAAACTGCCTTTGCTGTGACATCTCAGATGTCTGGTAAGGGTTGAGCTCAAACCACAGTCTTCCCCTTAGTGGGGCATTGCTGACGTTTCTCTCCTCTTCTCCAATCCTGATATTTGCGAAGCCTGCAGGAACTTAACTTTGAGCCTGCAGCTGATCTGTCAAAACTGGCTTAAAATGGTCAGCAAGGCCAAAAGGTGATAGAAGAGAGGAACAGGCTGACTTAGCCAGAAGTAACCTTTTTGCAGCTAAAGACAAAACAAAATAAATCACTCCTGTCAACAGGGTACAAACTTATTCCAGCTTCTGAAAATCAATACATATAATGGACACCTTAATGTCTACTCCCTGCAGAGGACGGAACTTCCCAGAAACTTTAACTACTCAGCTCTGAGTTAAAACTCTAGTCCACCATTTCAGGGACTTGAATTCCCTGCCCCTGCCATGGACCTCTTTTGCAGCCACGAGCAAATCACACAGGTCAAATTTGCCACTGCAATGAAGTCACGGGGCGGGCAGAAAGCCCACTATTTCAGACCTTGTGAAAGCCATGGCTACCATACCAGAAATATGCTTTTGCTTATGTTACCTGAGAAAAAAAGTAGAATAGAAAAAACACTGTTTTGCCAGCACATGCTAGGCCCATGTTAGGATGGACAACAGCTAAACTGGCAATTTTTTGAAGGGATCTTTGTTACCCTGAGCTTCAGATGCATCTCCAAAAAGCAGAATAGTAACACTTGCTTATTTTGCTGATGTGTTCCAGAGAAAAATGCATTAAAGATGAAGGGACATGCACAAATGACAGTAAAAAAAAACACATTCACTTAAAGCTCTAAGAGTTAATTAGCTCAACTGTGCAGGCAGAACAGTCCCTGACTGTATTCAGTGATTTGTTCTGTCTCATCGACAAACTGTTCCTCAGGAAAATCTTCGGGTTTTGTTTTTTCCCCTGAACACGCACAAACTGTTTTAAAGTGACTCATGAGGAAAAAGTTCTTATTGGTAACAGGAGGAAAAAATATGAGTCAGGCGGAGGTCATGCTGAACCTCTGCCTGGCCTTGCTCCTCCGACTCAGCGCTGCTTGTGCAATCTCAGCACAGAGAAGCTCTTGTTTGCTCCAGTGCTTTGATGGCACAGTCCCATTCCCAACGCTGAGTTTGGTACCAGATGAGACTGTTGATCACACCTCATGCATGATTTAGCAGCGCTGCAGGGAATTAAGTCCCATCTAAGACATTTCGTGGTACGCTCCTTGTTTATAACTCTAAAAAGCGGGCATTTTCAAAAGAAAGCAGTCTGGGCGGTGGGTATTGCCCTTTGCTATGAAGACTTACTTGGAAGAAAAGTAAAGGGTCTCCCACTCAGCATCTCCCCTTGGGGTACAAGGGCCAAGTCCACCTGAAGGTCCTACTCAGCAAAAAGTATCATGCCTGGCCTGTATCAGCACTTGGTGATGGGAAATGAGCCCCTCCTCACTGTGTCTCGCTGGCTGGACGATCGGGTCCCTGCAGCAAAGGGCTGGGAACACAGCACCAACACCGGTCTCACATTTCCTTGCTGGCCCGATGCCACGGGGCTCAAGAACAGCAACCTCTTGCAAACACCAGCGACCAGCCCACAGATGGGGCCAGGCTTCAATGGTTTGTGCCAGTGCTGCTGCCTGTAACACATTTTTGACTGCTGTTCCTCTTGGAAGAAGGATGACTTCCCATTTCTTATCCCTCCTAAACCCATCCAACGTACAGCCGGGATACGGATGGGAAGGACAGAGGACACTGCATGCAACTGGCAATTCCCCTTGTGAATCCCTCTCTTGCACACACATGTAAAACCTGCCTCTGTTCAGATTTGAAGCACAAACGAAACTAACCAAAATATACAATCTGCTTTTCGCTGTTAGTCAACCTAAGATTTGGCCCTTACTTCCAGCTGAGAGATACAGAGATACACACACAGACCCAAGTACACGTTTCTGATGAGAGATTTTTCTAAATTGTTGCAGAAGGTAATCTATGGTCCAAACCCCAGAAGATGTTTCACAATTTGTGTAAGATCTTCTATTGATGCATTAGCTTTAAATGCTCATAGGAAGCTTCTCACTTTGAAGGAGGACCTAAAGGAAAATTGTTTCCGTGTGCTCCTGAACCAGCTCAATTAAAAGCAGAGAAGCTTATGAAGGAAGAGGAGCCTTTCAAAGCAGAAACACTGGACTAAGGGAACCTACTATTCAGACCAGGCAAGTGATGGTACCCCGCTCCTACTGTGTGCATCCTGAGCAAGGACTTCAGGAAAGGTTGCAAAAAAACAGCACATTTTAACCTGGTTAGAAGGTACAAACACTTGAATAGATTTGTTTGGAAGAAGGAATGCAGTAAGTTTTTTGGGGGAGGTGTATTGTTTCTTTTTTTTTCTCCCCATTAATACCTGTAATTGTGATTGACCCAGACAAACACTGGATTACTAAGTACAAAGGAGGCAGGGAGCTTTTTAAGTAGGCAGAAAAACATCAAATGACTAAAACGCCAAATGATTAAAAACAATATGGGGAGGATGTTTGGGGTAAAGTGAAGCTTGGGCTGCAAGAAAAAGAGTAAGAGTGTTAATCTTTAATCTTTCTGACAAAATGTAATGACCAGACAAGTTATGAACCCAAACCTGTATCTCTCAGGGAATCTGAACAACAGTAAAGTCACCGGTAGTTTCAGAGATCTCACTATGTACAGTGAGGAAATGCTTTTCATTTTTTCTTATCTTTTTTTTTTAAAGAAAATCCTGCCTGCTGTGAAATGTAACTGTTGTTTTGAAATCATTTCTGTTTTGAGATTGATACTAAATCACCAGTGTGATTAAAATCAAAGGATCTATGGGTTTTCCACGCCCTTGCTTATACCCTTCCCCCGAATAAAGATTACAAACTATTTGTAAGAGCCCCTGCACCAGGTGTCTGTCAGAACAAAGCCAGGTCTGAACAAATATTCAGACTTGCCCAGAAGGCACTACGGGGCTAAACGGCCCTCTGAATTACTCAGCAGGAGGCTATTAGCATCCTGCTCTGACTCTGCATTTTGACACGTATACATCTGCCATGGTTTCACCCACCAAGTGACTTCTGTCATCTGAAGCATCTGTCGAGTTCAAGCTTTTGCTTAAAGAGAGGAGAGCAATGCTCCCGCTTGCAGAGTGTTTTCCAGCACGCTAGCAGCATTTATTCCATCAGTACCCATGAGTTAAGTAATGGAAGAGTGGAAGCCTAATATTAGCCCACAGTTCTCTTGCAAGGGGGGCACTTTGCAGGGCTGTGCAGCCAGCAGGAAGCCTTCATCCTCAGAGCGTGAGTTTTTCATTACACTGGGGAAGAACTGCGCTCTGTCTCAGCAGAGTTTTCAGCTCTGATATTTCCACCTCTGATGCCAGGAAAACTGCTGCTTTTTCTACACCCTCCCCTAAATGCAGCCTCAGTTGGGTAGCACCGTCTGCTTCTCCAGGTACTCAGCAAAATAAACCCATTCCTACCTCCTAACAGCATCAACTGCTGACACAAACACTGGCAGTTTCTCTACCATAGCATAGTGCTGAAAGGGGAAGTAGAAATCTAAATGCTTGGTTTGGAATAAAGATTATATTGCACCACTGCCTTGGTAATCCATAAGCAAAACAATCGATCACCTTCTTTGCAAACCTAATCAGGAAAAAGGAGAGATGCCTGGCAAGGAGGTTCGATGTTTGGAGCACAAAGAGACTTCACACCATGTTTTGGCATTCTCAGGTAAAGAGAAATATTTGGTCATGCACTGTAAAATAGGAGGGAAATAATTTTCTTGATTTTTCTTTCCTTCCAGTTTTCAGACCACAAAAACCCCAACTAAAATTATCTCACTCTATTTAACTCAAGAAAAAAAATAATCACATTTTGCCAGATATTGAGAGTTGATATTTAAAGCTCAAAAGGAGATGCTTTTCAAAATGTTTATTGGCTTGTGAAAACACTGGGTTATTTACTGAATCTGTTCTGCACCCTTAATTAGCACAAATGCCAGTAGGGAAACTTCCTGTGTGCTTTCTCCCAAGCTGAACTTCTGCATGAGAAAAATTCCCTAGTGAAAATAGATTTTAATTCCCTCCTTGAAATCAAACATCTGGCTTTGGTTAAGGAGGCACATAACCCTGTCCTTCATGATATTTGGTTTGGAAGTGCTCTGGGGCAGGGAACATTTTGTCTGTTACTTGCTGCTGAAAATGGTGGGACCTTCAGTTTATAGATATAAAAAGGACAATGCTACCACTGAAGGATTGTTGTCGTGATTAACTTTCATTTATCATTCAAATGCCAAGTATAAATATCAGCACACATATTCCATCGCTCTTCATCTCTGCAATTAATTTCTATCATATTCTAAAAACTACTGAATATCGTTCTACTTGAGAGACAGAGCTCATGAACTGATCTAACGCCTCAAATTCTCATTGAAAGGTAGGAGTCAAGGGTGTGTCGGTCTTCCCCAAAAGGTAGTACGGCTGACATAATTACGTGCATCAGTTACAACAGTGTAATGAGAGATAAGAGAATGTGTGTGCACTTCTTAAAAAGTAGGAGGCAAATGAAATAGGACTGCATCTAGCACATTTTCAGTTAGGTCACTGTTCTTTTCTTCTCAGAGATCTGATGGGATGGATGGACCAGGGCCCACCGGCAAAGTCAGAAGAGGCTTCAGGACAGTCCACAGAACTTAGCTCCAATGGATTTAAGAAAGCAAAAGCTTAGCTGATGACAATAGCAAATGAATGCTTTGCCTATATGCCCCTGATTCTAAGCAATCATGCACCTAAGAGGAAAACCACTGAAGGGCAACGTCGTTTCCTGCTTGCAAAAGATCTGGTTTTGATAGACCTTGTACTTCCAGAAGCAAGAGGAACAAGAATACTTAACACAACTTTAGACACTGGAAAAGTTCACATGATGAGCCCTAAGGGCTTATAAACAGCAGCAGATGAGTAGACCCTTAATCATCAGTCTGAGAAAATCACCCTGATGTCAGTGCTGGAATTTGATGCTTCCTCCAGGATGTGGTGAGTATGTTTCCTTACCAGCAAGGTAGAAACCTCATGCTGTGGAAGGACACCGAAAAGTATCCTCATGGTAACAAGTATATCTTTATGATAACCAGGGTCCAGTAAGAAAGCATTTATCATATGGCCCACAACTAAAGCAGTATTTCCATGTCAAAAATGGCATGGCTGAGGCAGTTTTGCATTCTGAAGAGCTGCAGTGAGTGACAGAAAGCAGCCAAAACCTCAGCAAATTACCTGCAGTTTCATTTGGCACAAAGTAACGTAAACCTGGAAAAATGGGCTCTGTCTAATTCTCTGGTCCTTGGGGCAGAGAAAAGGAGGAATGGTCTGAACATTTTTGCCTTTAAGATGCTACTGAAACACCCTCCGAGGGAGATATGATCAAGAGGATCATATCTTGGCTGTGCCAAGTACAAAAATGGGAGGTCTAGCTTCTTTTTTTAAAAACAAACATCTGAATTTTGAAGAGTCACGTGCCCAGATTATGCAACCACCTAGCCCCTAACAAAATGGGCTGATTTTCAATCTAGAGTTGTCTAAAAATAAATTTGGGAGGGCTGTTTTCCCAAAAGGGTAAGGGTTATGCACATAACTCAATGTCCACTTATGAAAATCTTTCCTGCATTCCTACAAACAGCACTAACGATTATCCAAGCAGAAAGGCCTTTTTAATCTAATTTACTATTAGGTCTTTTTCTGCCTTTCCGCTTTTACATTTCTAGCAGTCTGAATAGTAAATGCAGATGAATGTTTTGCTTAGGTTTTGTCCTTATCATGTCCCTGTCATTATATACATTTATTTTTTATATATATATGTTCATATTCACACACAAATATATGCACATGTATATATAAACAGATACATACAGGTACATGCATACATATATATGTGTATATACACAGACATGCAAAGAAACAACCATTGCCAGAGGAATTTTATTTGATTCAACATTGTTAATATTTAAAACAATGGAACTATATCGGCCTGTTGAAACTTGATCTTACAAAATTCATTTTTCAGCCATGATTATTACACTCTTCAAGCATCACAATTTATACAGAAAGCAATTGTGACAAGGAAGGACCAGTTCTGGCACAAGTAGATGAGAGACAGGAGAAAAAAAAAAGAAATAGAAACAGTGGCCTGCATTACAGTCTCTGGCAACTGTGTGCAATCAGTGAGGAGGGAAATGGCTCCCTGCGCGTTGGATGCTTGAGCTGGATGTTGTAAACACCCTCTAGAAGCTTTTACCTATCAGTTTAGTTTAAGCCTCTATCCTTAACAAGTCTTTACATGCGCACCATAAAGGCAAGTCCCATAGCACCTTATTAACTTGTTTATTCTTTCCAGCTCTCTGCATTCAAGCTAAATCACATTATGCAATTAGCTGCTATGAAAACACGTGAAACTTATTTTGTTTTTGCGTGTTTAAGGATCAGTTCAAAATCCGTTCTCTTCAAAAAGTATTTGTTGGACTGACTTTGGATCACTTTGATGTCTGAATTATTTTCCTGTACTATGAAAGAAGCTGCTGCTGTGGTTATGTTTAAAACCACTGAGATGCTGCAAAAAAATCTGTGACTCGAATGGCGAATTTTGATGATTTGGAAAACTTCATCACCTTTCCTATAGGAACAAAAGAATTTATTATTTTTAGGAGGTAGGTGTGACAGGGTGGTCTTGACATGCCACAAAGTTCATCCTGTAGCATATATCAGTATCCTTTCCGATGAAAAGTCTTGCCTCTGAATTTCAGTGTTCAAGTGATTCAATTATTAGCAACTTCTTCTGGCAAATAAAAGGCAGCACATCTCAGCTATGCTACATGACATTTATTTGTATGGGAAAAGGAAAGAGACCGTTACCATGTAAACAAAAGAAAAACAAGAACAGAATCTCACTTGCTCAGTTGAGCTCATCACCAGCTAAGCCTAATTTTGATTAGCTCTCCCATCAACAGCAGGATCCACTCTAACAGAATTTACCATAAAAGGAAATTGGGGGGTTTACTGTTATCAGAGGGATTGAACAAATGTTAAAATACCAACAGCGAGAAAAAGCTCAAACTATTTGAAACTGTTGATTTTAGCATGCATTTGTTTTCTGAATGTGTAATAGGTCCACCGTGGCTGTCATCGGAATGGCTCTGCCTGATTTATTTCATGACCTTCTTCGTGGAGTCGGTTCATACAAGCCTATTTCCAGTGTTAATGTATTCCCCCAAAAATGCAGATTGAAGGCATACACTGGGTGTATCCCAGGTCATAGGAAAAACTTATCCTAGCCCAAGAAACCATGAAGGTTTTTGTCCTCCTCTTATTGGTATATTCCAGGAGGACAAAGACATTCAACTTGTCATTTTTATTGTTAGGTGCCAAATTCAGTCACAAAAACCCCAGTCCTGTAAGTGATGGCAAATACTGTTGTTCAGGGGGGTATGCAGCAGCTTACTTGCCTGAAGCATACTACGAAATTAGGGTCCTCGCATTCTTCTATCAATCAAGCATAGGACATCATGGGTGTATGAGGTTCCCTTTAAAACAAATCATGACTACTGTATGGGTAATAAAACGTCATCTAGAGTGACATTAGAAAAATTCTTAGTCCTCCTTGAAGAAAACGGAAAAGATTTTTGCATGCCAGGTGAAGACAGGATTATTAAAAAAGAGTACTTAAACTAAAATTTAAATTATGCTATAATAAGCTATTTAGTATAAGTTCAAGTTAATTCCCACTTAAAATAAGTGGGATGAATTTGAGAAAACACAAGGGTGTCTTTCAGTAAATATTTACGGAAATATAGAAAGAGGAACAGAAACTTGGTCATAAATTTGCCAAGATGAATAGAAGGTGTCATTAACATTTGCTCTCTCTGTATGAGCCATGGGTTCTTCCTCTTGGGGGAATCACAGTGGAAAATTGTAAACAAATTTTTCTGCAGAGCATCATAAAATAAATTCCCAGTTCTGTATTCAGTGCTAGAGATATTGCCAGGCAACAGGAAATGATTGCTATATCTTGAGAGAATGCCCTGAATTTTTTATTTTTAGGTCATCCGTTAGTGACACAATGCAAAGTTTCACCTAGGTTTTATTCCAATAAGCCCATACTTGAAGCTAAACAGATGTCCAGAAATTTCAGCAGATTAAAAAACACAAACAAATCTCTTTAGTTCACTGAAATCTGTAGCTGTCAAGTGACAACAATCCATATGCAGTCTAGCAGGAATTAAGAGTTCGGCTATGCCCACTCAACATTACCCTTCAGCCTGCCCTTTTCAGAGCTTCAAGAAGACCTGTGAGGGCCAGTTCCCTGCGGAAGCTTTCCCACAGGCTCCGGACACATCGCCACACCTGTGGGAATGCGCCGGCCTCATGCACAGTCTGTGGCAAAACCTCCAGACAGGAACCTGGTCTTGATGACAGGGAAGCCACTACAACCCTCAGAAGATTTTTCCAGAGGTTAATAATCCACACTGTTAAAACAACCCCACCTTTTTGTTCTTGAAGTTACAGCTTCCAGTCCTGGCAATTTGTTAGATTTTTTGCTGTAATGTTAATTACCTTTTTTGCTTAAAACATTTTCAGAGGAAATGCTCCTTGCTTTCCTAAATTTTTTTTTGTAACTAAAGAGAAGATGACTTTGAAAGCTGGAAGTCTTTCAAACTAGCAGAAAAGGTAAAGCTCTACCAGAAGCTATAAATTCAGTGCAGGGTTAATGAAGGGCTTTGTGGACTTTTTACAGGCAGAGGTGTATTACATGATTGTAATAGTCCTCTTTAACTTCAGAATTTTAAAGTCCCAAACAGAGAGTTCTGTGTAAGTAGCAATGACAAATGACTTCATTTTCAAATGCTTCCTTTAAAATGTAAATGCATACATCATCTTTGAACAGAAATCTATTAACAATTTGGCATCATAGATGGCATTTTTAAATATTAAACACTTAGATGTTCACCATTCTTCGTAGTATTTTATTTTGTTTGCCACTGGCTAAAAACACGTTTCCAGACAGATTTTTCAGCTTAGATGGCAAACAGTAGTCTGTTAAACCATGGTTAACTACAACACTTGCAACTGCCTCTCCATACCCACCAGCTGCACCCAACTCACATATGGATAGGCAATTGGGTTGAGCCCAGTTTTTAATTGCTGTACACAGAAGCAACTGCTGCCCCTGTGTTGGTACGCGCTTGAGTGGAGGGCTGTTCTTGGCGGCTGAAGGCACACCTTGGTGGGAAACGGTCAGAGCGGGGAAGAAAAGCAACCATGTCACCCTCTGTGCGCTGGGACCTGCTGCTAAAAAATGAGTAGCAATAACTGCTGATGTAGTATCTGAAGTACTCAGCACACGTGCTGGTTCAGGACATCTCCTGACATCCTCTCCCTGAAAAGGCTTTTGTAGATACCTGGCTGTAACTTAAAACAGCTTGAAAAATCATGAGGACTTTCCTCTGAGCTAACTCATGGCTAAAGAAAACAAGTCACATTTTAGTACCAGGGTGAGCGAAACCCTCCAGCTCACTCCCTGAAAAGCTGCAGTGCAGTAAAGACAAGAAGAAAGAAACCACCTGGGACTGAGGAAGGTGAGGAGGGGGAATCAGGGAAAGGAGAAGGGCAGGGCAGGGCAGGGCAGGGCAGGGCAGGGCAGGGCAGGGGAGAGGAGAGGAGAGGAGAGGAGAGGAGAGGAGAGGAGAGGAGAGGAGAGGAGAGAAGAGAAGAGAAGAGAAGAGAAGAGAAGAGAAGAGAAGAGAAGAGAAGAGAAGAGAAGAGAAGAGAAGAGAAGAGAAGAGAAGAGAAGAGAAGAGAAGAGAAGAGAAGAGAAGAGAAGAGAAGAGAAGAGAAGAGAAGAGAAGAGAAGAGAAGAGAAGAGAAGAGAAGAGAAGAGAAGAGAAGAGAAGAGAAGAGAAGAGAAGAGAAGACAAATCTGTATGTTGTTAGAAATAGCGTTTGTCAATTCCATATAGACTGTAATAACTCCAAAAGACCCAATTAAGGCAATGGAAATGCAGAAGCAGTAATGCAGAGATGAATCATCTGACCTAAAATAGAGGGAATGATGAAACATATAAGGGAAGAAAGTGTGTCATTTTAGCTTTAACAGCAAAATAATTCCAGATATAATCTTTCAAAAATGTTTGGCCAACAGAAACCACAAGACAGCTTTATCCAGGTAGAGCGGAGAATTTATCTACTACAAGCTATAGTTTAAAATAGACAGGTCTGCCCTTCTGCAGGTGTCATACACAAAAGCTAGGCAACACCCAAAATACCACACGTGCCTGCCAGTCTCCAAGAGCAACACTGCCAACTAAGGAAACAAAATAAACTAAAGTTCAATTGATCAGCTTTTTAAAATAGGATGTCAAATATGTAATGAATTACAGAATCTCCTCTCACTTTCTCTCTTCCAGGTCAGCGTTGTACTAATAAATAAAACGAGACTGCAGACTAGCTCTCATCGCAATGTAGGTCTGCAGCAGTTGTGAAGCAATGGAGAAAAGTTTCCAATGAAGACAGCCTGCACATATTCCCAGAACTTTTACAGCCCTAACTTAAATGAAAAAATGTCCAGCTGAAGCGGGGGACGGACCATACCCAGGCAGCTGAGCAGCCTGCCAGAGAGAAGACGACAGAATTTCTGTGCATGTTTCTGAAGATTCCTGGGAACAAATACGCCCCTTCAGTAACCCCAGAGTCCTTTGACAAGACTGCAGGGGTCAGATTCTGCAGCCACTGAGGTCAGGATTTAAGACTAGCTCTAAATCACTCAAACCTACCCTCTTCTCTAGCCTGGAAAATGCTGATCTCTCCTGCGAGTGTGTCAGGTTCCAGCAAAAATTCACCTGTACGCCGTCCTGGCAGCATGGCACCCTCTGTCTTTTCCCACTTCGACTACCTCCATTGTCCACATACAGAGGGAAATTTGTATTTTCACCAGGTTGTCTCCAACAGGGAACCTCCCTTTTGTATTTAGAGACAACTTTAATACTACTTTGTGCTATGTTGGAAATAGGAGGAGACTGTAAGAGGAGAAAGAATGGCCACATACACTGAAACACAACAGGTCCTTCTATGCCCCTCTGAGACTCTCAGTAATTTCTATGCTTTAATTAGCTGAGTGATAAGTGCCACCATCTTCTAATCCAGTGCCAAAATATACCTGCATAACCTTAAAGCCAATTTCAACCTTGGGGGTAATGTGAAGCTAAGACTTCTCCAGTTCTGAGCCATCTGATACCACAGCTAGTGAAATGTCTTCTCATATCTGCAGTACAAACAATAATGCCTCAGGCATACAATCATCACAAAGTATAAAAATCAAGAACAGTTTAAAGCACAGATTTGTCTGCATCTCTTCATCCTTTTTGTAATGATTCTGTTCAGCTTCACAATTTGTGCAGAAAAACATCAGATACTATCTTGTGGCAATGCATGTCACATGCACCATAATGCTGAAGTTTCACTGCAGCATGCCCAAAAGGACATTAATTGCGAGGTGGAACTCCACAGCTGCAGCAAAATTGATACTTAGATACGAAGCACTGAGACACGTGCAGTCCACGTGCATTTGCACCACCATACAACCCTAGCTTAGACTGAAGAACTGAGGTACCCTGCCTGAGGTCCTCCCTTCCATCATTTCCATCTTACTGACACCGACTCTTTCTAGCTCTGGTGCCAAGTGAGGATTCTTGGTGAGAGACCTGCTGCTTAGCTAGCTGTGTAGGGACCTCCATTAGGTCTTCAAACTTTGATTAAAACTCTGGGTAGTCTGGCTATTAAAAAACTTTTTTTTTTTTAAAGTGCTGGTTTGGTTTGGTTTTTGCCCAAGAAGTCCTATGACAGCACCAAGGAAGATGCTGTGAGAAGTCATCAGATTGTGAAGAGTCTGGCAACCAAAGCAGTCCAGCTCATGTGTGTGATTTTACCATTGGAGTTGTTTTCAACCAGAAACGCTTATCCTGTTGTTCTCCAGTAAGTATTCTAGTTGTACTGGTCATGTGCAGTCTAGAGCTATGATCTCTGCCAACACAACTAAGAGAATGACATTGGAGAGAGTTATGTTTGTATATTTGAGGGACAAGAAGCCAACTGTAATGGTACGGCCAAATTTTGCCTCTCCACACTCAGCATTCAAAATGACATGTATACGTAGCGCTGCGTAAACACACGCACCTATCAAATGCCTAGAATATAGCACATTACCACCAGTTAGGCCCCAAGCAAGATGCTTGTACTGGAGAGGCAATCAGCCTCTCTGTTGTCCGTTTATAATTGGCTCATACATAAGGAAGTGCCACAGGGAACTGGGGGGAAGAGCGTCAAATTGACCGAGAAGCAGGTCAGGGGAAAAGTCCTCTTCCAGAGCACTGTTTCTGTACTTCAGAACTGTAAAGCAACATTTACTAAATAAATCCCCACTCTGTTTTGGGTCTGAACTCATCATGCAAAGAATGTAATTAGACAGTACAGAATTGACAATAATAAATTCAGGCAGTAGCATAAACATAAAGACATCAGTAATTCTGTATCTTGGTTACTTTTGCTATTCCACTTGAACTTTCTACTCAGTAATGAATAAATCAGTATGGAGATTACATCAGTAAGACTGCACAGGCCATAGAAATGCAAAAGTTGACCCACAGTTGTTACAGGGCAGCATTTCTGTACTCACTGCCTGAAAGCAAGTTTCAGTTCCTCGTCTCAAATCAGGGGCTTGTCTTTATAGTGCACAGAATGGCACGAGAATAACTTTAAAGTTGTTATAAATTGCAAACTCCCCTCAGAATACACATTTTGTAGTCTTAGGACCAGTATGTTAATATCACACATGAAATGACTTAGTGACACAACAGCACCCTCAGGTATAGTACATGCACAAACCAAAAACTTGCTTTTTGGCTGCACAAACCAAAAAATACCACCTAGAAATAACAATTCCTCTACCATTTCATGAAGCAAAGAAATGTAGATGCAATTTTTCAGCAAGCCAATAGGTTTACTTCCTAACTTTTGTATTTTTTACTTGATGAGAACTTACTACAGATCACCTCTAACATTTGGATACAATCTTCTGAAAAGAAAAATAATCTACTCAACATACACCACATTTTTGCAGCATCTTAGCAATGCACAAACACAAATGCACTTGCTGCAACTCTGAAAAATGACATCCATCTCTGTATAATCTCTAACCCCAGAAGACTGTTGTTTGAGGCCAAACTGTCTGACTGATACCGAGGAATTAAAGCATCAAGCTGATTTTTAAAATATACCATAGCACTAATAGCTCTTTGTTGCTCTGTCTGATTCACTTATATAAACCTTCTAGAGAACTGAGGCTACAGTCACAGTGCTTTCTGCCAAGAAACTTGATCCCTAAAGCCACATTTACAGGAAAACAGGATGATAAACATAATTATTGTACTAATGCAAAATTTCGCACTATCATTCCATTTATTATTCCTGACAATAAACTTTGCTAAACATGAACAAAAGCATGAGCCTTCCTTTTTTTATAACAAGTACATGACACTTCATTTTTCTTTGCTTTTCCTTGCTTGGAGTTAGCATACGGACAGAATTATACAATATGCTTGCCGTATCGTCCGTCTTTCCATTTGCTTTTTCCTGGATCTCTTTGCACACAGTTTGTCTAAAATAAAGAGCCAGGATGTACGCACTTGTAACTAGGAAATCAAAGCCACTTTTAATATTGTCTTACACACTTCCACTGTAATCAGAATACTCTGGATTTTATTTTTAGAAGGCTCAGACACCAAACTCCAGCTGAAGTTAATCAGAGCTGTGGAAACTGATAACATGAAATTGCACCCTATCTGCTGCACCGTGACAGATTTTGTATTTCAGTTGTTCCCGCAGCTTTTTATCAAGGTGTTTTTTAAAGCACTCAGGAATGGCTTACCAGTTGCTAAAGAAGACACGTTATTCTTTTAACCAACAATCATAGTACCATGACCATCTGCCCGCTTAGAGAACACATGCCTTAATACTTGTAGCGTATTTTCCTCTGAATCATTGTCCGACCCACAGAACTATCACCTTTTTAAGAAGGTATGTGTTTATTACTACGTAGCAGTTTCCTAGGGCGATATTACTATCTCGCTTGTCGTTGTCTGGCAGCATTTATCTGAAACTGTCCGAGCCGCTAGGCATGTGGATTCTGAGTGGAAAATATTAACTAGATTGTGCTATTTGCAGAAGACTGAGGGTGACAACTAAAAAAGCTCAAAACTTGGCACTCAGAAACAGCAATACCAGGAATGAAGACAGTTTTACATTATATTGTATTATAGTTATTTTCCTGGTAAGAAATTAAAATCTTCAGAAAGCAGTTCTTGACTTCTGTAACTTCACAGCAGTTACAGAAACACTGCAATTTTTATAATATTCTCATTGTGTATCTTACTGCCTGGTTGTCTCTCTGAATACTGCTAAGTGTCCATACTTCTGCGACAAGGTAAGTGACAGGTTTTTACTAGAAAAAGTAAGATTTCTTTTTACCTGCTAGCATTTGTTGTGGGAGGTTTCATACAAACATATTAGAAAAAGAAAAAAAAAAAACCAAAAATCCAGGCACCTTTTTCCATGCATAGCTCTGAGCAATGAGAAACTGGTAGAAAATTTTGTCTGTATTTTGGCAAGTCGATGTTACCTGTGTTTTGGCAGAATACATGGAATTGATAAAGCTAGACCTCTAGTGTTTCCAGAGACATTTGCTGCATTCAACAGTGGCTGAAAGGAACTGGTCATTCAAGTGTTTTCCGCGATCACAATTAACAGCACTTCATTTCCAAGAAGTTCTGGGATAGAAGCCGGTATCTGAAGGAACAGGATAACAGCCATAGCATGTCCTGCAGCACTAGCATTTGCTCCACTGATAAGATTTTCAGGGCCAACTGAGAGAAGAGGCGGTTTCTTAGAGATTAATGATCTCCCTCTGCAACACGTCCTTGGCAATAGTAATTCCAGAGGTTTTGGTGGGAAACAAGACAGACATAACTACTCTCTCTCCCTTGGGTACTGCATTTCTGCTATTACAGCAGCGATGGGAGAACCGTAGAGTTTGGAAAGCCACACTACCTTGGAGGAGGGGATGCGGCAGCTTTAGGATACCCTCCTAAAGCTATCAAAGTACAGAATGAACCTCTCTATACAGACACAAGTGTCAAAAAGAAAATTTACCAAGATGAAAGATTTTAGAATCTATACCTAGTCAAGGTTCCCCCACTGAAATGAAGCAAAAGTATACTGCGTGACATTTCTTCTGAGGGGTGTTCTTCTTTCTCTAACCACTCTCCTCCTCTTCCCCAAAACCAAGTTTTTCTCCACAAACCTCTTTCTCCGCTGCTAATACAGGAGTGCCTAAGGGTCTCTGAGATACTTCTAAAGCTCTCTAAAAGAAAATAACCTGATGTCATTAGTTTTAAATTAGTTGCACAAGGTCCAAACCTTCACTAAAAAAATTTTAGGGGTCTATAAATCAAAAAGGGCTGAAACTACAGATCTAGAAAAAGACAGCCTGACTCCAGGATATCACTTTATTCCAAATATTTTTATACTGAAAATGAAAAAAGCATTAAAAAACCCCAAACTATTCAGAGTACATACACAACTTGGCCCTATAGTACAATACTTGCATCACAAAAAAATAGTAGCTTCTCATATTTACACATACAACCAATGCAAGTATTTTAGTTTTTACATGTAAATTTTCTCACAAAGTCCATGTATAATCATCCCTATTTTTTAGTTTGCTGTACAGTCTATGTTTTGCAGAGGTTCATTTTTTAACAAAATTCCAGTGATTAAGCTTGCTGGCAAGTATGATCAAAAGTTAATCTGAGTAGCTATTGGATACCCTGAATGGAAAACAAACCTTATACTCAACAAACATGCATCTGGTAATAACAGCTGCAACCACACACATATAGATGAAAAATATATCTATCTAAGCACTCCATCAAAACGTTTAAAATTAGAAACATTTGAAAAAAATATTCACGAACAAGCTATTCTTGAAGAACAAGAAAGTATCCAAATAATTGTGAATGTTGTATTTGACAAAATTAACCTACTTAGAGACAACTTAAATCCCAAATAATTCTACAGCATGAAAACCTTGCCTAGATTTCATTAGAATCAAGAAAAATCTGATTTACAGGGAATTAAGACATCCATACAACTTTAATAACATCAAGTCAACCAGACTCAATGATGAAATGCAGTCAGATTGAGTCTTATGTCCCTTCAAACCACAGAATCTTTGAGAATTACGTTCAAAATTTTCCCAAATCATCTGCTTAAGGTAAGAACTACAGAGACTAACTGCTGCCTGGTGCCAGTATGCACAAGTTGCTATGTGGGCTCTACTCTATTGGCTACACTTTCACTAAGGAAACTGACAAATTAAAAATACTGATAATAAATACCTGCACAGTAAGACATAATTATACAGACACACGTGTGTGTGTACACACCTTAAAGAACACAATTTTTTCAGCAGGGTAATTCCAGCACAGAGGTTCTCCATCTGTGACACAGGCCCTTTTGGAGAACCGTGGACGAGAAAATAATTACTCAAGAACAGTTTGTTTCTGCCTGGCTGAGAAATATCCAAGTACACGTGAAAAAAGTTAGCAGGGCCTTGCGAGATTTACGAGCTCAGGTTAGTTACACAAATGCTTCACTGGCACTGCAGCCAGTGTCACTGCATAAACTGGTTTATGCAAACAGATCCAACTGCTTTCCTAGTTGTTTGTTCCCACTACCACAGTAGGCCCTATTGTGCCAGAGCAGTTGTCTGCATACAGGCACAACAAACCAGATGAGGGAACTCTTCCAGATGAAACCAAGCAGCTCGTTTGGTTTTCGTGCAGGCTCAGCACACAGCCACACTCATGTCAGGACAGATGCAGCAGTGGCACAAGTCTGTGAATGAAAAAAAAAATAAAAAACAACACTCCTTTTACGGGCAGCTTAGCAAGTTTACAAAATGACCAAAGACCTGACAGCAGCAAAAAAGCACAGCATAGTTTAGGTTGGAAGAGACCTCAAAGATCATCCAGTTCCACCCCCCCTGCACCTCCCACTAGACCAGGTTGCTCAAAGCCCCAGCCTGGCCTTGAACACCTCCAGGGATGGGGCATCCACAACTTCTCTGGGCAACCTGTTCCAGTGCCTCACCGCCCTCAGAGTGAAAAATTTCTTCCTAATGTCTAATCTAAATCTACCCTCTGCCAGTTTGAAGCCATTCCTCCTCGTCCTATCACTACACGTCCTTGTAAAAAGTCCCTCTCCAGCTTTCTTGTAGGCCCCCTTCAGATACTGGAAAGCTGCTGTAATGTATCTGGAGATGTGAGAGAGGAGCTGGACCCAGTGAGATACGTTGCCATTTTTCTTACGTGGGGTTTAGCCCATTTGCAGCAAATCCTTGGCAAAAAGGTGTAAACGCAGCACTAAACACATTACAGATATTCTAGTAGCTGCTTCAGAGTATTTGCGACTTATGTGGAATACCTAAAAGCACTATTGGAAAACGCGTATGCGGATTAGATGTTAATCTCTAGAATTGGAGCTGTCCTTAATGCAAAGATAATGGGTCAGATTAGCTTTCAGCAAAAACAAGAGAAATCTTGTAATTCTATTTTAATGCTTGTTTTTGACACATAAAGCCCTATTCAGGTGTTGAATTCAAAAGTGGGTAATTTCAAGGGGAAGCGAGCCTAAAGCAACGACAGCGCCCGCTCTAATTTTTCAAATCACATCGGGACGAATGAGCGCAGCAGCTACCAAGGGTCCGACCGCGCCAGGATCCACCGGTGCCCGGGCACGTGCCTCCCTGCCCACGGCCGGGCAACGACGCCGCGTGCGCGCCACCAGACATCGACCTTCTTCCCAAAACCGTGCCTGGGCCTTCCCCGCTACATTTTAGAAAAACATGGATTAAAATTTAAAATAAAATAAAATAAAATAAAATAAAATAAAATAAAATAAATAATAAAAAAAAGTGTCCATAATTTTGTGCTCAGGAACACCACAGGGAACAAAAATTAGAAAGTCTCTTGGATGGCGAACTCCCTGAATTATACATGCACCTGCCTGAATTATACATGCAATTGAGTAGTTAGATGCTTAACCACTAATATTTGCAATAGAGGGTACCTGCCAAAATCTGGGCCTCGATGTGCAAACATCGTGACCGCGAACAGCCCCTCAGCTGACACCAGCAGATTTACCGGGGTGCGTGGTGGGGGCTGCCCCACTCCAATTAGCACCACCCAAATGGTACCGCCTTCCCTCCCCCTCGGCATCAGGGGCGCCGCTGCATCTGCCCCCGGCTGAGCCTGACCAGAAGGATTCCTGGCTTTGCGAGGAGAAATGAATTAACTTCTTTATTTTTTTTT
>VUYV01000605.1:155508-185690 GCA_008711295.1 Anarhynchus alexandrinus | reverse complement strand
TTTTTTTTTCCTCCCCCCCCCCTCCTCCTTGCAACCGAGCGGGGCTGCGGTCCCCGAGCGGCGCAGTGCGCCTGCGCCGGTTACGAAACGCGTGTGCCCGGCCGCCGCGCATGCTCCCTGCGCTTTGAGGAAACGGCTGAGCGCCCGTTCGCGCCGGCACACGCCCGCCACATCGCCCTGCCGGGCCTCCCTCTGCGCATGCTCCGGCCGCCCCGNTGCGCCGCGCAGAGCGGGAGGGCGGCGCCGCCGCCTCAGGAGGCGGTTGCCCCGCCCCGCCCCAACGGCCGGGGTGGGGGGGGACACACGACACGGGACAACACGGGGCGCCTCGCCTCGGTGGTTCCGGCGCCTCCCCTTCTGCCCGGCGGGCCGCGGGAGTTGCGGACTGTTCCCCGGGCGGACACCGGCTCTGATCCCCAGTGTAAAACATGGGGAGAGGATCCGGGAGGGCCGTGCCTCGCTGTGGTAGGTCCTCCCCGCCGTGTCCTGAAGGGAGAGCCGCGCTGGCCTGCACGTTTCAGGGCGGAAAGCAATCCGGCAAGGTTCCTGCCGCCTATAAGTACATGCAGGTATTAAACGCAGTGTAGTTTTACTAGTCCAAGCGCTCTTTGGCTATGTTATTCATGAGTAGGAGAAAGTACATCTCGTAGTCTAGTGGAAAAGTCCTCCGCGCAGCGTACCAGGGTGTGCTTTGAAATTGCAAAAAGCTGTGGAAGGTGTTTCACCCCATCACAGCTGTCAGGGGGAATTGTACTTTAATGCTCTTCAAAGCCCAAATAGTCATTGTATGTCCAGATTGGATGTGGCTTGTGAAGTATCGAACCTCAGGAAAACTTAATCTAAAGGAAGTAATATACTCTGACAGGAAATACTGTTGAACTTCATTGTGTGCTTAACAAGCTCTTCTTAATAATTAAATGGCACTTGTTTTAAAAGCTATTTAGTTTTTCTGTTGTTGGACTCACAGTGCAAGGCAGAGGTAGGTAGGCTGTAGGTATAAGAAGAGATTGTGATGAATTACATAATCTCACAACTTTTTGTGAATACAGTGAAGTTGTTGTAGTTAAGTTGTAGTTAATATTTTTATCCTTAGACAAATGTTAATTTGAAAATAGTTTTTTTTAATGTATTTTTGTACAACGAGGTTTGTGATATTAAATCAGGAATAGTAAATATGTATTACAGGTAAATCTAGTACTGCTTTATGTTTGTATTGCCTGAACACTGCCAGTTAGTGTTCTGTTCTGACTTTGCTCAAACTGACAAAGTAACTGCTTTGACTAAGATTTTCCACCAGGGTTATGCTGATGTTCTTGAGGGGAACTTTTGAGCAAACTTTAGTAACTGTTTTTATAAACCTTGTTTGCAAAAAACAAATTATGTGGCCATCTCTTGGGTGGAAGGGGATCTTGACATCCCTTACTCTCAGCAGTTTTATTACCCATTGGCTCTACAGTTGTAATCTCATAATAACATTTGGTTTACTCTACCTGTAGAAGATCCACCAAACCTGACTGGATTGTGAGCATTTAAAGAACTTGGTAGGGACTCACAGGAGATGTCACAGATTACAACTGCTGGAGTTTTCAGCTGCAGAGATGTGTGCCAGGCCAGGATTTGTCAGGGGTTTCTCTGGCTGTGAGCTCCCCTGAGCCTGCTGGAGACAAGATCATACCTGGGGATCGGAACTGAGAGTGGGAGACCACGTCTCTTGCTCTCAGTAGTGCTCTTGCTCCTCCACTAATTTCAACATTTCCCTGTGATTCAAAACAGGATTAAAGTCCTAATGAGTTGGGTGCTTTTTTAATGCTTGAGGTAACTTATCCTTTAGGACATATTAGCACTCTTATTTAATATAAAAAGAGGCAATAGCTTGTAAGAAGTTCTTGAAGTCCTCTTTGTGCTGTACATTTAGTGGTACCCAAGTATAATAGGTGTGAACGTTTGTGCTTCCTTTTCCAACTGTGTAGGTTCCAAGTGGCAGGGTGATACTCTGTCAGCTGATTCAAATTCAACATGCTTCTTAGACTGAGAACCCTCCAGATCACTAGAAGCCTGATATCACTAAGAGATTGGGTTTTGTGAGCTCATGTTTTTTGTGTGTGTGATGCTAGAGAATACTGATACACAGGGAATTAAATAGTTGGTGCTCTGATCATCTTCATAGTGATGGCTGACTGTGCTTTCCTTAAAATTAGTTAGAGGCATACCAACGTTTCGGTTTAAAAGGACAACTTCACAGAAAGCTGTGAGCTTTCATACCATATTTGAAGTTGTTTATTTTTAGACTTCAGTAGCTGTGAAGCAGTTACCGTAAAAAAAAAAAAAATTAAGTAATTTCCAGTTACAATTTTCAAGGTTTTGAAAGTTGTTTTATCTGCAAAATAGTGATAACTATGGTCTATAAACAAGTGTAGACTTACAGGGTAGAGGAAGGAGGAGCTGGGGAGAGGAAGTAGGGCTGTAACCACCATATGGTTTGTACTGCACTGGGAGGTACTATGCTGTGAGTCACACACTACAGTTGCAGCTATTTCCAGCTCTCATTAAAAGAAATTCTCAACTTTTGAGCAACTGAGCTGTTTCATAATGAACTCTGCCACATTTAATGATCTGAGATCCTCAGAAGGGGGAAAAAAAAAATTTTCAGAGGCAGCAAAATCATTTGTCGCAGTTGGAAAGACTGCAATATGCTCTGCTTTAAAATAGATATTCTGTGCAGAGGGAGTTGCTTTCCCGAAATACTTCTGGTGTAGATTTTAATATTAGTCTATGCATTGTAATCTTTTTTTACAATTTTTTCCTTAATGATAATATTTGCGATAGCAATTCTCTCATATTTTCTTTCATTCAACAGTGAAATAAAAAAAATCGTGTTGTCTTTGCATATCGGCTACTTTATTTATTATGTTGGTCTACAATAGTTCAGGCATATTTTATGAACAAGAAAAGAAAGTGTTGAGCAAGTGTTCTACCTTCCTACACTCATTCCACCTCCACCACTACCACTATCAATTCGGCAGTCTTACAGCCCATCAAAAATAAGAAAGTTTTAAAATCACGTAGTCCTGATTGTTGAGGGGGTTTTCCCTCTGAGATTTAGTGAAACGCCATACCTTTGTTGTGCAAAATGTTTCCATACGCTCTGTCTTGAAAAGGTATGAAAAATCCTTTGGCGAAATAATTTCAAAAAAATGTTGCGAAACTTGTCCTCTTATAGTAATTTGTATACAGTTAAATTGCATTCTTTGGTAAAAGAAGAAATACTTTTTTCCTTTTTTTGTCACGGAGCATTAATCTCCTTATCCATGGTTTATCCTACATCAGCACGTAACAGTGTGAGTAATCTTTAGGCTGCAATTCATTCTCAGTAATCTCTTTGATAAGTTGTGGTTAGCTGCAGGACAGCTCTTACACGGGGTACAGTGAGTGTCCCTGCCACCTCCTCGCCCCCCCATCCTTCTGACTCCCATATTTCCCTCCAGCACTGTGTGGCTCATGCATAGGCCAGCGCCAACCCTGACATCACAATACGCTGGAACTGGGAGTGTACCATTAGTCCCAGTGGGGATGGATGTCCACCAGCTAAAAAACATTAGAGCTACTTTGGGGTGAGCTATTTGGCATTCTGGTCTGAATACATTTGTGAGTATCTTCGGAGAATTTTTCAAAAATAGTGTACTTGGTATAGTAAATACGCCTCACAGAAATCATTTTAAAGTAAATTAAGAAACACAGACAGAAAAGCAGTGGAATTACAGTGATTTGTAATCACCATTTGCCACAACCTAATCTACCTGTGACAACCAAGAGGAATTAGTTTATTTTGTGCCAGGACGTAACTCTGACACTCCTTCAGCTATTGAGGTCAATGGCCAAATACGTCACAAGTTCAGTAAGAGTAAGACCATCTCCTTTCTCATAAATACTTCTGAGGAATGAAGCAAAAATACTTAGTGTTTTTGTTTACAGAGGAGGATTTTTAATTTTTTTTTTTTAAAAGTATGTGAGACTTTGCTTGCCTCCAAATGCACGTGGACTTGGAGTAAGCTGAAAATCTTCCACGTGCTATTCATGACCTTGTAAATCTCCTATGTAAAACTCATGTAAAATTGCTGTTGTCTTTCCCCTTTTACAGTATCCGGTGTTGTCTTCCCGGTGTCTTGCCCATAATTAATGATGGCTGTATGAAGATGATGGTTGAATGGAGTTTTCTTTAGATCCCTTCAGTGGACAGAAGATATATGTGTTCCCTGAATCATAAGTTTCTCACTTGGCAGTTTTTTAGGCTCAGCTTTTATATTAGTTCTGGATGTTTCAGATTAAGTGCATGACATTTTCCCCATCTCTAGTTTTCTTACAGAAACCTTAGTGTAAGCACAATACTGTTGATAAAAAAGTACCTTATATGGGTATAATTGGTGTCTCTTCCCATCTAAAATACACTATGCCTGTAAAAAGCATCTCTATATAAATAGAAATAAGCCCACAATTAGGGTTTGTCATTTTCACTATACCAGCAAAATTAAAAGCAGTATGTAGACAAGATTTGAGTGTGAATTAGACCAGTTAAACAAAGAAAGAGTGGCTCATACAGTAAAGCAAATGACTGAATATTATTCAGTTTGGTAAGTATATCTCAGCAGTACCAATAAAATAATACAGTCCACCTGTAGAAAGAGTACAAGCATACATGTTTGGTGTGTATCTCCCCTTCAAATTCTTGGTTTCGTGCATTTCTTACCACAAAAATCATAGGAATTATTTCTGGGAGTGAGGTTTTTGTACGTGTTTAAGGTGTATATTCTGCCATCAAGCCTTTAGGTCTTGTTCCATCAGAGAGTTTAATGGCAATGTTACAAAACTCAAAAGAATGAAAACTGAAGAACTCCTTAGCGAAAGGCATTTTTAACCTTTTTAGTTTCTTGATTTAGTTTACAGCAATTTGTGTGATGAGTTACACACCTTTCAGCTGAGGCATTGAGGCCAGGATAAATATTTTATCAAACAATGTTTGATGTGTTTTAATCTTTGTGAACTCTTTCAAGAAGAGTCGGAAAAGTTCATACCAGCACACATTCCTGCCCTCTCCCTTACATCCAGTAGTTGTGCAATCAATCCCATGGTCAGCTGGATCAGTTTACTACTCGGACAGCAAGCTAGTCTTTCCTTAGCAGGGAAGGGAGGAGACATGGACTGCTCCTTGCAGGAGCAATCCCCGGTTAGATTGGACTGAGAGTAAGATGAAATTGCACCCTGAGCTGCTGCTTGGTTGTAAACAGGAATGAGAAAGACAAGTGGAGCTTTGTGGTGTTACTCTGACGTTTTGTAATTTGCTGCAAGTGAGGAGGAGCTATTTTGAGTGTCAGTTGGCAAAACTACGGGTATGATCTGAATGTGAAAAGTAGCCTCTAATTTCTAAGAGAATTTCTAGTCTGTATCAGGATAACTGCTAATTATTTGTCTCTAGTGGCAGGCAAAATAGAGACACCGCACAATATTATAGAATTTCTTCTTTTCCTCTCCCTAAATTTCTGCTGCTGTATGTGTGGTGGATAAATAGTTGGAAATTAATACATCAGTTTCACACTTTAGCAAATATATTATTTATCCGATTTTATACCTCTCTTCATAATAGTGAGTCTCTCCTTGTTGCTGACCTATTGGAAATGAAAAACATTTGTCTTCAAGGAGAAAGGACGCGGTATTGTCTCTAGTGATTTCAACTGCTATTGCTGTTTCCCACATTTTGTTAAATCCAGGAAGACAGACTCCCTAAACTTGCAGCAAGAGATTACTCAAATATTTAGTCAGAAAAAGATTATAGAAGTGCAAACAATCTTGCTCTGCAGGTTTGGAGCTTTTACATACAGCTTTTTGGGGTGTGTGTGTTTAAATATATATGGATTGCAGGAGAGTATGTTGCAAAGGCAGATGGCAGAAGAGGGATTTGATAAACTGTTACCAAACTCAAATAATAAAATCCAGCATAGGATACTTGAGTAGAAGTTTAAGCAGTGTAGGTTTCTTTTGCGTCTGGACTCTTGGTTGGTAATGGGACTCTTTTCCCCCCTTGTGTCTGAAACAGCACATGAGTTATCAGAGCCATCAAATCCTCTGCAAAGGAGGATTGTGCACTCATAACTGAGTGCAACGTTCCTGCATTTACCTGCCCAAACCACAACAATACCCCAGGAAGTCACTTTTATTTCTTGGCTGAGTTTTATAATCCATGTGTCTTTGGTTTTTTTAGTGGATTTGCTACCACCACACTTCTTATGTATGTTTTCCCTGTTGAAACCCCTGTTAAATCTCCCTTGTTGCCTGTCTCCTCTGTGTAAGTTTCCTCCTCCTCCCTGGTATTCTCTGCTTCTAACTGCTGTTTCTCACAACCCTGGCACCTCCTTGCTGCAACGTTGCATCTCATTAAGCATTTCAGTACATAGTCTTTCCCACTGCCACCCCCAACATGCTATTAACATAGCTTTAGCTGACAGCTATGTCTTTATAATGGAAGTCAGCAGGCAACATCAACATCTTATTTTAGTTGCTTGTGTATTTGCAAGTGTAAGCTCTTATGCTGAAATTTTTCACATAAATGTCTGCCTGATTCTATTTGTAAAGTTTCAGCATCGGTGAGTTCATTGTTTCTGAAAGTAAAGTTTCAGATGGGCAAAGCTGATTGAACAACTTGCTGACAAAGAATGGGTAGTTTCGTGGCTTCTCTTGCTGCAACTCTGGTGCTCGTCTGACCTCTCAGTGAGCATTAAGCTCCTATCCTGTAAAATAGCAAACCGATATAAAAAGCTGGGTTGATTTTGTTTGTTTGTTTCCTGCTTCATTTTAGGGAGCTGTGTCAACTTACTGGGAGGTCAAATGAGCAGCAGAGGGTGTGAAAGGAAGAGGAGGATACCACAGGGCTGGGAGCAGGAGATGTGAGAGTAAGGCACGGAGGAAAGGAGGGGGAACTTCCCCTTCAGAGGCAGGTAGCTGTTGAAGATCAATAGACTGTTGAGCCAAAAAATACACTTTTTCACCGTTTCCGTGTGAAGAACTTCCCAAGTAGAGATTTCCTTTTTGCAGAAAGTAATTTTGAAATAGTAGTGTTTTTTTCTATCCCTGTTCAAAAAATAGATCTTGTACCAAATACAGTACTGAGGTCTCTGAAGGCTAGTTTGCTGAGATCAGTAGAGGGCTGTTGAAGATTGATACTAAAATCTCCTCCTGGCCTCCCGAAGAAAGGCTGCAGGTGCTCCTGCTGCGCTTGCCCTTCCTGGGTCTTGCTGTCACTGTTCCTCCTGAGGACCAGCAGCTGCTATAGCATGTGGCACCTGAACACAGACAATGGGAGATTTTCTGGCATGCTCCTACTGTTTCCTTGATGTCACCCAAACATCACAGAAGAAAAGAAAGGGCTTTGTTTCCAGTCAGTAGTGAAGACGTGTGGAAAAAATGGTTGGAGAGAATAGAAGCAGATTATCTGGAGGAAAGAGCTCAGGTAGTTAATGGCAAAATAATCTTCAGATGAGGAAGTATGATTCTTCAAACACCTGGAATCAAATCTAGTGTTACAAGAGGCTGCCATAGCTCTGTTATCTGCACAGTAGCTAGGCACACCTTTGGTGTCAGGGCTGAGTGCAGTCATTAAAGCATTGGCTTTGACAGCAAACTCTTGGAAAGAGTTCCTGTCTTCCTATAACTGTTTTGCTGCCTCTTCAGTTATGCCAATGCATACATTCTTGAGATTGTGGTTTGATATAAAAATTAAGCAGCATTTGAAAAGAAGTATTACTTGGTTTTGGTTTATTTTCTGATCTGCTGTGTAATACATGCCTGCAAATATTTGTATGGGCACAGCTGAAGGAGTGGAATGCAGTGTGCAGATAAGATGAACAAAAGAAAGCAGGAATATCTCGGATCAACTTTGTTACTGAAAAGTGTTCATTAGTGAAATTTCAGTACATTGTACATTTACTCCGATAATCTTTGGGGTTTTTTTACATCTCAGGCTTTCAGATGATCGATGTAAATGTGTTAAAATGGTTCTGCAAACCAGTTCTGGTTTTGTTTCTTAACATATCATAGCTTGTTTTATTTCTGACTGTTGTGTTTAAAGGCTATTAAGCTGAAAGTCAAGCACTTGAATTAGGAAATACCAGGATTAAAGCTGCCTTTGCAGGATTAATTTGGTCCCTTGCCATTTGTGTATGTTGCAGCCTTGGTTACTGTTAAAGTGACAGAGTTACATTGCACCACAGAGCTCTGCCTCCTTCACTGCAGGGAAGAGACTGTGATCTGAGAAAGAAAGGAAGGACTGTAGTGGGATACTTACCTCTGTCTTGTTTAATGTAATAAACTGAAGGTGTTCCATGAATAGAAAAGGAGAATGTGGAAAGAAGGATGGGTGACGATTGGATTCTGCTTTAGATGTGTAGATTTTACACCTGTCTTTACTAATGGCATTACTGTGTTACGATGGACAAAGGAACGTGTATAAACATAGTATTTATTCTGTGAGTGTTTTACACGAGTCACAAGGCCTGAGTAAAGCAGATTAAAATTAAAGATTTGAAAATATTTCAAAAAATTTGACTAATATACTCCTTTCCTACTGTGTCCTTGTAATATGGGTTCTGCAGCAACTTCTATTGGGTGCCTCTACAATACTGTTTTAGTTTGTTTCCTTCATAAGCACACTGTTGATCTGTTACATCCATATACCATGCTGCAGCTTGCATCACGGATGAATCACCTGAGTTTGCAAACTCAATTTATTTCAGATGAAACTAAAGGAAAAGATGCAGTCTTGCAACAGTTGTCCTAATAACACTCCCAAGTGTTAATGGGTGCTTAGACCATGAGACTGGACTAAGGCCAGTCAGACTCCACCACTTTAAATCGCAGTGGCATCCACAAAGGAGATGGGTAGTGCACACTCCCCAGACAGTACTTTGAAGCAAAACATAGAAAGCAAAACAAAACAGATGGGTTTCTCAAATTCATAGAAGCTTGACTGCTCTGCTTTTTTTAGATGGAGGTGGGGGGAATTATGCATTATAACTATCTGAGGTGAATTAAGGATAAATTAGTGTTCATGAAATGACACTGCAAGGCACTGAAACACTCAGTAAAGAGACAGCTCTGGTGAGGAAACAATTCTGCTTTTGCTATTGCTGTGACACTATTAACTCATTTGGTAATTTCAGGTGTAGAAGTGGTATCTCAGTCCTATCATATGATCAATGCCCTGAGACACTGCATGCGGCACCCTTTAAGTCATTTCACAATAATACCAATTTAGACTTTGAACTTATTTATATCCATTAGTTGTAAGATTTAACACCCCCATTTATTAATTATGGGGTTATGGCTTCTTAATATTGTTTTTTATTTCAATAAGCTTTTCAGTTTTGCTTGTAAGCTGATGAATAGTGAGATCTTTTTGTTGTAGTAGCGTATATCATGTATAAATATCTAAAGAGTAGTTTGTCAATTCAGTTGTAAAAAGAAGATAATTGCTTTTAAAAGACACATCATTGACTTGTTTTACTACTGCCACAGAGGAAGGTAGTGTAAAATTCTTATAGGTTAACTTGAGCAGAACTGTAAAAGTATCTATGGAAAAAAAAGAAAATTGGATATTGCTGATTTCTCTGTGTGTGTGCATGTGCACAGATATATACATTTCAATTCATGCCACAGAAGTTGTTTGTTTAAACTGACTTAAAATATGATTCTCTTCTTTTGTTAAGATCTAATCAGGGGCAGTCTATTGAGTTATTGAGACATCCTGCAGTGTGGGGTGGGCTGTGTTTTGAAGCATATGGAACATGGGGATTTCTGTATGGCAGGTTAATTTATGCTTATTGTACTCTTGGATGCACCCGAGGGTAGCTGTTCCTCAAGTATATGGGTTGTGGATATAAAGTGCTCTTATGCTAATGAGTAAGATGGGTTGTTCAGTTCTCTGGTTGCTTTTAAGCTAGAACAAAGCAATGCGGGGATACTTCAATTATAATTGTGAAATTTCCAAGAAACCAGATGCTGTCAGTGCAGTTATAAGTGACACATATTTGATAGCTAGAAGTATATATTAATACTTATTAAGCATAAGAAAACATTATTAATTAATCTAGATTACAGACAATAATCCTGCTTCCTTCTCCCTTCCCAGTATTAATGCCCTTTCCATCATCCTATTAAAAATGACAACAAAACCCTGTTAATTTGTTTAGTCAGCAGGAGACTGTCAGGGTTGCTTAGCCTCAGAAAGGTGGCTTGGCATAACTAAGCTTTAAATATCAGAGTCAAGAGTTTATCAATGCAGTTGTCGAGATGGATCTACATAAAGCTGAGAAAAAGATGATCAGGAGTGAAACGACTGAACTGTTCCTTCATGTGGACAGGTGTATTGCAGGAAGAGAACACAGCCCCCCCAGTTAGATAGGTGTAATATTCTTGGTGTAAGATCAGCGATTAACAGTGTACTTGAAAGTGTGCACATGAAGTGGTTATTCTCATGCCTGTGCATCTGTTGGAGCTAATAGTGTTGTTTTAATTCCCATACCTCTCCTCCAAACAAGCTTTTTTCTTCAGCACTGTTGATGGTGGTTTAGCCAGTTTATGAAGTACAGAGGGATTAGGTGTGTTTACTTGATCTCTAAGAACAGTTCACATAAGGCAACCTACAACTTTTTTTTGTTGTTGTTCTTTTTCAGAAACATCAGAATCATGGAGGGGCTCTTGCATTACATTAATCCAGCACATGCCATTTCACTTCTAAGCGCACTGAATGAGGAGCGTCTAAAGGGACAGCTGTGTGATGTTGTTCTTATAGTAGGAGACCAGAAGTTTCGAGCTCATAAAAATGTTCTGGCTGCCAGCAGTGAATACTTCCAGACTCTGTTCACAAATAAGGAGAATGAGTCTCAGTCAGTGTTTCAACTCGACTTTTGTGAACCAGATGCTTTTGATAATGTGTTAAACTACATTTATTCTTCATCCTTGTTCATTGAAAAAGGCAGTCTTGCAGCTGTGCAAGAACTGGGCTACAGTCTTGGAATATCTTTTCTTACAAACATTGTTTCTAAGAGTCCTCAAGCTCCTTTTCCAGCTTGCCCTGTTAAGAAAATATTGTATCAAGAGGAAGATGAAAGTAGTTCTCAGAAGAGAAGCGTCATTGTCTGTCAGAACAGAATTGAAGCACAAGTGAAAAGTATAAATCAAACACAACATGATTTAAGCCATACTTCTAAACCTTCACCCTCTGTTGCTGTCAAAACTAGCAGTAGACCACAAGCAACAAAACCAACTGAAACCCTTCACAACTTATCACTGACTGAAAGGAGATGGATGAAAGAAAGCCCTGTGAGCTATACCAAGCTTCATGAAACTTCTGGAACTGTAGAGGATCAGAGCAGAGGTGGCTTAGTGAAAAGGAACACAGCACTGCCTCAAATGCCTTTAGCAGAGAAAGAACTCGCAAGCGATGAACCAGGAAGCAGTGGTCAGCTTTTAAGAGGAAAGGCTGCAGAGATGTCATTAAAAAGATTGCGTCCACCAGTCTTGTCTCTGCGTGGTGCATCAGAATCTACATTTTTGTTGCGAGAGGCAGGAAAAGGAAATGGTCAAGGTGAAGACAGGAATTTGCTGTACTACTCAAAGTTAGGGCTAGTAATCCCATCTAGTGGATCTGGTCCAGAAAACCAAAGTATTGACAGAAGCGGGCCACTTGTAAAAAGTCTCCTTCGAAGGTCACTGTCCATGGACAGCCAGGTTCCTATTTACTCACCTTCTGTTGACCTAAAACCTTCACAGGTATCATCGTCCTCCTCACCAGGAACTAATGATTCCCAGAAGACATTTAATGTTGTATCTCAAAAGTCATCCTTGAAAGAGTCATCAGAGAAGTTAGTCTTAGATGAAAAGCCACAGGTAATACACCCACATCGCCTTAGGTCTTTCAGTGCCTCTCAATCAACTGATAGGGAGGTTGCTTCCCCTCTCACAGAGGTGCGAATAAAAACTGAACCTAGCAGTCCGCTTTCAGATCCTGCTGAAATAATAAGAGTTACAGTGGGTGATGCTTCAGCATCAACAAATAAAGACTTTCCTTTCAAAACTGAGGATGATCATAAGGAACCAAGCAGACTACCAGCAAAAAGGAGATTTCAAGCTGATAGAAGACTACCATTTAAGAAACAGAAGGCGGATGAGCAGGGTTCTCCTGGGTCAGAAGATAACTTTGAGGAAGGCTCAAGCCCTACGCACCTTGATGCAGATTTTCCTGATTCTGATGTGAGTAAAGATGAATACAGTGAGATGGAAGAAGCAAGACCAAATAAAAAATTTAAATGCAAGCACTGCCTTAAAATTTTCAGATCAACAGCAGGTCTTCATCGTCATGTAAACATGTATCATAATCCAGAGAAGCCCTATGCTTGTGACATATGCCACAAGAGATTTCACACAAATTTCAAAGTGTGGACGCACTGCCAGACACAACATGGAATTGTGAAGAATCCCTCACCTGCTTCCAGTTCACATGCTGTTTTGGATGAAAAATTCCAAAGAAAACTGATTGATATAGTGAGAGAGAGAGAAATAAAAAAAGCTCTAATAGTTAAACTAAGACGTGGCAAGCAAGGTTTTCAGGGACAGTCTGCTTCACAAGCACAACAAGTCATCAAAAGGAATTTAAGATCGAGAACCAAAGGAGCCTATATTTGTACCTACTGTGGGAAAGCTTATCGTTTCCTCTCACAATTTAAACAGCACATAAAAATGCACCCGGGGGAGAAACCAATTGGAGGAAATAAGGCTCCTAAGCAGAAAGATCATGCTCATATTGAAAGTCCAGTAGAAAGCAAAGAGGTTTATCAGTGCCGTCTCTGCAATGCTAAGCTCTCTTCACTTATTGAACAGGGAAATCATGAGCGACTCTGTAGAAATGCTACTATCTGTCCTTACTGCGGCGTTAGATTTTCTTCTCCAGAGCTGAAGCATGAGCATGAAAGCAAGTGTGAATACAAGAAGCTTACTTGTCTTGAGTGTATGCGTACCTTCAAATCATCCTTTAGTATTTGGCGTCATCAAGTTGAAGTTCACAATCAAAACACAATGGCTCCATCAGAGAACTTTTCTTTACCTATTCTGGATCACAATGGAGAAATAACTAGTTCGTCAAGATTGCCACCTCAGTCAGAGTCCAATAAAATGAACAATTTTGTTGCTGCAAAGGAAGATGGTGTATTCAGTGATTCATCAGAACAAATAAATTTTGATTCTGAAGATTCTTCATGCCTACCTGAAGACTTAAGTGTTTCCAAGCAGTTTAAAATTCAGATCAAAGAAGAGCCTGCAGATGATATAGAGGATGAGGTCACTGAAACGAGCAGAGAACCTAAGGAAGTAGTCTCCAACAAAGATGCTGGTTTGTGGCCCTGTGAAAAGTGTGGGAAAATTTTCACTGTACGCAAACAGCTGGAGCGTCACCAAGAGCTCTTGTGCTCTGTGAAGCCATTTATTTGTCATGTGTGTAACAAGGCCTTCCGAACCAATTTCCGTCTGTGGAGTCACTTCCAGTCTCATATGTCACAGGCTGCAGAGGAGTCCACAAATAAAGAGCCTGAGATATGTCCACCAGCTAATTCCCCATCACCACCACCCTTACCTCCACCCCCACCCCTCCCCAAAATCCAGCCTTTGGAGCCTGATAGTCCGACAGGCTTGTCTGAAAGCTCCACTACTACTGAAAAATTATTTGTACCACAGGAGTCAGATACACTCTTCTATCATGCTCCACCACTTTCAGCAATCACGTTCAAAAGACAATACATGTGTAAACTCTGTCATAGGACTTTCAAGACAGCTTTTAGTCTTTGGAGCCATGAACAGACACACAATTAGCTTTAACAGATACCTTAAAAAGCTAGTTCAGTGGAGGCTGTGTTCAGGATTTCAGAGGTATGCCATATAAACTAGAAATTTAAGAGGATCAAAACAACAATGAAGACAAAAATTTTGGAATTTGTGATGCTGCTTGGATTTGAAGATTAAGGTAAACTAACTTGGTTAGTAGGGTAGAAAGCAGAGTAATTTAAAATACTGTGGTCTGGGATCTAATAGTAACAGAATAATTTTTATTTCATTTAACACTGAAATACGATCACATCTGGATTGTATGCATGGATCTTCATCCTGTGATGTTGGTGTGTGCGTGTGTATTATATATAAAGTTATATATTAAATGAAAAGAGCAACAACAATTTGGATTCTAACTGTGAGTTTATAGTAGTGAAATACTGTAACCAACTTCATTCATTTTTTTTTTTTTAATGAGGAAACCAACACACAAGCTCCATATAAATAGTTGCCATACACTTGCAATTAGGGAGGAAGTGGATGGAGTGTCTTGCTGTATTGACTTAGGTCTTAGAAACCTTTAGCAATAACAAATAAACCTCAAGTCTGAGTAATCCTAATGTTGTTGGATACGAATGTTTGATATTTTAAGGGAATGTAGAATTGTTTTGTTGTTATATGGAACTTGTGCAAATTAAAATAGAATCTAAAGTCAGCAATATTATTACTAAGATTTTATATAAAAAAGTAGCAGCAAGCCTGCTTTCAGCCATTTAATTATGTTTCTAAGGAAAATTGGGGGAGGGGGTACTTTGCTTTATATAATGTCCCAAAGACTAATTTACTATAGATACTTCGGTAGCTAAAGTCATTTTATTAACAGCCATTGTAATGCAAATGGTACTGTTTATAATACGAACTAGGACTGAATGGATGTCAGACAAGTTTCATAATTTTGTTTCCACTATTTGTACAACTGTTTGTAATTCTAACTACAAAGGAATGTATAACTATTAAATGAAAAAAAAAAGAGAGCTCATTAAGGGACAGAAGATGAGTTGTGTTCCTACATACAGTAATAAGCTTGGCCATGAGTACAAAGATATGTTTTAACAAAAACTAAAAATGTAAATATTTATATAGACACCTGTATAAATGAAGAAGTATGTATTTGAAATTTGTATTAAGCATACATATCCAGCTCGAAGCAGAGGATAAAACATCACACTACAATCACTGCATTTTATGAATACAATGCATAGAATATTTCTTTCTGCCGCTTTCTATAATTTGTGATACTGTGTTGCAATTTTATAATTTGTTGAAAATCGTGGTAATAATGGGCTGCAGATATTCTGTGTAGTTCCATTCTTTTACCTCAAATCACAACTGGAGTGTTTTTTGTAAGTAGGATCATAGATATTTACCAGAAGCTATAGTAAGGGTCCAAAATTACTCTGTCAGTAAAAGAAATATTTACCCAGAAGTAGGTGGTAAACTAACAATGAAAAATTCTGCTAGAATTTTATGGAGTGGTGATGGATTAAAGTGAACGTAAATGATGCAAACAGTATTTATGATTCTGACCAACTTTCCACCGTGTGGGTTGGGAGAGAGGGACTGCATTCCACACTACCTAGTCAGAGCCCAGTCTGTGTTTGCTGAAAGCAACAGGAATTTGGTCACCAGTTTCAGGGAGATCAGGAGTGAGGCTTTAATGGTGTATGTAACCATGAAATTTTTTTTCAGCATCCCAAACTCAAAAGTAAAAAGAATTGCAAGCTGACACTAAGATTTAGCAAAATTAAGCACAAGTGTAACTCTTAAGAATCTGAGGATGAGCATCCTTAGTTAGGCACACATGGGGTTAGATTTTTCTCAGTGAAAGCCCAAGTGTGCTACAATTATTTTTTTTTTCCAACAGATTTTTTCCTTTAAAAGAATTGGCTCAGGATGGACCCATGACTTTTTATCAGCTTCCAAAAAAATTACATAGTTAGTTTCGTGCATCTTCTCTTTCATTTTTTATTAAAACCTAAAATTGTTACTTAATACTTTTAATAGTAACTTGTTGTCCTTTTTTGTCCTCTTTCAGTCAAATTGTATCTGAATATGATTACACTAATTTGTTAGAATATCAGTCAAACTCTTCCAGTGACATTGCAATTAAATAAGGTACTTGTTTAATAGTGACATTTCTAGTTATTGACTTTTTTATTCCACCTATATAAGACTAAATTTTTTTCTTACCAGAAACAATTTCAAAATAAATTGGTTATTGCATTTAACCTGGTTTAACAAAATCAGAAAAACATAAAGCTGCGCTAAGTATTCTTTAAATATACTTAAGAAATCTGTGCATATAAAATATGAACACAGTTTTGTAAAATGCTTCCTAATTTTCACCAACGATTCCTCTACACAACAGTCTGAAAGTGTATATGCAGCCTTTTAAAAATCAGTGTGCTTTCTAAAGGAAGATGGCAACTAGTTCAGCTATGTCATAATCATCTAATTTCTAACTGGGATTCTGCTATGTAATATGATGATAAATTCCACACACTTTAAATCAAAAGCTTGTGCAACATTTTTGAAGAAACCTTGACCTTTTTCCTAGTGTACTATGTATTATAAAAAATCCATAACGTATTTTTTGGTCTAAATAGCCTCCTTCTAAGTTTTTCTTTAGTTGTTTGTTGGGATTTTCTTTTAAGTTTTAACTTTGAGCGTGTTCTGTGGATTTTTTTAAATTCAGTTCCTGTTGTTTAGTAAAGGAATTCAGGATCTCTGAAGTTTAAATATGAGATGTTTATATAGCAGTTCTGGTTTTCTATTAGCTTTTATACAGTATCTTAAAAAGTCCTTGATAGAAGTGTTTATTTTGGAGGATACGGAATAAATATGCTTCCACTTATATAACTTTAATATATGTTTCAAAAGTTAAATTATGGAAAAAATGTTAGTTGCTTGTTTATAAATAAAGGTCTTTTGAAGAGTGTCTAGTTTGGCCACAGACAAAATAAGAGGCAAATTTATTGATACAAAAACCTGTCTTCATCATATTTTGTTTAATTTTGTAGCTGTGTACTAAAGAGACACAAAGTTAGAGGTCTTATTAAATATAAAAAGTGTTTTGCTTTTTTTTTTTCTTTAAATTTGTGACAGGAATGTGCAGATGTTTTAATATATAGATTAGAATCTTTAATTCTTTCTTATTTTGCTATTTTTCTAATCTGTCAGATAAATCTCAGAGAACTATCCTGCTTCTGTGGAAGTACAGTGGAAACTTACATTGCATTTAAGAGGAGCAGAGTTGAGCCATGAAATGTATTTTGTTTTGGGACTTTTTTTCCTTTCAGGCACTGTGTTGGCAAAGCGTCTAAGCCTATGCTTAAGTTCCATTGAGATCAGTCTTAAATTTTTTTAAACTTGTGCTTAAGTTCTTTGCTAAATTGGGACCATGATCAGCCATTGAAAGTGAGCAATGGCAGAAAAATACATAGAGATTTTTTTTTTAAGTCTTAGAACTAAAAGTTAAAATGAATTTTACTCTACATAAAAACTGCATATACAGCTAGGGTATAATTCTGTCATTTTACAAAAACAAAGGACGTGAACCAGTAATAATACCATCTCTACTTCTTTTATTTTTGGGGGTTTTTTGCTTTTTTTTATTTTTTTGTAAGGGGGAGCGGAACACCCTGTGACAGTAAATTGAGCAAATAACCTGCTGAAGCAGTGGGTGACACTGGGGTTTGTCTTGTGTATTTCAGAATGGAGATCTAGCCTTATGTGTGAACCAAAATACAGCTGTAAAAGACTTGTTCCTGCATTTCTGATTTAGGCAAGCCTTCTAGTGACATCCAGTTGATTTTTTGTCTGATGTTGGTTGTTTGTTTTCCCCCAAGTAGGGCATGCGGGTTTGGTCTGAAGCTACATGTACTCTGTTTTTGTTCCACACTTCCAGTGATAAAACTAGAAGTTCCTCATATGGGATAAGGACAGACTATGCCTACCTTCTTGGCACTAACAGTGAGGGTGCAAATATATGGCATGAGCCTGTAATCTGGCATGTGCCTATACTGTTCAATAAAATTGTTTACATTTTCCTACCAGAAGATTTAGATAAAAATCAAAGCAAGCTTAGGGGTTTGGTTTTTTTAAATGTTGCTGTTAATGAATCAGTGTTAAAATCTTTTTTGTTGTTGAACACAGCCTGATAGTATTTTTTAATGTCATTGATTCTTGTTTATTTAAAAATGACTTGTGAAAAACTGTACTATAACTGTTGTACATAAAGGGACACTATCAAGAGAAAGGTTGTATACAGTAAATGTACTTATCTGTATTAAGAATACTTGATATTAATAAAATCAAAGAATTTAAAAACATGAATTGACTCATAACACTTGCTGCTTGGGCATGAAAATGCCTATCAGGGGCATCCTCAGTTGTTGCAAGGATGTCTGAAAAATGTGTCTGAATTCTGTGGGCTGAGCTTACTTTTCACGTTGCTTTTTCTCTTGCTATTCCAGAATAAAGGACTCAATCCACTTTTCCTTTTCCAGTTTCTCAGCGATACACATTACCTTTTAAAGACACAAGCTTCCCACTACTGCAGCAGCATCTTTTTAATTAAAATATGTACATAACACCAGAACAAAATACCTTTTTGCAATGTAACATGCAAGATACATATAAAGTACACATTTTAAGGCTTATTCTTGACAGTGTCCCTTTTTAAAAAGCAGGAAGATGGGATCACTTTTAGTGCTTGGGTACAGGGGAATAGTTTCCTACAGTTTCTAGAAACTGGAATTATCCAATATATTTACTATAGGATTTTCCAACTAGTTACATAAAATCACTTGTCATTTTAAAGGATTATAGAGGTAGGACAAAAGAAGCTGGTTTTATAATCCTGTATACCTTATAGTCATTGTATATCAGTTCAATACACCAGTGTTGAATTTTAATTAAGGATGGGTTTTTACTTTTTTTAGGACTGAAACTTAATAGCTTAGGGTAACTTTTTCTTTAATGTAATGTAAATCCATTGCTGCTTTGTACAACTTTTTCTACTGTGTGTTTTCTTTACTTAGATCTTGACTAAGAAATATTGGCGTCCAATAAACTTACACTTTGTTTCTTTTGAATTACTGTGTCTTATACTGGAATCTCTTGACAAAGTGTGATGTTATTGTACATACCATTGTGTCTGTGGGATGGGAATTTTGTTTATAAAAGAGCATCTTTTGATCTGTTTGTTGGATGTAAATGATAGTTTTTACATTACTAAAATAATGGCTTTTTGTTTGTTTTTAATAAGTGCCCCACTGAATCTTTCACTGCAATACACAAGAAAACCAACTGCTCTAGACAGGCTCTTAAAAACTTGAGCGCAGCCCAAATCCTGCTTCCTATGCAATCGTTGACTAAATAGGGACTTTGTGGAAGCAAGGTTATTTCAACTAAGTATCTCTTTCATCTAAAACTGGATTGAAGCAGATGTTTGAAAATACACTGTCGGGAACGTTTGTGGTATTTTGCAGTGCTCTCATCAAAAGCAGTTTTGCTGCATGTGTTTCTCTCTTCAAAAACACTTGTGTGGGAATGTAGTGTGTGGATTCCCATGACGCAGAAAATGATTTCTGTATCTTTTGGGAACAGTTTACTAGGCTTCTCTCTTCAAAGTAGATGAGACCTACTATTGAAAACTCTTAGGCCAGTCTTCTCAAATTCTTGGACTCCATATTTGCTGTCCTTTGCTGATTTTAATTTGTGCAGTTTGGTTGAACCCATTGACCAATTTCACTCATATTTAATAGAGGAGACAAGGTCTCAAGAATTATCTCCAACAAGTTTCATAAAAACCACTGACTGGGTAGCAAATAATGGTCTCAGTGGGAGGGATAAGATTTGCAGTGAGAGCGTGTAGTGAACAGTTATCTGTGCTTTTTACCCCAGTGCTTGTCGCTGTGTGCACGTGTACTGTCTTGTCAGGGTAAGTGGGGCAATAGGTCAGGTGAAACATATGGCAAAGCTGAAGTACCCAGTCTGCCAAATGGTGAGAAGCAAGGGTTGAAAGGGCACTCCAAGACTGAGGATTTGGGCCTTTGATGCTCCGTAAATTTCTTTGAAAACGGGGACAAGGGGCTCCTGGCCTGTCCCTCCGTGGAGTATACCTGCACGTCAGAAGTTACATGAGCTGTGGAAAAGGAAAAGAGAAGACAGAAAGCTGCTCTCTGGCTTGTTCACAGAGTCATAAATCACTGAAGGTTTGGCTCCCTCTTACTCCTTTCAGCATAAGGAACTTGTCCAGCTCTTTCTGCATCCAGTTAAGATCTACATACACTCTGCTCTCTGTTACTGTTTCAGAGCAGTCTAACATCTGCTTAAATGCTTCACAGAAAATGTCTGCTCTAGAGACCATACAACCTATATTTGACATAAAAGCCAAGAAGCAAACCAAAATGATAAAAAGGTACTGATAGCGCCATGAGCACTGTGCCTGTTTTCATGGTTATTTTTTTGTTCTAATTCCAGCCATCTACTTCTAAGATAGTTGCTCTGCAAACAGATCCAGTAACTTTTACTTACATTTCCATTCATAGGATGCTTCCAGTTATCACTCTTTTTTCAATACGCAAACACTAACAGGATAATTTTAACTATTAGACCTACATGGATAATATTTCCAGTCCTGAAATACCCTGGCAATAGACATTTTCAAGGCATTGGCTGCAATGAAGCAACATACAAACCTTTTATTTCCCCTTTATTTTACGTGTGTTGAAAGAGTTGCATCGAAAGCAAAGCCAGTTTCTGCTAACAGTATTTGCTTTAAATCGCCTCTGCAGTTTTGATACAAACCTTAATGATTTCTTAATGTCTTGTCAGTCCAAGACCTAGGATGGCATAGAGCCCTGGCTGTAGTTCCTAGCTTAAGCTGGTATTTGAAGGTACAGCAACACGCACCTCTTCAATGAAGTCCACTGGTGTTAAGAATGAGGCAGTAAGACCTGCTGGGATTACTAGCATCCAAAGATGCATCTGCTGGAAGGAAAAGACCATGCTGAGATTTGCAGGCTCCACAGGCAGGTATCTGAAGGAACAACGGCCAATGAGCCAGAAGAAGAGGTGGGAGAAAGTAGGATGAAACAGCAGAAGAACATAAGATGTAGAAGAGAGTACGCTGTGGCCCTACCAAAAATGAGAAAAAAAATCCGCCTCTGTTTTAAGTGTCATTTGTGATGAAGATGGCGCTTTGGTTCCTGCCTTTTCCTTTCTTCCCTAATGAACAGCTAGGAGTCCCTTAGGGTTTGACACCTCCTAACCCTTTTTGGCTGAGAAGAAATTGCATCCTTTCCTCTGTGCTAGAAAATCTATGAAAGAGTTTAAGGGAAGAAAAACTTCCCAAAATATTAATAATATTTCCCCTACAATATTGCATTGGAGGAAGTTTGGGTCCTCTTGGAACAGGCTTTGAAAACTGCATGTACTGAGAGCTTCACCAGGTATGGCAACTATACCTGTGGAGATACATTTGCAGGTTTTCCACCTTGCCACCTGCACTGTGGGTCCTAAAAAGAGGAGGATCTAAAAACGGAGGAGAACCTGTAGAACAGTAAATACAGCTTTGTTGGCCACCAACCTACTTACTCCTTCCTCAGCTGGGTAGTCCTTGGCTTCATGCACATCTCTGGCTCTGCGGGGCAGCCTGCGTGGAGCCGTTTAATGTCAGAACAGACACAGGTGTTCCCACCCATAGGGGGAAAGGTAAAGACTTCCTCTCTGCAGGGCAGCCCAGGGCTGGGATTAACAAGGCAGCTGCTATTTGCTACTGCCTCTTCTCCACTCGTCACTCAGCTGAACAGCCAAATGCCACAAGGAGGAAACTTAGCTTTGTTAGCTTGCATTCAGATTAGTTGTTTCAGGAGAAATTTGACTGAGGCATGTAAATGCATTTTTTAAGAGCACTGAGAAAAAAAACCCTAAAAATACCAAACTCTCGTTCTGAATATGTCTGGAGGAGAATACTAAAAATGAGATTTGAAATTGGTTAGTTTTTTAGCAAGTACTAGTAAAGGCTTAGGTGAGGAAGAACCACATAAAGCCCAAGTTTTATGGAAACGATCCTATGATCTATTATGTGCCTTTAACACTGTGTACAAGCACTAGGAGGAGCCAGAAACAAAAGACTGCAACATCACATCCACCTGAAGAGCCCCACTTGAAAGCATCACACAGAAGGTGAACCCCTCTCTCTAGATATATGTATGTATGTACATAAAAATGTGTGAGTCTGTTTAAATATTGCTCAGTTACGTGGCAATTGCTGCATCTGGAGAAAATTCTGTTAGGTCAAAGGCATGTCACAATGCACTTCTGTCTAAAAGCTGTCTTCTCTGGTATTTCCTTCACTAAGCAGCACGGTTTCTGCCTAACTGACAGCTAGTTGTGGAGAGATGAGGTGCATCTCCAGACTCTTGAATCCTTGGCTCCCTGTTGTGACTGCCAAGGAGGAGGCCAGTCTATCCCAATGGTTTCTGCAGCACAGCCAGTTGTCTAAGAAAATACAAGAGCATTGGTTGTAGCTTAACACCTGTTATGACAACATGTAGTCAACACACTTGAACGTAATATGAACTCATGACTGAGGAGTTAAAAGCTTTTTACTCTCTGTTGGTGCCATAATACATTGCATTCTCCTTCAAGTAACTGGCAGGATTTGCGTAACCATATCATGAGCCAGCCTGTACCCATGGGCTTCAGACTCAAGGCATTTTAGCCTTAGTGCAGTACCCATGGGGGTGTGCTCTGAGATGACACACAACACAAAACTGGTGCATGCCCTTGGATTTCCTTAGCCATCTAGCTGAGTTGGAGCATTTTCACTGTTCTTCTAGAGGAAGGTGTGGGTTCTGAGATTTTTTAAAAGCCTTTATTTTATTTTATACTCTTGCTATTGATTTCTTACCACATTGCTTGAAATGCCGTATCTCCCAGTCCAAAACTTGAAGATCTCTTTTACTACTTACCAAGTCCTTTCTTCTTTTTGATACCCAACATTCCCAAAGCCGGTTGGTTTTAGTGTCCTCAAGCATGTGTCTGAGGGGCATATGAGTCTTTGTATCGCATGGGAGAAGCACACGTCCCTGGGAAGTCAGCATCTCCTGGGCTGGAGCCCAAGGTTCAGAAGGAGAGGCAGGAATCTCTCCAGTAGTTCCTTGTCAGGAGATTCTTCAGCTCTATCTTGGACATGGGAAGCCTTAGCCATTTGGACACAATGTTAACTCTGAGCCTAAATTAAGCCACAGGCAAGAAACTTCATGTAGCTGGAATCACCCATCATGTCTACGGTGCCGTCCTTGGGGAAGGCAGCTCGCAAGACTGCTTAGGAGAACAACAATCTCTCCATCACCTCTGGTGATACTTGCGCTCTCTGGTGATACTTGCGCTCTCTGGTGGACAGAATATAACTGGCTCCAGCAGGTGAAAATATAGAAAAAAAATAAAAGAAGCTTGTCTGTCATGTTTTAGTTTCTGAAAACTCACGGTATTTTACTGAAGTCTAGTAAATATATTTTTGAAGAGTCATCATCATAGAAAAAAAATAATACTCTCAAAAATATTTTTCCTTCTTCCATTGCAGTGCCAGATACAAGTAGCAAAAGAAACAATAAGCAATTCCAGATAAAATGTCTGTTGTTAGCCTTTATTCCTTTTGCAAAATCGTGACCACTTAGGAATAGATTATTTATCGGGTATTGGAGAGAGGGAAAAGTGTGATTCTACAGAGAAAAGCAAAACAGTTATAATACAACAAAATTATATGAGACTTCTAAAATTAATGGGTGGAATACTGATGTGCTATGATGAATACAAACACCATGGTGCCATTATTTGTATGCTTTCTCACGTTGTTTTCTTTTTTTTTCCTTGATAGGCTGTATTTCTGGTGCGTGAATGGCTTCAAAAGAAAGTACAAGGATCCAAGGTGTACCAACTTGGGTCCAAGGTTGCTCTAATAGAATTGAAACATGGCTTTGCAGTTTTGCTTTATATCTGAATACATAATTCGAAATTATGATTGGTCAAAATAAAACATTGTGACCCATTTGTTTTGAAACTTAGCCAATCTGTCAACAACTATATTTATGGGGCATTGTTCTTTTTTCAAGATTTTTTTTTAGGACCAGGCCTGTATATTAATAACATATATAATAACAAAGCTATAAGAGCAATTTTCTGATCCAATTAAAAACTCAGGTCCTGGCAGTACGCCTTCTTAAGGACTTAAGAGATGTAGGCATTTGGGCAAAAAAGAACTAAATGACCTAAATGAATTGAAGTTTTCCTACTATGAGGTCATGGTGGACATATTATTTTTTCTTCAATAGAGATTGCTGTTTGGATAGATCAGATATCTCCTGCTTTTGCAAAAGAACCAAAAATAAGACCAATTAGTCAAAGTGGAGGTCTAATGATGTCATCATCACAGAGCCTTTTTTATATAGAGCAAGACTCCTTCATTAAGAAGAGGATGTTCTCTGTAAGACACGAGTTGGGGGGAGTTACTCCAGATCAAGAGCCAGCTGAGTATTAGCCTCCTTGCCCCCATGCTAGCTCCTAGTTATGAAAGCTTGCTTAGTGGCACCTCCTTGGTGCCAGGCTGCTGACTGTCTTCCTACGAGCTTTCTCTGGGCATCCCACCTGGGCCTTGTTCCAGCTCTTTGCACACCCATCACTCTCTCAGACAGCTGTCGCAAAGCAGGGGACAACATTTCTGGTATGTTGAGTCACATGAGACAAGATGGGTCACACGTGCTGAATCTCATCTAGAAAGAGGCTACAGAAAACAGACTGGAAAGTGCACATAAGGGCAGGACCAAATGGAGGTGCTCGTCTTCTGGCTTTAGCATTGTGCCTCTCCTTGCCCCACAACTCCTGAGCAAACTTGCCGCAGTCAGGAGGTAGAAGGACATGCTTGTTACCTGCCTCTGGCACAGCAGGTAAAAGTGGGAGAGGGGCTGAAATGCTACATGTGAAAGGGGAAATGGTCCCCTCTTCCCTGAGAAGTAACATGCTGAGGCATCACTTCTCAGGTGTGAAGATTAACAGGTCTACTTCTGCCAGCAGAGCTGTCAATGAAGAGTGTGTGGTGGTATCACCTCAGGCTGGCTGTTGCGTGAGCAAAATCTCATAATGAAGAGATGGTTATAGCCACCTCACTGGTAAGGGTGGCATCACGCAGAGTCCTGGGACACTGGAAAAAGCTCTGCTGGCCAAAGTGCAGTTTTGCCAAACTAAGCATCTCTTACACTATTATACTCTCCTGACAAAGCACTTGTTTCAGACTTCATGTTAGATTGCATGTATGGCCTCTTATGAACCTTCTCTTTCTTTCACGTGTGTAAAAAATACTCTGGAGCTCAGAAGCAGAGAATTAGTGGGAAAGGTTTGGATTGATTTTATCTCTGTGCATTGTAATTGTATAAGTGATCAGTTAATTGCAGTGATTGAATGTACTGTGCTGCGGGTTTTTTTTCATTGTTTTGCTCACAGCTTTAAAAATGAAATTGATTAAATAACTATGATCTCATCCTGCTCCCTTTGCTTATATCTATAGCATGGGACTCAGGGTAGTCTCAGATCTAGCACTTTCTGGGTGCTACATCTGAGTGCATACCCTGCTGTGTCCCACCCTGGCATACACATTTGCCTCTGCTACGTCCAAGCCACTGTTCCACCCACCTGCAACAAATCTGAAAAGTCCAAATAGTCAAGGTCCTAAAATTCTGCCCACATTCTGTCTGCGGGGTGAAAAAGAGCATCTCTGAACAAATGTATCATGAACCTGGCAGCACTAGTTAATGGTGAGATATGTCTTTGTTGTTCATGTGCCTAGGGTAGCTCTATCAGCAACACATTCTAGCGTAGACTAGGGTCAGCGTAAGCTACAGGTCTGCAGTTTTCTCCTTGCCTTTCCAACACAGAGTGAAACGGTTAACAAAATTCATACTTCAAAGGACCAAAACAGGACATGTGAGGTGACCACAATGAATGATGTATTTATAACAAACTCTCTTGTTCCAGAACCCTTGTAAAATCAATTCTGTGTCAATCTCACTCACTTTTCATTTTTAAACTTGCTTTGCAACCATCACTGGCAGAGATATATACTTGCTAATTAAAAGAAAAGCTGGGATTTGGGAAATACAGAAGTTGCTTAATAGAAATACAGCACATAGCAGAGCCTAAGAGCAAGTCAGAATCACAGTTCCCAGCTTCAAAGTACATGGAATTATGAAAAACTAATTACTTTACTAATCGCATCCCCAGAGCTATGCTTTGATGGGCAAGATCCTGAGTGTTCAGAGAGGGCTATTCCAAGTTCACAGGTGCACGAAAAAGGAAAATAATTAAGTATTAGCTGCCACATATTTTTGCTATACTTCAAAAGTAGAAATACAAAATATTTCTAGTAACAAGATAGCTAGTAAAGTTCTGTAAAGGAAAACTGTTCTTAATATCTCAATGCAATCTTTTACTTTCTTGTAATTTCATGTTCACTAATTAGACTCACAAAATTCCTGCCAGATAAAGAAAACTGTCAGCATAGCCTATGTGAGGAACTGAAACATGGGACAATGTAAGGGCAGGTTTGTCTGCCACAATGCAGTGCTGTATTAGAAATCTCTGAGCTATCTGCAGACAAGCTGGTACAGCAGAGATACTGGTTTGGATCTTAAAATTAGCCCAGCTAATCAATTTGGTCTCTCAGCAGGGTCAATTAACCTATGTACGGAACTGTGCTAACATAGGAGTATGGCTGTGATTGTGGGTCTCTGGAGATCTTAGCAGCTTGCTCCTTGGTATCATGTAGGTGTACTCTAAATCACCTCCCTGGAGTCAGGCAGGCAGAGGGCAGCTGGTCAGCGAACGGAGCACAGGATTTCCCTGTGTCCCAGGCAAACACTTTGACCTCTGAGTAGACCATTCTTCTTATGTCTGTACAGCAAACTAACTACAGCAGACAAAACCATGTTCTGGCCCTGTTGAATTTGCAGCTTACAGGTGCAAATGTGGACAGTGTATTTCTAACACAAAATGATCAAATTGTTTTTCAGGCAGCAACCTGTTCCTTCTCTCAGAGGCCTAGCCCCCATATTCTAAAATACTGTATTAAATGTTGATGTAACAGCCCTTCAGGAATCCCAGGCTACAGAGACCACGGTGAAAGTCTGGATCAAAGAAGATGTGCTCTTGGTGGAGGAGGATCAGGTAGGGAATACTTAAGCAAACTGGACATATGTAAGGCCATGGGCCCTGATGAGATGCGTCCACAAGTGCTGAGGGAACTGGCAGACGTCACTGCAAGGCCACTCTCGATTATCTTTGAATGATCACGATGACTGGGAGAAATGACAGAGGACTGGAGGAAAGCAAACGCCACTTCTAACTTCAAGAAAGGCAGGATGGAGAATGCCAGGACGTACAGACCAGTCAGCCTCACCTTGATCCCTGAGAAGGTGATGGAGCAGCTAATCCTGGACACCATTTCTAGATGCACGAAGAACAAGAAAGTCATTAGGCATAGTCAGCATGGATTCACCAAGGGGAAGTCATGCTTGATCAACTTGATAAACTTTTACAATGAAGCTACTGGCCTGGTAGACAAGGGGAGAGCAGTGAACATTGTCTACCTAGACTTTTGACACTGTCTCCCATAAGATCCTCTTAGAGAAGCTGATGAAGTGTGGGCTGGATGAGCAGACACTGAGGTTGATTGAAAACTGGCTGAACAGCCAGACCTATAGGGTGGTGATCGATGGCACAAAGTCTAGTTGGAAGACGGTAACTAGTAGTGTACCCCAGGGGCCAATACTGGGTTCAATGTCGTTCAACAGCTTCATTAATGATCTGGATGATGGGGCAGAGTATACCCTCGGCAAGTTTGCTGATGACAGAAAACTGGGAGGAGTGGCTGATACACCAGAGGGTCGTGCTGCTATCCAGAGGGACCTTGACAGGCTGGAGAAATGGGCTGACAGGAACCTTGCGAAGTTCAGCATGGGGAAGTGCAAAGTCCTGCACCTGGGAAGGAGCAACTCCAGGCACCAGTACATCCTGGGGGCCGACCAGCTGGAAAGCAACTTTGCGGAAAGGACCTGGGGGGTCCTGGTGAACAGCAAACTGAACATGAGCCAACACCATGTGCTTACAGCAAAGAAGGCTAATGGCATCCCGGACTGCATTAGGAGGAGCGCTGCCAGCAGGCTGAGGGAAGTGATCCTTCCCCTCTACTCAGCAATGGTGAGGCCGCACCTGGAGTGCTGTGTTTTCACTGGAGGCAGTCCAGTGAAAGGCCACTAAGGTGATTAAGGGGCTGGAGCATCTCTCATATGAGGAAAGGCTGAGATAACTGGAGGGGGAGGGGAAGGATAGAGAAGGCTCTGGGGAGCACTTTATCAGTGTATATAAATATCTGAAGGGAGGAGAGAGACAGGCTCTTTTCAGTGGTGCTCAAGTGACAGAACAAGAGGCAATGGGAACAGACTGAAATACAGGACATTCCCTCTGAACATAAGGAAAACCACTTTTTCACTGTGAGGGTGACCAAGCACTGGAACAGGTTGCTCAGAGAAGTTGTGGAGTCCTTGGAGATATTCAAAAGCCATCTATCTGGACATGGTCCTGGGCAACCGGATCTGGGTGGCTCTGCTTGAGTAAGAGGGTTGAGCCAGGTGACCTCCAGAGGTCCCTTCCAACCTCAACCATTCAGTGATTCTGTAACGTGCTCAGTTCCCTTTTCTTTTTATCTCTGTTTCTAGCCGTGAATGTGCTTGAAAATGCTCAGCAAACAAGCGTTTGTTGCCTGGTCTGTGTGCCCGCACGGCTTCTGCACCTCAGCACCTGCCACCTGCATGGCTCCCTTGGGAGGCACGCCAGAGCCAGGCACCGCAGGACCTCCCGTAATTCCCCTCTGTGATCCATGGCACGTACTCCGATGGTCTGGAATTCCAATTCCCAGCAAGGAAAAGATGTTTCTGCCCTTTAAGGCTACAGTAGCAGTAGCCTAAACCTGAGTGAAGCAAGAACTTAAGATGACATTTCACTACCATCCTCAGTGACTTAATCCACTGGTTGTTTTAATGTGTGGATTGGGCAAAAAAAGACAGGTGAGGTTCATTGGCTGGGAGCTGCCACAGCGAAAGAAAGTCACCACGAAAGAAATGGAGCAGGCCAAGAAAAGCAGAAGAAAAATGAGGACACAAATAGTGATGAGCTGATAAGGTGGCACTCTGAAAACCAAACAGGAACTTACTAAAAATGAATGTGACAGAAATAAATAATTATGAAACTTTTCTTTACTATCAAGAGACAATTTCCTCCCCTTTATCGCAAACCTCCTACTGATAACAGCAGTCACTCAGCACGGTTTGCAGAAAGTATTCCGTTCCAAATTTACGCTCCAGGCCGCAGGTCACAAGGAAACACAGAATTGGTGTTTTCCTCCTTCCGGTGAGTTTGACATCCTCAGCAGCGGAGATGCTCAGGCACCAGGGAGAAAAGGGAAGCTTGCCTTCGCCCTTTGATAGGAAGCAGAGGGAAAAAATAAAACATCTCATAACCTCTTTAGCTGTTCCTGCAGCGTGGTGACAGGGTGAGCAGGAAGGCCGGTCACGGACCCACAGGTTACCCTGTTACGTGAAGGGGTGCCTGCCTGAAATGCTCACTCGCTTCTGAGAGGCAGTGCGGCAATTTTATCCACTGGGCTTTGTAATCCTGACATGAGCCCGGCGAGTACGCCTCAGCCTCCTGAGCACGAAGATTATGTATGATCTTTCTTTTTTGGGGAAAAGTCAGGCCTGCTTTGTAACCGACCCCTGCTCTGCCCACAAGCAGGCATTAACACGTTTATCGACCGCGTGCAAAGACGCGAGGGGCCGTTCACATCATTCTTCACTTGCAGTTGCTGCTCAGCGCGCAAACGACATCGCTAAATCACGCCGATGCGTGCGGGAACCTTCTGTTGTACAAAAACCAACAAAACCGATGAGTGCGATCCCCGCGTCTTCCCCGGGGCCTCCTGCCTACACTGAAACTCCCCCTTTTTGCCCACCCCTGGAAGCGCTCTTCCCGTCCCGCTCTGCCCACCGCACCGCCCGGACACGGCACAGTGCTTCTCCGGGCAGCGCCGTGCGCGAACCCGCCGGGCCGCAGCCCTGCGCCCCCCCACCCCGCTCCCTCCCGCTGCAGCCGCCGCCGCCCGGGACACCCGGTGCCCCCCTCACCCGCTGGGCCGCCGGGCC
>VUYV01000605.1:35749-155052 GCA_008711295.1 Anarhynchus alexandrinus | reverse complement strand
GGCCCGGGGAGCTCCGGGCGGCGCCGGCGGCGGTTCCCCCGCGCCCGCCGGGCTGGGGCCGGGGGCCTGGGGCGGGGAGGGGAGGGAAGAGGAGAGGAGAGGAGAGGGGGGAGCAGCCTGTGGTGCTGTGCCGGCGGGGGCTCTCCCCGCCCGGGGCGAGGAGCGGCTGTAGGGACGGTGGGACTTGTTCTGAAGACATGGGGGGGTGCCGTCGGCACGCTGGTGGCTGTGCTAATGCCCCTCCGTGTGCGTCTCAGTGTGTGTGTATGTATGTATCTATATATGTGTATATATGTTTGCGTGTGTGCGTATATACATATATTAGACATGTATACACCTATATCTATACATATATATACACCTATATGTTTGGCAGGCACTTGGAAGAAGGAGCCAGCCCGAGGCGCGGAGTGGGCGCACGCGTGGGAGCCGGGAAGGATGGGGAGCAAAGCCGTGGCCCCCCCGGCCCCCGGCAGGGGCTTGCGCCGCTGCCGATAACATTGTTTGGGCGCGGGGAGGAGGAAACAATGGAAACTTCCTGGCCTGGACGCCAGCATGGGGCCGTCGGCCGGTCCTTCTTCAGCAAATCACTCCCGGAGCTGGGCTTCCTTCGCCTTGTCTTAGGCCATGGCGAACCCACGTGCGTGTCAGCGTAGCGCTGAGGGCTGGTGTCCTGCGGACAGCTGCGGGATGGTGGGCTTCTCAGGGTTTTGGTCAGTTTGCTTTTAACCTGGGTCAGGTAAGAAATGCACAAAACGTGGCACCCCTTCGCATCCCATCCCACCCTTCTGGCCAAGGACACAGCGTGACATCCTGCTTGGTGGTTTGTAGTGGTGTGCCTGTGTCTAAGAGGCGAGGAGGTTAGGTGAGGTCGTGGCAACCTAATTCCCTGGTCCTGGGGACTGAACACTTGCCGTGTCAGTGGAAAATGCTGTGGCTAAACTATCTAGGAAATGACATGTACCCAGGTCTCCGAATTTGTGCGCCGCCCTCTCCGTAGGTCTAGGAGGTTCAGTTCCCTGTGGCCCCAGTGTGCTTTCTTCTTATGTGTCAGGGGACAGGCTGGGGGAGAAGGAAGAGCAGCGAAACGCGTGTGTGCGAAAGATAAGGAAAGCAATTTAACACTTTCCAGACATCACTGTAAGTTACGGCCATGGAAAGAAAATACTTTGTCTGCCCTTTCACATTGCACGGTGCAGTTGAGAAAAGCATGGGTTGTGCAAAGAAACAAAGGTTGGCCTTGTGCTTTTGGAAGAGGAGAGCCCAGTGAGCTCGGGCACGCATGCTAGGAACTGAAAGCAACTAGAAACAAGGATCAGCTTCCCATCCTGGACCCGAGTCCAAAGCCACAGCATCCTCCTTCCCCGGGCGAGCAGCTGGAGCCGTCTCTTGCCATGAGTTCACTGCCTGGCACTGCAGCGTGGCATTGCTCCCGCTGTCAGGCTCCCAAAACAGTGTCAGCGGCGCACAGCTAATGAAATTCCTGCGTGCAAAACAACCTCGGGTGACGAGGGAAGCAGCACTGACCGCTCAGTGTGGGTAGCGGGCGGAGGATGCGAGTGCTGATGTCTCTGAAAGTATGACCTCACTGCCAAAACAGGTATACAGTGTCTTTTCCTTTTTCCTTGCTGTCTGTGTGAAGACCGCATAGCTGTCATCACTGCCTGCTTTCAACACATGAGGAAGGATTGAGGTGGGGAAGGCTTCTTTCCTCACCTCTGCAGGATATTTGGGTTTTCTTANTGTTTTTTTTTTTTTTTTTGTAAGATTTGGTTATTAGGCAAAACTGAAAACGCCTTTTAAAAATACAGCACTGATTAATCCTTACTCAAATAGAGCTGTTTCACTGAACTCTGCCACTGCTCATGGGCTTCACTCTGTGCTGCGTACCTTGCTATTCTGCCGTGGTGAAAGATGAGTTATGATTAGGCCCATAGTTATGTCCTAAGTACAGGTTTTCAGGCTCTACCCTGTATTGTGTAGTGAAGTGTCATGCAATTAATACGTACAAGTTTTGACATACATTTGCAATTCTGTCTCTGGTTCTTCCAGGAATGTCGCTGGCAGTGCATTTTTATCACTTGTTTTCAAGCGACGGGTTCATCACCTAACGATGCTTCTTTTTTTCTTCTTTCTTAGGATTCACAGTTGCTTACGTTTGAGGAAGATGACCCACCAGAACCACTTGAGCTCGCAGTTAAACAAGTTGTTAGTGTTGTTAAGTCGGCTCAAGAGAAGGTAAACTTTGGTTTTGTTTTGTTTCAGTGTATTTTGGGGCAGGAAATGTTAACTTTTCTTATTAGTGTCAGTGCGAGTTTTATTTGTCAATACTTCTGTTCCCTTGACCTAAGTTTGTCGAGGCTGGTAAAAGGCTGCCTCTCTAATGAGCCCGTGTAAACTCTTCGCATTGATTCACTTCTTTTGCAAGTCATGAGCAGAGCGTGCTCCAGGGCTTCTACCAAATGAACAATAACGAGGGTTATGCCAAGTTTATAGCTACACCTGCAATGAACTCATACAGCGGCCCTCTCTCCCCACCCCCACCATCGTTAGGATGGTTCCCCATCCTGTTGCTGAAGCATGGGGTGGGGAATTCATGAAGAAGGAAAGGGACACTTCTCCTCTGAGACAGGAAAACATCTTTGTCTGCCTGTTGCTGTTTGTGTGGCTGATTACAGGTTTGCTTTATAAGTTGGAGCCGGGTAAGGATCAGTGGAACAGCTGCAAAGTCCTGAGGGTGAAGTTTTGATTCTACTGAATCCTGTGTTCAGTGAGGAGCGAATGGTCTCTTTCATCCTCTCCCACCTGCACCCTGCATACTGGGAAGTGGTTTCCCCATGCTTAGTGCATATGAAATTAAAATAAGGCAGAATGTGGCTCTTAGAACAGGGTTAAAATGTATGTATGCTTATTAGCAATGATAGCTTCTGCATTTTCATCCCAGTGACTATAACTACTAGTCACATCTGAACTGGTGCTCAGCTTTAGGCATCTGCATCAAATTACCCTAATGCTTTTCTTCTGGTTTTGCTTTGTTATTTTGGTTTGCTTGTCTGATTTAGATGTTAAGGTGCTCTACTATGATTCCTTTGGAAACTATGCATGCTTATCTGCCTGATACACAAGTTATAGGCACGCCCTGATTGGTGGCAGCTGGGGATTGCCAATGTGCAAAGGTGTTTGTGCACTTGTTCTCTCTCTTATATTTCTTTTTTTTTTTTTTTTTTCCTTTCTCCCTACCAGTGGTCCCTCCCCCAGCAGTGGAGCACAAGAGACTGGAGTTGGTAGGGCTGTGGAGTTCGCACTAGTGTTATTCTGTGCCACTGGAAGACACCATGATGGGAAATTGTAAGGAGAGGGGACTGCGAGGTCCAAAAGTGGTGTGCTGTATAATGTGTGAAGCCAGCAATTGAGGGAGATCTGCTACAAAGAAAAAAACCCTAGCGACAAACAGCACAAAAACCAGGTGTCTTGCAGTGCAGTGTCTAAAATGTTGTTGGAAAGTGAGCAGGGCTGCAAATGTGTTTGCACGGGTGATGGCCAGGAGGTTTGGGTCTGCTGGCAGCCCTTGGCCGGTGTCAAAGTTCAGCAGGGGTGCGTGGGGCCAGCTCTGTGCTCAGAGTACTGTGCCCGTGGCTGGACCACGATGAGAGCAGCAGCTCAAGGCTAAAACACGCTTTTGGTTTTGCCTGCTTGCCAGAACCAAGGCACGACGCTGCCGTCCTGGATTTCCCTGAAGTCACATCGTACCGCTGGGAACATCTCTGCTGCAGTCCTCAGTTAACTTCGGTGGTGTTTACATGTAGATTCTGACTGCAATAGCAGCAAAGTAAGTTAGCGCCCGTGGTGCCCTGTGGGCACCTTAGCCTGCTGTGGTTAAGGTTGCGCAGCAGAAGGTAGCGAGCACTGCTGGCTGCTGTAGGGCTGTTCTCTTGCTCACCTCTACCTGTGGCTTTGCGATCTGGCACCCTCCCTTGTGCAGTCTGTGGTCCTTGTCTGACCTTGGGTTGAGCCATTTCAGTGCGTTAATCGAGCTGTTACACTGCAGCCAGCAATCTAATGTGGTTTCGCAGCAGCTTAAACCAATATAAGCACATTTAAAAATGTATTGGATTAAAACAGGTTTGCTTATGTAAACTGGGTTGTTCTGAACTGTCCCAAAACCCATTTCTGTAATCTTGTGCACAGCTGCTGGAAAAATTTCTCTGAATTATTCTTACTCCTTCGGTTAAGGTACAACCTGAATATTTATTTGGATTTTAGTGTATAATAACGTTAGAGTGGCGCTCTGGTAGCTACTTTACCTTCTTCCTTAAGTGCATAACTTTCTCTAAACACCTCAGGAGTTCTCCCATACAGTAATTGTCTCTCTTAAGTATTCCTCAGGTGATACCAAGGGACCAAAGGGTTTTTTTGGTAGTGTTTTCTTCCCCCTTGCCCCTGCTCTTCAAACTCTTAATCTTTGCATATGAAATTGAAATCCCTCTCTGCAGCTTGTCCAAACTCAAACTTCTGATACGCGTTTGTAACTCACTACTGGTGTCACTGTCTCTGAATGTATTTTGTGACCATATGCTGCATGTTTATCAATGTTGTAGCATCCCGCAGAGCTGTGCACTTGCCTGAGGCATCAGCTGGCACAAGATTATTTTCCTACAACCAGTTCAACATGCTGCTTTACTTGTGATCTGTACGGCAAGAGCGTATATGTGCCTTGGCTCAGCAGCCAGGGCTTGATTTATTGCATGTCATTTCAAATATGTATTCGACCTTGCATCAGAGAAGTTGTGGTCATCAAAGGAAGTGGCGGATTGAGGGTGAGAGATCAAAATAGTGGTAAACATGGGATGTGCAATGCTTTTAACACAGATGTGTGCTAATAGAGCCCTGTGGTATGTCTTTCGTGGTGGGTGGTCCTCTGTCCTTTTGAATGCTGGGCAGTGGAGCACACCCAGGTGGTGGGCCTGCCTGGTGCTGGGAGCGAGCCTCCTGCCTGGGAAGGTTTGCAGGCAGTCCTGCTCCGAAACAATACGGGATCGCCAGCCAGACTGTAATTACTATATTACTGCAGACAGCCCTGTTTATGACCAGGACACACACCGACACGTGCAGGCCTGAGGTATATACATACTATCCTTGCCTTGAAGAAGCTGGAAGTTGTAAAACTGGTGTATGCTCCACAGTGCAGCGCTGCAGGCGCGGTTGGGGAAGCTGCTGGTTGTGAGCTTGGCCAAAGCCCTTGTGATAGGGACAGAGCTGCTCTGTGGCTGAAGGTTACACCACACTGCTTCTTGACAAAGCCTCTATTTATATGTCGCCTTCACTCCCAATTTTGGGCCAGAGCCTAAATATATAGAATGAAGTCGCCTGTTTTCATTGTGTGGTGTTGGTTGTTTTGTTTTAATAAAGTAAACATTAGCAATATTCTTAGCTAATTCTGCCAACCTTTCCATTACTGCAGTCTATTTCTAGAGGCTTTGAACTTCACAACAACGGCAACGTGATGATTCTCTTGTTGGGGACTTGGCACAGAGGGTTTACATGGAGCAGACTACAGAAGCCTCCCTTCTTCTCCTGCTTCATGCTTAAATAGAAAGGGGGAAAATGCCCTCAGAGCACCATTCCTTTAATGAGTGATAATCAGTTGCTATATAAGGAGTGACTGTCTTGGATCACAACAGGCAACAGCAAATATGAAAGCTTGCTGTTAATTTTTGTGTGATGAATTTTTCTGGGGGAAATGGTGGAGAGAAAGGAGGACTGTTTAGCATGCTTGTGAGAGGTCCTGTTTTCTGATGAGCTGTGTGGCATGCCCAAAAAGGCACCCACACGGCTGTCGTGGCTTCATCTTGGTATCACATCATTTGCAGCCACCCTGCTGCGAGCTGGCAGCCTGCCTCCGTGCCGTGCTGGGGCACTGGGGCTTCCAGCGCCACTTGCTCTGAAGCAGGTAAGAGACATTGTGCAGAAAAGGCAGCTTTCTGCTCCGGGAAAGACTGGTTTCTTGTCATCACTGCTACAGTACTAACTGGGACTCATTCCTAGTTACGTACGTGTGTTTATTTGTGATTATTTTTGGTGGGGTGAACTGCCCTGACCATCATGTGCAGTTCCTATTGTCCTTTAACTCCCTGTTTTGCTTGAAAAGCTGTCCTAGAGCTTTGCTGCTTTAATGACTGGGTTTTTTTACAAGCCTAAGTGGAATCGTGGCCCATGCAGCTTTTTTTTCCTTCTTTTTTTTTTTTTAGTTTCTGTACTAATATAATCCTTTATCCTTAATGTATTTACTTTTCTTTCATGGTGCTTGCTGTCACTAAACACACTGTGAAGGAATTATATTTCCTTCCAGCCTTTGTTTACCTTGGCTAAATAAGTTGTTAGTTAAGTCTCCTTTCATGATGTCCTGCGTCGTAAGTCACTCCTGTGCACTCATTCTCTGCCACAGCTCCAGTTAAATCCATTTTATTGAACTTGGTGGCTGAAGTGACACACAGTAGTACAAGTGAGGTCTCACCATGCAAGGAGATTACTGCTTTTTTCTATCTCTGAAGGTACTTTCTTGATGCATTTTAGGCTTCCGATCTGCCTTTCCCGTGGCTGTTTCACTCTGTGACTGACTTAATGCATCCAGGTGTCTCTTCCTTTGGTGTTCTCCCAGTGATAAGCTGCCCTTTGTAGGAGTAGTATTTAATTCTCATACACACACACTCTGTATTTTGAATTGTGTTTCTCTTCTGGGCTTCAAGGTTTTTCAGCTTTTCTGTGTGATTCCTAATCTTTCTCTATATTGCAGCTTCCCAGCTTGCTTTCCTCAGCGTCATGCTTTCTTTTAGATGTCTCCTGAGGGATTTTGGACGTTAACAGTACAGTGGGGTTGGTGCCTGATGGGCTGCTTTGTAACTTGCTTCCAGCTTTCACCTCCCTGCTCACTGTACAGTCCTCTCCCTTTCAGACACATCCCTGTTCACCTTAATGTGGCAATGATGGAGTACGAGCTTAATTATCAGTGGGGTGACCCTACTAAAATAGACAAGACAACATAATGGATCTTAACCCACCTAAGAACTGAGTGTCTTGTCAAAGGAAGACACCAGGGTGGGGATTTGTTTGCTTCAGAGGAGATAATACTGGTTTTGGCACAATCAGGTAGCCTGCCTGTCTTCCAGCTGCTACTGCAGATGTGTGTGGGCCTCCTACAGGCTTGTGCTGCATCTACCAGCCCAGCGCAGGGGTCAGGGATGCCTCAGCACCCTGATGGCACAATGTGCCTGTGTCTCCACGACTGAATCTCTCTCCAAGCTCCTGTAGCACAAACTGGCAAACCTCTCCTGCGTTTCGTTGTCTTCCCTTTGTCTCCGTGTCTTCAGACATGCTGTCTCCCAAATTGTTTGTAAAGACTTGCGTATTAGTGAGGCCAAATTAGCAAGTCTATTTCTGGTATTTATTTATTTTCCCCCTTCTCAAATATAAGTACTGCTTCCTGTCCTCACACCGTTTAGTATTGACTTTACTTGGTAGGTGGATTGAAAATTCTTCCTGTCCTGTCTCCTTGTACTCCCTGCTTGTTTTTTTTTTATCCTTCCCTCCCCTTTTTTCCACTTCTTTGAATTTGTATGTCTGTCGGTCTCAAAAGGAATGGATAAATTCACTTGTTTTATCACTTTCTGCTTTGTTTCTGTTGCTGACATGGTAACACACTCTCTCTCTCCCTCCCTCTCTCTCTCTCTCTCTCTCCCTCCCCTGCACTCATTCCATCACTCACCCTTGGTGTTTACCATCATTTTGGAAAACTGGTTAGGGGTTGTCTCATTATAGTTGCAGGCAAACTCACTTTGATATCGGCTTCTAAAAATCCGCCCTTAGCTATGCCTGGGTTAGATGTAGCATTTGTCTTCTCTCCTTCCATTTGTCTGTGTCGCTTGGTAAACCGTTTGGGTAAAGAGGGAATGGTGAAGAAGCTACAGAAACCCCCAGAAGTTAATGCATAGGCTCTGGTAACCAAGGAAGATGGTGTAATTCTTCTTCTGAACAGCTGAGTGTTACGACTGTAGAAAAGGCAGAAGTTTCTGACTGGAAAGTTTTCTTATGGTTAGGTTTTAAGCTGAGCACACGAACTGCCTGTGTGGCCATTGACAAGATGAGGTTTCCATGCCAAAAAACAGAGCCTTCTGCTTCTCAGAGTAGTACTCCAAAACAAATATTGGAAATGGTGGGGGTCCTAAATCTAATGGCGTACTGGTCCCTACAGTTGAGATCAAGGCAGCTTTCACTGCATGGCTGCATGGTGGTGTATACTAATTTTCTTGTGAAAATGTTAAAGGTTTGTATTACTTACATACTACTGAGTAACCTTGAGTAACCTGCTCTTTCTGGAAATAAATACTAAATGTAGTAAAACTGATTTCCTTCCAGAAACAATCGAGGCCTGTAATGCTACATGTGCAGGTGATGCAGCTGGGGCCTGGGGAAGGTGAAGAAGACCTTTCCCAGCAGGGCTGTCAAAACTTCCCCCTGAAGTCATGGCTGTTCACCCTCCCTTGGCCATGGGAGGAACCTGCTGCTGCACATGGAGAGGGAAGGGAGGAGTAACGAAAAGGCCATGTGTAATGCACAAATCGGTGGGGTGCCAGTGCCAAAACTGAAACTTCAAGGCGAGAGGACACCACATGTGAGGAGCAGAGGCACTCTGGTGCTCCTTGAGATGAAGCAGCTTCTGCTGCTACTTCAGGAAGGAAAGAAACTGAAATTCTGCTGTTCTGTCCATAGGAACCGGAAAGGGGAAAAGTCAAGGTATAGACCAAGAGGGCAAAGCAGGGGGAAGTGCTTTAATAGCTGTGGGTACACAAGCTCGGACACTTGAGTTTCTCAGAAAAATATAGCTGCTGTGGTTTGACCCCAGCTGGCAACTAAGCACCACGCAGCTGCACGCTCACTACCCCTGCAGCAGGATGGGGGAGAGAATCAGAAGGGTAAAAGTGAGAAAATTTGTGGGTTGAGATAAAGACAGTTTAATAAGTAAAGCAAAAGCCCCACATGCAAACAAAGCAAAACAAGAAATTCATTTGCTGCTTCCCACAGGCAGGCAGGTGTTCAGCCATCTCCAGGAAAGCAGGGCTTCATCACGCGCAATGGTATTTGGGAAGACAAATGCCATCACTCTGAACAGCCCCCCCTCTTCCTTCTTCTTCCCCCAGCTTTATATACTGAGCACAACATCATATGGTATGGAATATCCCTTTGGTGAGTTGGGGTCAGCTATCCCACCTGTGCTTCCTCCCAACTTGCTGTGCACCCCCAGCCTGCTCGCTGGTGGGGTGGTCTGAGGAGCAGAACAGGCCTTGACTCCATGTATGCACTGCTCAGCAATAACTAAAGCATCCCTGTATTATCAACACTGTTTCCAACACAAATCCAAAACATAGCCCCATACTAGCTACTATGAAGAAAACTAACTCTACTGCAGCCAAAACCAGCACAGTCTTACTCCACTGTAGTGCTTTTTTCAGTCTCCTTCGTTCCTGCAGTTGTTTATCTGAAAGAGAATTTTTTATAGTATGGTTGTACTAACGCATTTAGATACATATAAGCAAGGTACATTACAGCATCTGCAGCTCATTGGAGCTGGGTGCCGGTGTCTGGCAGATGGGGAAGAGATCCCAGCCGGGTTGAGGAGTTTTGGCATGGCAGCTCACCATAGTTGTGGTCTGGTGCGGTCAGGGATGGAGGCAGGAGGCTGGAGGGTGTTGAGGAGATAGCAAGAATAACCCTCACCTGGGGGTGATCAAGTGCCAGGATTCAGCTGAGTGTGGGGAGGGGTGGCAGAGGGCTGAGGAGGAGCAGGGGGCACAGCCTTGCTGTCGAAGGCACCTGGGGAAGGGCTGGGAACCCCTTCCATGGGAGATTCCCCAAAGTGCATGGAGAGACCTTGGCTGGCTATGGGGTGTTTGTGCTGGGGGAGGCTAGAGCTGTGGGAGTGCTGGAGGGAGAAAACACCTTGGTCCTCCTGGTAGAAGAGTCCTGGTTTCTTTGTGCTGCTACTTCACCTCACCATATTCCTGCTAATTTAGGAGGTCTTGCTTGTCCAGATGTAAGCTAACAAAAGAGCTGGAGTGTGACCCCTCTGGGAATCCGGAATTAGCTGGCCACAGCTGCTGTGCAGCGGTGCAAGGGCTTAATTTTTAAAGGGCAGTTTGTTATAAAAATGACAGGTTTTACAGACTCTAAAACACAAAATGTTGATGACTGGGGATGTCCCTGTTAAGGAGGGGTGGGAGAGATGGGTGACAAAGATAATTGAAGAGCAACTCCCTTCCCATCAGTCCAGGTGCTACTGCTTTCTTGTGAACATCTATCCTTCCTCTTTCTCTCCCCTGTTAACCAGAAAGTGGTGCTTTGCCTGACCCTCCCTTCTCCTGCTCTTCATCTGTGGAGAGAAAATGAATTTGAGGAAGCAGGTTGGATGGGGGCATGGAGGAAGAGGAGTGTAGCACAGGAAGGTTCAGTATTTTTCTTCATGTGACTGTGTTGGGGAAAATGGCCTACATATTTCTGCTCTGGTCTATCAAAATCATCTGCTATGCTTCCAAAGGAATGTCACTTAAAAAAGGGAAGTGGCAGTTGCGGTCTCTTTAATCAACTTCTCACCACTTGTGGCAGCATCTTAGATGAAAACAGAATAGCTTTCTCTTCAAATTCTAGCCCAGAATTCTACTTGCCTCAGTATTCTGACTCTGTGATCCATCCTGCTCCCAGAACAAAGGGATTCACCTGATATAAAGACATATTATTTTCCATTAACAAATGTGGAACCACTCCTTTTTCTGATTGGATTAAAAATTAGCAGACTGCTGTACCTAAAGACCACAGTTATTTTATTAAAAGTGAGGGGAGAAGTGGAGTAGGACTTGGCAGATGTCTTTGGCAGAAAATAAATTAAGTAATGGTTTGGGCTCCTAAACTAAAGGTACAAATATAAAAAAATGGTTTTAGCATCTCTTGACAAGGTGTAGAAAGAAGAGAGGAAGTTCTACCACCTGCAGTGTTTGTTTCCATCCTTTACTTAGAAGTAAACATGATTAAGAAAAAAGTGGCACATGAACTCATCTACCAACTCTCCTGCCATGTTTCTTTTTTTTTTTTAAGCAGCAATCAACCATGTACCTGGCAACCTTGACTCTTAGACATCCAGAAATTCCAGACAAATGGCTCCATATCACATGTGCAGCAAGTCCAACTTGTTCTGAATGCACTGAATGTCCTATGCATTTGTGGATTAAATGTGCACGGATGATAAACCACTGCATTTAGGGCATGCAAGTTGCAGCAGCTTTTGCATCAGACCTGTCCTTTTCCCTCTTCTGCCCTTGAAAAAGAAGGAAGAACCTATTAATTTTCAAAGTCTTTAAAGAGCCACCATGCCAATCCATCCTTGTGAATGAAAGGAGTGTTATATATATCTCTATATTAAAGGAGTGTTATATTATGTTGTATCATTATAGTGCGTGTTCGTGTTGATTATATGGGATTAAGGGTCAGAAATCACTTCTGAAGGAATGTAGATTTTGGCGAGAGGGAGAGGTGAGGGAAACTGATTTGTCCGCTTCTAAACTATAATTTGCAGAAGACAAACCTGAAAAGACATTTTTTTTTTGCTTGTGGGTGTGGTTGGGATTTTTATTTGGCACATCCACCCCCTCCCCCTGCTCCTTTGTAATTAAGTCTCTACCTTAATGGATGTGCTCTAAAGCCCTCGATAATGCTCTGGTGCTTCTTAAAATGTGTGCTAGAGAGCCCAGGGAGATGAAATATATTTAAGGAGAGCCTGATAAGGATCTTCCAGAAGGTACATGATTCATTTTAAAGCCTTCAGCTTCCCAGTGCCCATAAGTGAGGCAGTGAGTGCGCCAACATAATTTAATAGCATACATGCAGAGTTTCCGTCAAACATCTTGCAGCAAATTATTTGTCTGCTCATCGCATTAACCTGGTTAACTTTGCCTGAGTCAATCTAAGGAGGGCTCAGCTATCCTTTCCAGTGGAGTTGTGGGGACAGTAACCACAGAGGGACAGTGACAAGCAGCTGTCCTCAACCAGCAGAGCTGTTTGCAAAGTGAACTTCTCTCCCTGGCATAACGAGTGATTTCTGACTTCTGTGCCTGGGGTCCTCCTGTGCCACCAGGCACCTTCTGCACACTCCAGGAATTTTGCACAGCAGCTCTGGCACCTCAGTCAGTTTGCAGAGGAGAGGGAGAAAAAACTATTCAGTGTTTGTAAACTCAGTGTGATAACAAGTTAAATTACTGCTCATAAAAGTGAGGGAGTGTACTCAACAAAGTCTGCTGCAGTCAAGTGACATATGAACTTTTCCCAGACATTTAGCTTCGTCACCAAATTTCAGGGCCTTTCTTGGTTTGGTCAAAGATGAATAAACTTTTAAAGGTTCCTACCCCTTTCCACCCCACTGGGAACTGTAATTACTCAGACAAAATCCCCTTCTGCTGCAGCAGGGTTATGCCAAAGTTTCTCATTTGTAGGATACCACTAAACCAAATACTGTTTGTTAAAACCAGCTGTCCTATGGTAGGCTACTTAGTTCAGAGCAGAAGAGGAAGAGGAACAAACTTATTTGTCTCCCTTATGTGAAATTGTGATCTTTGAACTTTTAATGTACAGATACGTGAAACAAAAGAGTCTTCATCAGGTGAAGAGTTACTTTTATATTGGATAACAATACAAAAGAAATTTTGGAAAATACCAGAATTGCCAGATACTAAATTCTGTGTCCAGAAGTAAACACTTGAACTATGGTTTTTAGAAGTGAATGTACAGAAGGAAGTAGGGACATTAATGAAATTGCTTAGAAATCTCCCACCTATGGGATTTAGCGTAATTCTGGTAGCTTAAGAGTCCTTCCTTTTCTTAGTTCCTTTCTTACCTTCACCAAACCTTCTGAAGATTAAAGTATTTTTCCCTTCCTTTGTCTTCTCCCACCCCTTTCATTTCTTTAGGTGGTCTCTTGCAATGTTGTGGGCGATTCTGTTAAATTTGTCGTCACCGTCTCACATACTTCGCCTGCAGCTGCAGAAAGTCAGTCGTACAGCGTGAAACTGTCTCCACTTCACTTGCAGGTAAAGTATCAAGTGTTATTCTCTCTCTTCTTCCATTTGTTACGTCTCATCCCGCAGCTGAGCTGAAGCTCCTGGTTGCAAAATGCCTACAAGCTCATGTTAATTCTGGTAAAACATTTAATAATATTACAGTTTCCCTCTGGGGCAAGTGATAAATTCATAAATTAAGCCACCTCTTTAGGAGACTGGGTAAATAACACATTGGGTGAACTACTCAGATGTATAGAACAACAATACCCTGTTTTTGACTGGCATACACTCTCAAAGCTTAAGTAACTTCTGCCTTCTTAGACCGTCACTTTGAATTTACTTACTCAGAAACTGGTATCATTCCTCCTTTGGTGAGCGTTAGTATGGAGCTTGGCCTACAATTTCTTTACAGGACTTCAGAACACTCTCTAATAACTGCTTTCCTATCCACAGCTTCAGCTCTGTGTGAAAGACAAAGGAGAAGATGTCAAAGTTGAGTGGTTCCTCATTAACGCCGATGAAATCAACTTTGAAATCCAGCCAACAGGGCAGGAGGTCAGTCAGGAAGTTTTATTTGTTGTAATGGTAGAGAAGGTGGGTCTCCATCCCTTCAGTGCAAAACCCGGTATAGTGCTTTAGGTTAGCAGTAGAAGTGTGTAGAGCTAAGGTACCAGGTGAGGCTGGAAGAGCCGAAGCAAAAATGCCTTTCTGCTGGCTGCCTTTGGTAGAAGCGTGGGGCAGTTACCTGTCAGCAGTGCCGTCTTGAACTGCTTCAGTGAGATCTGCCATGGCTCATCCATCAAAACCTTACATCTCTGAAATCTGGGAGCATATCTCAAGATCACTGAAGCATTAGAGATAAATCAAGTCTGTATTTGACAGACAAATGACTTGGCAAGCATTTTTCATCCAAATTCAAAGGCGTGAAAAATGTCTGTTCCTAAATACCTTCTCTCAGACCACTTCAAAAATAATAAAAAACCCAATTGTAATGGTATTCCCGTCAAAGTAATTACAAAGTTGCCACTTCCTTAACTTAAATCAATTTTGACATCTGGCAACAATAGTTCAGAAACAGCTCTGAAAAAATACAATTATTTAAGGAAATGATGGGGGATCTAAAAATATCTTGATGCTTTTGGAATTGTACCTTATCTTAGTGTATAAATACCAGTTCATTGGGGGGTTTTTATTGGGACATTCCCTGAAAGAATTTCTTCATGACTGAGACTCTCTTTTTGCTTTGACCCTTCACAATATTTTTTTTGGCACAAATGTGGTGACTTAAGCCTTTCTTACAACAGTGGGTAAAGGCTTGCTTGTGTTTTGTGAAGTTGGTTTTTTTTACTGAAGGCCTCGTTAAAAAAATAGGTTTATTGTATAGTAGAGCTGCTTCTGGAGACCTGTACTGAGTGACCTAGAATTGTAATAATTTCTTACCACCATTTTTGTACACAAAAATGTGAAACTCATAACTAAAGACAGACGAGTCTTTTGAAGTGTGCTTTAATGTAGATTTTACTGTGCACGCATAGCAGTGTAAATGACCTTCACGTGTTGGGGTGGCATGCTGATTATCCACATATTGAACAGTTATTAAGTACTTACTGGCAAACGCAGATGAGACTGGTGCAGTGACTGGGCTCCACAACCTGCTTTGTGAGAGATGCCCGAGTCCAGGGTTGCAAAGGAGTTGCAACTTGTTGCACTTTGCCCGCGTTTTTCAAATAAGCCTGTTAAGTTCTTAATAGTTAAGGGCTTTATTTTCACTTTGAAGTTTCTGTTAGCACTTAGGGAAGAGGGGAGGCAATAAACAAGGAGCTAAAACCTGTGAGCAACCTACAGCTTGGAAATTGGATCCGCTCCTAAACTTACATGTCGGCTTTTGTGCCTTGTTTTTTACTCTTTTGGAAACAGTATTGTGTGTACAAATAAATACCTTTAATTGCTTGTGATTATCTACACAGTGGTTTTGTCATCAGTCAGACAAGGTGGGTGTAATAACCTATTTTCTCTTGATAAGAGCCGGGTGAACTTGAGTTGCGTTTGGCAACCTGGCTGACTGGCAGGGCTTGGGTTTGCATGCGGTTGTGCTACTGTGACTTCCATGTGCTGGCATGTCCCAAGCTAGCCACGGAAGCTGACTCTACACCCCTAGCCCATGTCAAACCCAATGTAAAATGTGTTGTCTTAAGCTTTTTTGGTTGGCATTTGAGCCATTATGGCTTGCCTTGTAGAGGGTGATGTAGTGGAGCATTACTTTCCGACTAAGGATGGCTAAAAATGAGGTTGGGCTGACAGGAGCTTTACAAAGCAAACTGCTTTCCAAATAACTATGGAAATGTCAGAAAGTACCTATGAGTAGAAGTCCAATGACTATTGTTGCTGTTGTTACAGTTAAATAACCAAAGTCAGATGAGGTTGATGGCAAAGCGAGATGCAGCTGGGATTTTACAGCTTGACATTGTTCTTCATCAAACAGTGTTTAGATAAAAGCAGGGGAGGGAAATTACCACCAAAACAGTGAAAACTAGCTATGATTTATCTGGTTACTTAAATAACATAAATAATGACATTACTGAAAATGATGCTTTAGACAGCCTAATCTACTTCATTAATATTCTTAAAAGTGAAAGAGTATTATCTGCAAGTGGCAGAAATGTGCCGCTGCCTCTTTCCTTGGCGGTTGTTTTGAGGGAGCACGGAGTGAACAAAGCAGAGTTTCTGTGGGACTGGTCGATGCTGTTGTACATTTTGAACCGTAGCAACCTGTCATCAAAGGGCGGTTCGGTAAGGAGGCAGTGACACAGGATTTCTGCACGCAACATTCCTGGGATTTTTATGAAACACCCTAAATGTTTCTGTCACACCTGGGTAATTGGGAAAGGGCTGTTGCTCCAAATCTGTTTGACCTGTTGTGCCAGCTGCAAGCAGACCTTTAGGAGTGCAGAAGCCATTGCAGGATCATTCTCCCACACCTAAGAAAGGACCTGAGGCTTTCGAAACTACAGATTGTCTCTCATGCCAAGAACTCTCTTGTGATGGAGGAGCGCGGTGCAGGGTGTCCGGGGTGGCAGAGCCTGGGTCGGGTAGCGCTGGAAGCTGGTGGTGCAGAGCCTCAGTGTTATCAAGTCAGTCCACCAGGATTAGGCCTTCAGCCCCCCACTTCATCCCCCTGCGGGTGCAAATCAGGTGTCCTTGTCATCGGTGTGCCTTGTCTTTGCGGCAGAGCCTGGTTTGTTGGCCTTGCCACGCTGGTTGTAGGTGGTGTTCCTTTCAGACAGCAGCATGCAGAAGGGTACCTCTTTCCTGCTTTGTGTGATTATCAGATTCTCCAGCTATTCTGTATCTGCATCTGTAAATCAGTTCCCTTTCTTTTAAAGTCTTGTTTGGTAATAGTAAAATCTCTCAAGTGTAGTACCAGGTAAGAAAAGATGGATGAGTCCTCTGTTATTTAGGTCAGATCTTTGTCTCCTACTTCACTTTTTTCTTTAGAAAACAAACCTCACTGAGATTTCGCCTAGGCTACCTTCAGAGCAGATGGGTATCAAACTGCCCTTTCCGTGATAGCTTAATTTAAAATCCACTCCCTGTAGGCAACTGAGCAGAAGAGACTTTGTGAGCAGCGTAACGTGGGAAGCAGGCTTCTCCGGGAGCACTGGGAGGGCAGGGGTGGTTCGCTGTCTTCATACACCTTGCAATTAATTGTGTGAAGCTACCTGTGTAAGCAAAATCTGTGGCCTGTTCTGATCCCTCAGAGATAGTGGTGTTAAGCACAGATTGACGTGAGATTTTTGAATGGACAAATGTACGAGTCAGTCCCCCAGAGCAGCATGACTGTCTGTCCATCCTTTTCAGCAAGGTCGAAGACCTCTGAGAGGTGCTATAATATTTTTTTCAGTGCAGCACAGGATTAGCTTCTTCTCAGCTGTTGCAAGCTGGCATAACTCCCATTAAATTATGGAACAGTGCCGGTCTGCTTATCTGATGACCTGATGTGCTCTCTCAGAGGGGTGCAAAGCAGTGCAAAAACTTTAAAACACCATCATAAGACACAAGCTATTAATGAAACTTCTGGTTTGTGGCTAATAGCTGTGCCTTCCTAACTCTCAGAACAGCATCTGACTTTTTCAGTGTATATTTCTAGTTTTCCTTTAATGCATAATATAGGAATTTAAGTAATTATTTGCGTGATCTTTTGTTACATTTTGGTGTTGGCAACAGAAACCATGTCTCTCTCTGACAAAGTTAACGTTTGGTGGCTTTGGTGGTTTAGATACACCAAATTAATTTTTGCCTTAACTTCTACTCTTCTGAGTTTTGAGAAGCATGATTGTTTGTTTCCTCTTAGGGACAGACAGCAGGGACATGTGCAATATCTGAAACGCTCAGAGGTGTTTTGAAGAACCTCTTTAGCTCAGTTTCTCCATCTGTAGTGTTGACTACGAGGCCTACAGATATAAAGGAGGTTCAGGTAAGCCTTATTCCTACGTAAATCTTTTAAGAAGTCTCCTTCTGCTTAGTGTTTTTATTATATATTCATGACTCACAAATTAGTAAGTTTAACACCGTTTGGTGATCAGAAACAACCGTAACACATTCTTTAAAACAACATGGCCTTTGGCAGTGAAGGCTTTGTGACCATAACTCCCGTGCAGCTATCTGTTGATGTTACACCCCATTGCACGTCTGCTTCCCTATATCAATGTGACAGAAGTTCAAAGTATTTTGTTCTTGCATATGTGTGATCCCTCTTGTTCTGCTTGCTTTTCACAGAATGTACAGAACATAAGCCTTCTCCCTCAGGGCACTAGTCCGCCTAAACCTCCAAGGGCTCATGAACTCAAACTGCTGGTAAAGAACATCACAGTAAACCTAACTGATCCCAGTGCTGCAGGTAATGTAGCCCATGCAATGCTGCTTGTTTTCAAGCACGGTTGGTTGGGTGTTTTTCTTTCCTTTTGACTGAAATAATTTGGAAGTTCTGAGTTAAAACCTTGTCTCAAAGCAAGATGTAAGAAATTGCATGACTCTGAGAAACAGACTTAGTCATGCTTGTACAAAACTGTATGTTTTGGTTTCTTTGAGTATTAAAACAGCTGGATCGTGTAGACAAATCCATCATTTTTGAAAACAAATTGAAATGAGCATCTTTATAAAGTTGGTTGACTATTTTCTGGAATTTAGTGTTAATTTCTAAAAGTTATCACCTTGGGTGTACCCAAGACGGGGGGCTGAAATCCAACTCTCCATTAACTGCTAGTAATGACATTGGTTTGCTTCAGGATTACCTTATTTTTATGGCTGCTTTTCTTTACTTCTGAGCAATTTGCTGATTTATCTAAAACTCCCCTCCTGTGTGTAAACTCCTCTCAAAGGTGGTGTGTTGTTGTTGGGGATTTTTTCCCCTTAATACAGTGGCTGTCTGGGTAGGGGAGGAGTACCTCTTGCAAATGGAGAACGAAGCCAAAAAGGAGGTCACTGGCTAGTGAAATTGCACTGTTGGTTTGAGAAAGAAGCACCAAGCCTGTCTAGCGAGTATTCAGACTTCTTCAAGTGCAAGCACGCCTGCGTCACTGATTGAGGCATGAGCAAGCGTATTTCAGATTTTGTCAGCGGAAATATAAATTTGAGGCTCTGTTATTTATGGTCACTAACAGTTCCGTAAGAGTCTTTTTAGTGGAAGCTTGTGGCTGCTGAATTGGGCAAGGCGCTATTTTTGGATAAATATATCCTACTTGCTATACTCCTTTTTTTTCATTTAGATGTAATAGATTTCTGCCCCAGACTCTTGCATAATGCTTCTTTGCTCACCCTGGTTGGAAATGATTCCCCTGTAACTTTCTGCAGACTGTTTTCTAAAACCCAGTTATTTTTACAGTAGTTCTGGAACTCTTTGCAGTGCGACGTCCTATATGAATAAAACTGTGCTGGAAACTGTACATTGCAGGAAAACATCGTTCAGAATTTGTTATTACTCTACAATTTTGTAGTGCAAACTAAGCTTTTCTATAGAGCAGATCATTTTGGCTGGCTTTAAAACTCATGAGATGAAATGCCTTTATGTGCATACCATGCGTGCAACAGAGGATTCGTCTTCTGGGAAGCTTCTCTGCTGGCTCCCTGAAAATGAAAGGAAGAGGGGACAATTAATGTGCTCTGCTTTGGGAACCCAGATATTGAGAGACAAAATCACCACTTGCTTCTCTAAAAGGAGATGGAGGGAATTTTGCTGGTTCCTTAGCAACTCTGGGAGTATCAACGCTTTGGAACTGAGTATGAGAAATAAAGCTTCATAGTGGGGTTTAGCTGATACACTGGAAATTCAGTGGAAGCACTGCGCAGCTGGGAAGATGCTGGCTTCTGGACATAGCTTGCTGCCTTTTAATTATTGTTCCCTTCTCTTTTCCTGGCCTTGTCTTGCAGCAATAATTAATTATCCTGTTGCAACTTTCAGACTCAATAGCAGTGTGCAATATGGCCAGCTAACCTGCATAGATACCTAGAGGATTGGGGAGGGGTGGTTTGTCTGTCTTGATCGTTATCACCCTATGGATGCTAATGTGGCTTATAGGAGCTTGTGGCGTTCCTGTAGGTATGTTAGTTCAAATGGTAAGTAACCAGTAGCAGAACTGGCCTCTGCTTATGGGCTGTGCCCATTTTTATCTCCTTAGTTTGTGTATGTAAACAAAGATTATCCCAGATTTAGCACTATATGGTCCACAGTGTATCATCTAGGGCAAAAGTGATTTCTGCTGTTAAGGAAAAAATTGTTAGTTGTGTGCACTAGGGTGTGGAGGGCAGAAATGTTGAAATACCGTCTCAGTGGCTCCAGTGTGATTTCAAGCAGAGCTACGCGGGCATTTCTGGCCTGGGCTGCTGAGCGCTGCTGGCAGCAAGAGCAGGCTGCAGAGACATATGGCTGGGTTAACAGAAAACCACCCCAGGTTCATTAACTCAGGCTCAGCGTGCTGTGAAAGCAGCTAAACTGCTTTACTCCGGGGTTAGCTTGGATCCCAAATAAGCTGCCTGTACACAGTGCTTTGTCTCCTCTAATAACCTTGCCAGGGCCAAGCTGCTTCTGTGCCTGAGACAGGGCTCATCCACAGCCACGATGCATCACCAGAGAACAACTGAGAGTTGATGATAGTGAATATAAACCTAGATTCTTCTGGAGAACTGGAGGCAGTGTATCTTTTGTTTGCTTTGCACACAGTCAATGCAGAGCTTCTTGCCGCTTTCCTTGATATTTTGGAGCACTGGGGCTGAAATGATTTCTGATGCTGTGAAAGCCATACAAAATTTTTGTAAGGGTAACACGTTGTGCAAACTGTTTCCCCTTGGAGCAGCAATATAACTACTCTGATATGCCGATTTGCCACGCTATCAAATTCCAAGATCAAGGTAGAGATAATTCTGTACCAGTACTCTAAAATGCCATGAAGTTGTTAAAAACCGCAGTCCACAAAGCCATTGTTAATTAACACTACTGTCATCATTCGCTTGCTAGCAGAAAAAGCTTGCTTTGATGTCCAAAGAAACAACTGTGACTGTGGCCTGTAGGAACTTTGAAAACTCTGGGGATTTTTAAAGCAGCTGAAAGCAACTTTACTCCCTCCCCTCCTCGCACTCATGCTGCCATCCCCTTGCTGTTCATTCTGTCTCTCCGTCATTTTTGATCTTTTTATGCCTGCACTGTTTTGCCTCATGCCAGAATTTAAATCGGGTAGTCATGTTTCACACTATGCCGGCAAACCGCATCCTGGGGTGCATGAAACCCAGCATAACCAGCCGGTCGAAATAGGTGATTGATTATCCTGCTGTATTGAGCGTTGGTGTGGCCTCACCTGCAGTACTGTGTGCAGTTCTGAGCCCACCATTTAAGAAGGCTGTGAAGGTCCTTGAATGCACCCAGAGGAGGGCAACCAAGGTTTGTGAAAGGCTGGAAGGCATGTGCTGTGAGGAGTGGCTGAGGACCTTGGGCTTGTCTGATTTGGAGAAAAGGAGGTTGAGGGGCCACCTCGTTGCTCTCTACAGCTTCCTGAGGGGAGGAAGTGGAGAGGGAGGTGCTGAGCTCTTCTCCTGGGTATCCAGTGACAGGACACCTGGGAATGGTTCAAAGCTGTGCTCGGGGAGGTTCAGACTGCACAATAGGAAGAATTTCTTTACCAAGAGGATGGTCAAACACAAACAGGCTTCCTAGAGAGGTGGTCAGTGCCCCAAGCCCGTCAGTGTCTGAGAGGCCTTTGGAGAATGCCCTTAAGAACTTGCTTTAACTTTTGGTCAGCCCTGAATTGGCCAGGCAGGTGGACTAGATGATTCTTGTAGGTCCCTTCCAACTGAAATGTTCTGTTCTGTTCTATTCTAATGTAGGACAGTGCATAAGACGATGATGACCCAATCTTGACCATAGCCATTAATGTAGATGGTGTACAAACTGAGGGGAGGGAAGAAATTTATTCTGCGGGTGGGTGAGGATGCATTTCCAATAGTCTGTTCAAAAGTGCCATATGTAAGGAAGGGGGTTCTTGGCTTTCTTTTGAGTAAGTGTGCCTCCTGGGGCTGGAATATTAATAACTGGATATTGATTTTTCTTACCCTTACAGGCAGCACAAACCTTGCATGTATAGCTCAGTTGAATGACCCTATGCAGAAGTTTTCCAGCTCTGTAGCCAAAAATGCTGCAAATCCCTTTTGGAAGGAAGAGTTTATCTTGTAAGTAACCCACCTACTGAGAATACTTTTATAATAAACCATCTTTTTTTATGCTTAAACCATGTGAGATTTCAAGAGAGAACGGCATTTTGAAATATGTCCTGTTGAATGGCCTCAGAGAAATCTGGAGCTGATAGGGACACCAGGATATCTGATTACCCTCTGCATGGATATGAGATCAAATGGGTCTCTAGATCTTCCCTGGTAGATATCTGATTCTAGTAAATCACAGCAGTAACAGGCATAATAAATCACCCTGTGCTTTCATACAGTGCCAAAAAAATTGTTAGAGAGGTTTTAAAGTCGCTTTACCTTGAAAACTGCATTTGAGGAAATCTGCTGTCTCTCCCTTCCCTCCCTGGAGTGGGAAATCTAAATGTGCAAAGAAACTTGACCATCTAAAAGAATGGTGGCCGTGATGAAAAAGGGAGTGTAAAACCAACTAGATTTTTTTTCTGTTGAACAAAAATGGGAATTTCAGGCAGCCTGCATGGTATTCTTGTGACTCACACAGCTTCTGTAAATAAGGTCAGAAATGAGCGGTTCTAAAACTATTTTCATTTCCACTTTATAGCAGCAGAGCACAAATATCTGGTAGCTTCTGTATTGTATGAGTTGAGGAAGGGGGAGCCACTGATGGCGGGGTAGGTCAGACGGGTGTTTCTCTAGTGGCTTTAAACACACGCGCAGGCAGGCAGAAACAGCTTCCCAGAGGAAGGGGGTAGAGGTGCTGCCACGCAACGTACTGCAGATACTGCTTGCTTGTTTTTTTTCTAGCAGATTATTAACGTGAGAGGCATTTGATGTGCAGTGGAGTCTCTCTGGTTCTTTCTGTAGCTTTCCTCTCCCATCTCAGTTCCATTCCCTTCTCTCTATACATAAACAATACATATTTCAGAGAGTAGTGCTGCTTGTTTTCGTGTGACATTTATCTTCACTGTCTAGTCACAGCCTGACATGGACTGTATCCATTCCCTCTCTTGCAAAGCAGAGGCTTATCTTACAAGAAACTGAGCATGTGTTCAGACTGGTGACTGTCCGTGCTGAGTGCTGTCTTCCTCGAGGAGCGGTGTGCACTTCTGTGTGCTCCTCCTCAGCTTGAAGGGGGAGTGAGTGTGCAGTGTACAGATCTTTTTCTGCCTCCTCATCGCAGGCTGCTGGACTGCACCTGTGAGTGCTACAGACCGAGTGCTGCAGAAACAGGAGAGCTGAGGGGAAACGTGGCAGGGGCTGCTTGATTTCAAGGAAGGTGCCAGGATTGGTCATCACAAGTTGTACAGGACTTGGAGAACTCCAGACCCCTCTGCATGTGTACAGAGAGTGGAGGTGATTAGAAGTCATTATAGTCAGCAAAGAAAAAATGGATGTTGTAGAACAACTCTAAAAGACCTCCCCTTTTTATGTGGTCTGATGGAGGTGTGTCCACCTGGTTCTCATCCTGCTGTCAAGTGGAAAAGCAGCTAGGAACATTTCTTCCTTCAGACACGTACGGTCCAATGACTTATAAAGTCTGATTTTAGTTAGGAGGACCTGCAGCTTTTGTGGAAAGCCACAGATCAGACGATGTTCTTCTGTGACAGTGTGCTGCGTTGCCATCAAGTCTTAAGTACTAACATGGTACGGTTTCTTCTCCACAGTAAGAAGGGAAAAAATGCACTTCTGTAGCAGCTTTGTATTCTGGAGTATCTCAAAGTGCTTCAGCCACTGGGTTTGTGAATCACTTCAGCCATCTGTTGGTGGAACAGCATCCGTGCTCAGTGTTACAGAGCAAACATGTTCCCAACGATTTTGGACAGGAAGTTTGTAAGAATAATACCCTTTCCAACTGAAAGTGCAGAGAGAGGGCAGGCAGGATGTGATTAAGTAGACTGGAATTTCACCTTGACACTAGGGATAATACTGGGTTTTCCACAACGTTGGCTGCTTTTCAGAAGTGCATGAGGTAAGCTTGGGGACTTTTACAGATGAGCGATCAGGATTTGGCTGCATACCTTCTTTCAAATTCACATCTTGCCCCCTCCCTTTCTTTCTTCAATAATGAAAATACCCACCAGTCTGAAGACCAGTGTACTGGCCACCATGTCAGGCTCTGCTTTAGCTTCGTGGGAAGAACAGCAATAGTACTATCAAGGTGCTTCCTTGCAACTTTCGGAGGTGCAGGAGGGGATGGTAGTGGCAGGGAAAAGCTTAAAACCTGCTGCATAGATGATGTCCCACAGCATCTAATGGAGTTTGGATGCCTGCAACCAAGATCACATCATACTGAAAGGCATACATGGAGACATACAAAAATAAAATACATTTATGCGTGCCCTTAAGCTTTTTGGCAAAACACCTACCTGAGAATGTTATAAAATCAAGTTTTACTGGAAGGTTCCTCAGTAGGTTCCTCAGTAGGTTTGCTTCACTGTCTCAATTAGAAGAAAGGTTTTGTTATCTGTTGTCTAGTCCATCTTACAAACTACTGCATATGCAAGTAATTCTGCTAATAGTTCATGTTGGTTCTGTCACACAGAAAGTAGTTCTTGGTATCTTGCAACATCCTTGAGTCTTATTTTGGAAAAGTAATACTGACTCTTCTCACATAAGACTGTAACTACTTTTATTTACTTGTATCTATCCTGCTTTTGCAGGACACTTTCCTGCTTTGACAGGATACCCCACGGCTTTGAATGGGTTGTTGATTGGACCTGTTCCAGCATCTTGACTTACAAATTTGATCCTGCCAGGAAAAAATAGCTTCTTAGTGCTGTGGTGTAGCAGTCGGGATTAGGGACCAACATTAGCTTGAAGGGGAGTGCTTGTCAACTACTGGGGAGAAGAAAAGCTTTTGAAATTTTAGGCAATCAAACTTCTGCAACAGTGCTGGAGAGAGGCAAGCCAAATTTTTCTGACTATGGTCCCTTTAATCAGTCTTACCTGAGGTCAGAAAGACGCTACGTACGCAGCGTGGCCAGCAGTGCTGCCATGTAGCGCTGCCTGCCTGGGTTAGCAAGTTGTGCTGCTTGGCTTAGTGCCGGCCAAAAAAAGTTTGGGTATTGGCAACCAGAATGGGAAAGGGGAAGACCTAAGTGGGGAGGAAAATCTGCTCCTCTGCAAAGACCTAACATAGTTTTGTTTACTTCACAGTGAACTAAGTGCCAAATCAAAAGCATTGCTACTGCAAATAGTAGAAGATGGAAAGTTGGATAGTAAGTATTAAAACTGAATTGTTTTGCATGATCAGCTCGTGAGCGTTGCTAAATGTGACATAAGTCATCTTTTAGTTCTACCCAGCTTTATAGCCATATAAGAAACTCTCAGATTTCTGAACCTGCATTAAAGCGTAGATGTCTTATGCTGACTTGTCCTGGTATTGAAATTGGGTATGCCTCATGCATGGATGTAGGCAGCCCTGAGGGGAAGAACAGCTGTGGAAGGGGGATCAGCTGAAAATAGCCAGCCAAACTTGTATGAAACAGGCAGCTCAGGGAAAATTTGTAACTTAAGTTTCTGGTTTTAAACTCCATAAGCCTGTCCTTTAAATTTATGTCCTAGAGTTGAAATCCGTGGAGAATCACGGAGTTCTTGGGCAACACTGATTGACCTGGGTTAAGCGCTGTCTACATACACCGTTACTTCCATCAGTAACTGTGGACAGAAGAGACAATACGCTGTTCACATGTCTCCGTCCTCCTCAGAGTTAAGGTTACAGAGAAGCCTTGAGTTTCTTTCTAGACTGTCAATGTCTTGAGTCTTCCATCTGCTCATAGCCTAATTTTTCAGCCTTCTGAACTTTTAATAGATCCACTGTGAGCAATTTTGGTTTCAAGTTAATCTTCCAGGTCTTTCTGTGGCTGAAGGGGAGTCATGGGTGTTAATCCTAAATCCTTCCTTTTCAAGCCCCAGAGGCTGCCTAGCAATTATTAGGTATAAAACACACTAATTCTGATTATACTGGATTAAATATAAAACTTGGGGGCTGAAACTTTTTTACTACTTAATTCTATTGCTGCAGTTTGCAAGTAGCTTTTAGTGGCAAGAAAACCCCTCCACTGAACTGTTGGATTTAGTTTATTTGGAGAAGCATTACCTTCCGAACAGGGGTAAGGGGTGGGTGGGTGCTGAGACCAGGCAGCATGTTGAGGTGTTTGCATAAGCTTTGTAAACTTGCTCCAGGTACTTCATTACTTGGGGTTTACTGAAGAGATGACACAACGTCATAAATTCTTCTCCTATACAGGAGAATCTGCTGATACAGAGTTGTGCTGTAGCAAGAAATAGTAACTGTATTTCACCTCGTGGATCCATTTGTTTTTTCCTTCTTATGTCAGGTTTCAGGTGTAAAACAAACACGAAAGAAGCATTAATTTTTGACGCTCAGCTGTTTCTCTGTGTTTTAGTACTGTCAGTTGTATTCATCTGAGTTCAGGAGAAAGTTATAAGTGTTGGTCAAAGCTTTTCATACCCAGGGATTAAAAAAATATACTTTTACTCATGGCATCTTGTGATAGTGGATGAAGGCTTAGCCAATGATTTTTTTAAATAATATTTTATCTAAGCCACCTTTAATAAGTAATATAGCCAAGTGGACTATGTTTGATTTTGGTTTTGGGTTACTGTATTTATTTTTATTTTTAATAATCTACATATACAAAGTCCTGCAATAACTTGCATATGATCTGCAATTATTTGAGGGATTGGGAAGTCAAATTGAGGCAAATGCTTTAAAAAATTTCTCTGATGTGGATGCTGGTTTTTATTTTTAACAAAAAAATGGGATCTGTATATAGCCAGCAAATGTGTATTGTTTCTTGCATAAACTTCAGTCTTGCATATTTTTAGCAGCGAGTCTTCCAACCAACCAGTAAAATTCTACATCCTATTGAGAGTGTAACAACCAACCTGGTTTCTTGAAGAAAAGAGTCCCAATTGATTGCACTGGCAATCATCTTTCTTCCCCCTTATACCATCTTAGCTGTTCTTCTCCCAGAAATTTGAGTAGAAAACTCAAAGTAGAATCATATTAGTAAGGAGAGAGCTGAGTAATATGAATATAATGTGGATCTCTATTTGTCTTTAAATTCCGCAGAAAACTAGGATTTCATCCCTGAAATCATGCAGTAATTTTACTGATACTTTGCTCCAGTCTAGTGTAGCTAATAAAGGGGAGGAACAAGAGAACTGCTGAACTTGCACTAAAGATCAAATTAAGAAAAAATATTATAAATGATGCACCAGTTTACCAGGAATCCAGAGTATTCTCTGAAATGAAACATTAGATGTTTTCTTTTCCCCCTAAACGTTCTGCGTATACAGGGAAAAATAATGGCCAGAAGTAGTGGCAAATACGTAATGTTTCATGTCTCCATTCTTCCCTGTTGCACAGTATTAGGCCGGGCTGAGGAATGATCGTAAAATGGAAAGCAAGCTGTGAAAACTGCCACGTTTCTGACCCATGGTGTAGAACCAGTTCTTGTGATTAGCTGCCTGTGTTCTTCCTCCTTCTTTCCCATCTTCTCACCCTTAAACATACTGACAGCTCGGATGTGTGCTGAATTTGTTGATTTTTTTTTTCGTCTTCTTCTAGGACCTTTGTCTGCAAAGGTGACTGTACCTCTAGACTTGTTCAGGAAACAACCTTCTGGCCAGCAAAGCTTTGCACTGAACAGCGGGGCCGGTGAGAGCAGCTCAGAGCCGGGGCCCAGGCTGGGATCCATTAGTGCAGAGGTACTACTGCATTTGGATGGTTTTACAATGGATCTTTTACTTTGGGAAGTACTTGCAAATGCTCGTCTTATACTTTGGACTATCGCTTTCAGCGCAGTGCCATTTGTGGCGGAGTTAGAGTATCGCATTCAGATTGCACAGTAACACTTCATATGGTATTTTTGTCTATCAAAAGAATTAGCTGTTTGGCTCTTGGACATTAGTAATAACCAGCTAGAAATGATAGTGGCCTTCTTACTTGACTGTGCTTCTCAGGTGACATTTTTTTGTCTTCCTAGTTCTCTTTTATAGAACCCAATGAATTAAAGACGTGGCAAGTCTCTTCTCCAGTGCCAGCCACTAAAATAGAAAAGGATCGCACTGTGATGCCCTGTGGGACTGTGGTCACTACTGTTACTGCTGTGAAAACCAAACCTCGTCTAGAAGGGAGATCATCTCCACTGAGTACAGGTGAGGAAGTCCACTACTTTGTGTTTACTCTTTGGGTTATCCGTGGGGACCAGGAGAAGTTGGGGAAGGGGGGTTGTAAGGAAAGGACCAGGGGAAGTTGTGGGGGAAGTGGGATGTAAGGAAAGGTGCTGTTGTCCAGACTTCTCTGATGTCTTGGTGGGGGAGGGGTGTCATTGCTTGTACTCTTCAGAATCAGGTTTTTAATTTTCATGAAACCTTGTTCTTACAAGAGGAGTGGTTAATGCTCCTTTTAATACATGCTGTAAAGCTTCATGGTAGGGTGATAATGCAGAAGAGCTTGGTTTTGGTGGATGGTTTTCCACATAACAAAAGTATCAGATCTTTACATGTTTGCTGATGACAGACCACCCTGTGCCTTCTAAGCTTGATCTGTATTGTAATCTCTACTGAGGGTTGGTGTCATCTTGTGACGAAGTTGGGTTTTTTCAGCATGTCTTTCAGGAGTAGATTCTCTGATTTGTCTTGGGATAAGTATGAAAGTAAAACCTCTGAACAGTCTTTGTGTTAAATCTCACAAAGAGCTGCATTCTTTTAAGTTGTTAAAGCAGATCTTTTACTGAAGTGGGTGTTGTCTATCATATTACAGTAAAATGTTTAAAAACAGTAAGTTCCTACACTTCACAGGTCTTTTGGGGTCAGGTTACCATTGAGAGCATGCGTTGAGAATTCGTAATAAACAACTTTCTCAAACACTAATGAATTGAACGGGCTTTAATATTGGTACAATAAATTCTTTTTATTTTCATAATAAATGTCTCAAATAGTTTAAATAACCAAAAAACTTGGTCCTCAGATTCTCCTGTGAAAACTCCAGTTAAAGTAAAGGTGATTGAAAAGGATTTCTCTATTCAAGCTATCCATTCTCACGGTGCTCCAGTCAGCAAAACTTTATCATCTTCAGATACAGGTAATAGAAATGTTCAAAGCTGCTAATGAGAATACATGTCTCTCTGCTGCACATGGGATTAATGTAATCTTGTTAAAATAACAGCAAACCCATATGGCTACTGCCTTTCAACAGGCACTGAGATGTTTATGTTAGCAAGTACTGTGGTTAGGGTTATAGCAGGCTTGCAATAAAAGTCTGTTTTGAATTGGTGATTTAAATTACTAGTTTTGAATAAATAATAGTGAGCTGTGGTTTGGAGAGGGGAGTTGACTGTAGAAAAGCCAGGCTCTTTTCTCTTACTTTTTCATGAAGGATTCCTTCTTTATAAAGGCATGGGGGGGGGCTGCACAAAATTAAGACCCTGTGAAACTTGCCTTTAAGGCCATTGTGTAGTCCCCCCTGTCTGAACAGACGGCATGAGGCTGGACTGACGTAAGGAAGACTGAATTCTCTTCCTACCCTGCCACTGGGCTTTTTTGTGCTAATGCAAGTATACAGTCTTGCTGTGCCTGTTTGTCCACCCTTCTAAGTCAGCTGGCATACAGCTGAAGTGCCTTCAGAGTGTTGGGTGGCATTGATAATAACTTTAATTATAAATTCACTTTGACTGTATTAAAACTGATTTTGACTCTGGGGCATTTTACCTTTCTGAGTTGCAACTCTGAATCTTCAGCATATGTTTCAGTCCTGTGTGTGGTCACCATTCAGTCTTTCTGTAGCTCTGTCAGCAACAGTAATGAAAGATGTAACGCAGTCTAGCTGCAAATGGCATATGATATAGAGTTCAGTTTTCTTTGTACAGATTTGAGTACCATCTCAATCTGGAGATGATCTGGACTGCTCCTGGAAGAGTCAGAAGGCTTGCTGAGAGAGAGAAACGTATTGTCCAAAAGACAGAAATCTGGGGAAGAGCATGAACCAATAGCCGGGAATAGTTGTAATAGCACTTGAATCTTTCCCTGCCTCTAGACTAAGAAATATTCTGATACCATGAAGCAGGAGGGATATGACTAAGCCAATTTGGGAAGTGTTAAGATAGTGCTAGACTTTTAACTCTCGTAACTGTTTATTATATTAAAGATACAAAGCGCTTACTGGAAAACTCATCTGAAGGCAGCTTGGAGCACATTGATATGGACAGTGTTTTTCTTTTTATGGGAGCGCGGGGGAATTTCTGTGAAATGTTTATACAAGACAGCAGGAAGAATTACTCATTAGAACAGAAGTTTAAGCCAAATGAAAGCAATACAAAGGAGCATTTGGTGTGGCTATAACTTAGGTAGTAGTTATTACAAACATCGTGCCAAAATAGCAACAAGCACTATGGAAAAGCTGCCGTGGCCATGCCATGGTTTTAAGTGATGACAATAAGAATTAGCAAGTGCCACTGATGCTGTCCTGGATGCTCTCAGCTGTTCCTGGGGGCTTTGCAGTGGCTAGGGAGATGGAAAGGTAGAGGTTTATAATGAGCGTGCAGACATGCGTGGGCATGCATACCCCTTGTGCAGGCATACTCTTAAGTTCCGAAAGTATCCAAGTTACTTGATGCAGCTTAATTATTCAGGCCTTGTCTTTTATTGCATTAATGTCATGGTAACAAAAGACATTGCTCAGTTTAATTAACACTGGTGCTATTCCTGGCTGTATTCTTTTGTTGTTCAAATTCTTATTAGAAAAGCCCACCTCAAACAATTAAATATAGGGATTTTTGTTTTGTTAACTTTCTTAGCTTTGTTAGCTCCTAAGCTTGACAAATTTGATTAGTGTGCATTTGCTGTGCCCAAAGTACTTGTATACTAGATGCCAGAAATGGCCATGCTTAAAAATAAACTTATGTTTGTCACTAAAGAGCATTTTATAAAGCAGGTCTTGTAATCCTGTGCAATGTTTGGAGGGGAAAAGGGGATGCACTTTACAGGCTTTGGAGGCAGCTGATAAAGAGCACAGTGACGGCCACTTTGCCTTCCCCATCCTGTAGTAATGCCATAGCAAATCTGGAAATGCCAAGCAAGAATGTCTGGAAAAAGAACAAAATAGCTACCTGAAAAAGTAGTGGCACGTACCAGCTTTGTACTGTGTTAGAACTATGGCTCTTCATGACTATGATACCTGATGCTATACCCACTGCTTCTGGATTATAGTCACTGCAGTGTATCAGTGCATTGAAATAATGGGATGTTTTGTCTAGGCTTCCAAAACCTCCTGTGTGCTCAGAGCAAGGTTTTGTAAGTGCAACTTAGGGATGTTTTCTCAAAAGAATGGGTAACAGAAGGGAAAGCCAAGACCCAATAGCTGGATAGTGAATTGGAAGATGTTTTTGTGTGCCTGGTGTTTGTACCATTTCTGCTAATTTCTTTACATTTTAAGTCAGAAACAAACTCTACCTCTCTTTGCTCTGTTTTTTTACTGTTTTTCTTTCTTCCGTCTGAAATAATGCTTTCTTTTCAGAACTGCTGGTACTGAATGGCACCGATCCTGTTGCAGAAGCAGCCATTCGGCAGTTAAGTGAGTCTGCAAAGCAGAAGCTGAAGTCTCCTAGAAAGAAAAGCACCATTATCATATCAGGGGTGTCCAAGGTAGAGCAGAAAACAACACTTATACTTAATGCTTAGTATTGTAAAGTCTTTGGTGCACTGAGTGCGACGTTAACATAACGTGCATTCTGCTGTCTCCCATTCAGCAGTCTTTGCAGGATCTAGGTCTGTGTGCTAGTTTGTTTCAGTAACGGTTTCAGATTAAGCCAAATCAGGGTGGGTTTGGTGGGGAGAGAGCTGGGTTTTGATTGTTAGATTTGACAGTCTGACTGAAAATTCATGGCATCTTTGGATGGGAGTGGGATGATTAGGGATGTGGGAAAACCAATTTAGGTGAGAACAGAGGATCATTAGTTCTTCTGTGTTTTGCCCATGGTGGGAAGATGCACAGAAAAAGTAGGAAAGATTTTTCTGTTTTTTTTCAAAGTTGTTAAAACAAAACTTTCTGAAAAACATCGTAGTCCTCTGGGCTCTGTTCCAGAGGGAGGGCAAACAGAATACTGTTTCTCCTGTGGTGCATAGCATTCCTCCAGACTTTCTTCATCCACAGCCTCAGTCTCTCATCTGATCCATGGTGCCTACCTGTAGTTCTTTCCCTGCAGGCTGCTGTATGGACATTCAATGTCAAGTTTTCCTATTATGCACAGGACCCCTAAAGAGCTCTGAGTGAAAGCCGAGTCAGTGGGCATGGATCCCTTCGTGATCGCTGTGCTGTGCTGAGGGTGGGGTATGAGGGTCAGCTGCCACAGTGATGAATGTATCTGCTTGGGAAATGGGGCACTGGGACTGCGTGGATTTGTATTTAGCTGATATAGATGCCCAGAAGTCCTCCTACGAGATGAAACACTGATGTTTATTTTCTTGAAAAGACCAAAAGATAATTGTCTATGCATGCTGATAATTCATTACAGCAGCACATGTGGGAAAGAGTCCTGTTATTTGCAGTGGGGCCAGGAAAAGGTGGGAAGGATGTACTTAAATATTTTTCCCCAGTCATTTGGCGGTAATGACATTATTAAAACTTGGCTATATGCTCCTCTCCTCTAGTGGAGCTAAGGTAGCCTCACAGTGGCTTTCTGATAGCCTTGAGCAATACAAGTAAAAGTGTAAAGAAGAGAAAAGAACTTTTGCAGGGAGGCCTGTTTTTTCTTCCAGCAAGAGTGGCTTGTGTCAATGTTGTCTCTTATTTTCACCGGGCAGACCTCTTTATCTCAGGACAGTGAAGCTGCACTGATGATGGACTATGCTGCAGCCATGGACAGCTCCTGCAAAGAATTAGATCCACCCACTGTGGAGGAAGCTGTTGCAAAAGCCACCTCCGATGAAGGTACTTCGGAAATAGTACCTGACGCTGACCCACAGCAGAGTGCCCATAAGGCTTGGGGTTTGGAGAACGGCAGACAACAGTGGGACACCAACACGCTCTTAGACCAGACCTGTGAAGAAATATCTGGGAGCTCATTAAGTGTTTCAGAAACTGGGAGCATGAAAAAATCTAAAGGTATGTGATCCTTGCCTCCACTTTAGTGAATGATGGCTTCCTCTACATAATTGGCAGTGTCATGCAACAGTCTAGTAGTTCATCCTTTCTTACTGATTATCATCCTTAAACTCCTTGTGATTGTGGTCTTGGTTGAAGCTGTCTTACTAGCAGCCATAAAGAGTGCAGTCCTTTGGCTCTGCAAGACGTGGCAGGCTCTTTTACACTCCTCTCCATCAAGAAACAGAAGGGCTTACCCTTAGAGGTTGAAGGGCAGCTCATGACACCCAGCTCAGTTATCTGGGAGAGAAATAACTAGCCATATTGTCAGTTCCTCGATGAAAATCGTGTTCTTGTAAACAAGGATTTGTGCTATATTAGCAGCCCCATTGCTAACAGGATGGCAGGGTTCCACGGTTGCTTTCTGATGTTTCTTCTCCTCCGTCACATCTTTGAGCACAAGACTCCCCTGCCCTCACTAAAGTGTGTGTTCAGAAAGCACCACAGCTAAACCAGAAGTATGCTCACTCTTAACTGCCTTGTGAACAGTTTCTCCCTTTGCACTGATTTCATTAATACGTAGTTTGCTAAAGAAAATGGAATAAAGGGTAGTTTAATAAGCAAATAAAGGGTCAGATCGTTTTGCTTACATGGTTAAACACCTGGATAGCTGCAGTTTGAAAATGTCTTAGGATTCTTTGTGTTTCCTTTACAAATCCATTAACCTCTGAAGCTGTAGCACTGGTTTGTGGCCATTAGGAAGTCTGACACAAGAGCTAGTGCAGTGGACTATTGTCCTGAACAGGCGGCACACCAGTCTCACAGGCTGCACATGCAAGTTGCAAAAATTGTTGTGTTTCTCACCCATATCCATCACTGTTTTGCTTTATTACCTTCTGTTCTTTCCTGACCCAGAGATATTGTAAAATTGCTTACTACAAAACCTCAGTATTTTACTAGATTATCATAATCCCCCCCATATAAGGCATATACTGGACCTCTTTGCCAAGGCTCTTCCTTAGAGCATCGAGGTTTTCTGGCCTTCTTGCAGCTGTATTGCTCCACCTGATAGATCAGGGTGGTACAGCAACAATCAATTTAACATAGATGATCAGGCACTGGAAAGTTTTGGGTGTGTTTGGGGTGGAGGTAGAGGGTTAATTGTGAAGGGATGTCTCATTTGGAGCCTGGAAGAGTTTAGGAAGCTGCATGAGATTTTGCAAAACCTCTGGACTCTTCTTTAACATGTTATTCTAAACAAGCAAGTGGAAGTTTGTATGTGAGCTGTTGTCTAGTTTTGTTTTTCATTGTGCAGTATATTTCAAAGAGACCAGGCTTCTAAACATCCTGTCTACATGGTGTAGTATAGAAGTGCAAAGTATCTCTTTTATTTGAGAGTTGTCTCATCTTGAAAAAAATATTTTAAAAACAGCTCTCAAATCCCTTTCTTAATACACAGATCTCTTCGTGGAAGTCTTGTATCTCTGCTTTGTCATAGCTGGGTAACATTTTATGGAGTGAGATAGAAAACATTTCCACATTTCTGACCTCCTAACTTCAGTTGGCTTTGAATAGTTCAAGGTTTATGTTTTGTCAAACAGTTTCCCTTTAAAAAAAAAAAAGCACACAAAACCAAACATAACAGAAAAACCACTCCAAAAACCCCAAGCAAAACAAAACCAACCCCCTTCTGCTTGAAAAAGCCTTATGTATGGTATTAATGTCTTAAAGTTAGCGCTGTCTTTCTTTTTTTCTACTCTTGCATGTTTTTGGTTTTTACCTTTCTGACTTCCTCTTTCTTACCCATTCCCTTTTATAAACTTAAGAGGACTACTATGCCAACCAGAATTAATTACCTACACAGTAAGTTATTTTTGTCTTTTTTTTTTTTTAAGAAAATGTAGCTTTACAATGGTACACTCATTGTAAAAACTGAAGCAAAACATAGTTCGGCACCCGTTTTCTTCTTCCCCCATCCATTTCTTTCCTCCCTCCAAAATTACCTTCCTGCACTCAGGGGTCTTAGCAGACAAGTCTGCTCTAACAGATCATTCTTCTGGTGGTTGTGCTGTCCAGGTGGGTCATGCAGGATGGACAGCAAGGAAGGCTTGGAGGGGTGCTCAACATTCCTGGTCTCTCTCCATCATGCCCATTCCTGTAGTATTTGGTTATCAAACAAACATCGGCTCATGCAAACCACACGACCCCCATAACTGTATATGCATATGCAGGATGCTTATTTTAAAACCTGCTGCTTACAGTTTTCTAGATCTCTTTTCTAGCCTAACTCGTAGAGCTACGAGGGCCTTAGCAGGTATTTACAAAACCACCTGGATAAAAACTGTTTTGGAAGTTGGGAAGGAATGGAAAAAGCCATCTCTACTCATATCCCTGTAGATGTGGAAGGAAATCTTCCTTCATTAACAAAAATGAGATCCAGAAGTGATCCTAGCCCCACAAGTATTTTCAGAACACCCTAGACTAGTGCACAGGGGCCTATGAAAACTAGTCAGTCTGTACAGCACTCTTGACATGCTCTCTGCTTATCTCCTGGTGTTAGGGGCAGAGTTGGCATATGGATCCTGCTGAACTCGAGCAGTAAGCATGCAAATAGCACGAGCATCGCCAAGCTTGTGATTTGTCCTACCCTGCCCTCGTAGCAGGGCTGCATGCCTCCGCAACAGCTGGAGCCGCTGTCAGGCAGCACGTACCAAACTGGCTAGAGACTGATGGGTGGCAGCGGGGATGTGGCAAGCTTCCAGGTAGCGATGACCTCAGTACCTCCGAAAACACAGAGAGCTTTCACATCGGGGAGGGAGAGGGGGGCAGCTGCTTCTGCTGAGCTTGTGGTGCTCTCAGGGAAGCACTGCCTGCAGTTTTGCAGCTGCAGCAAGTTGTCCCAGGCCACCGGCGCAATTTTTGCAGCATTCTTGGTTCGGTTCTATTTCCTAGTATGGGAAATCAGTCTGAATGGATAGGAGTAAATAGCTGCTTACGGATAAACCCTTCTGTCCTACTCCTTCTGTTGGCACAGCTTCAGCTGCAGCTGCCAAGACTGCTGGGCAGAACAGCTGACTGCTAAAACAAAAGCCACGCAGCAGCAAGGCCTCATCAATCCCCCCCCAACCTTTGCATATTAACAACTGTCAGTATCATGGGATTGAACACTGTTTCTTTTATGCTGTTGACAACAGCTTGAAGTGGTACTGCCTTGCCAAAAAGATCAACCAGAGGGTGATGGGAGAGCAGTCAAGATTCAAATCCATGAGTTCCAGTTGCTTTCAGCTGACTTCTGCTTCCATCCAGTCGTGCCCTGTGAGAAAAGTCTTAGCAGCAGCAAGACAAAACATGCTAGAATATCCTTCCAGGTGCTGAGTGCTTAGTCCTTAAAGTACAAAATATTCCCAAGCACATGTTTGTAACTGCTCCGGCCTCAACAAAGCAGCATCTGGCTGCATGCAACAGAGCTGCCACGCAATACCTATTCCACAGCTGTCACTGTGCAAAATGACACGCAGCCTGTGTCAAGTCCTTGGGGGACAAATGTGTAATTCTAGCTATTGCACAGTATCGCATGAAAGAATTGGTCTGTGTGTTGCTTTTTGTATCCATTTGCAATGGAAGGAAAAGCAGAATCGAGACCGTACGGTGACAGGAATTAATAGCTGAACTGAGAAAGAATTGGGAAACCTGATAGTGGTGCAGGAAGGAGGTGTGGAAGCTTTGCCGGGGAGATGACTGTCCTCACATACTAGTCTGACTGCCAGAAGGCTCCTGTGTTGGCTTGATACCTGGGTCCTCCTTTGTTCAAATTGGCTCATGCCACTTGGACAGCAACAGTACCCAATTCTGCACAAAACTATTGCTATTTTAACACTGGGCTGATGGACTGACACCAGGCTGAGTGTTGCTGGTCTCTCGGAGCGGTGTCCCTGCCAGCTGCCACCGAGCTGTCTTACGCATCAGGCACATGTGTGCACATGGAAAGGGAAGGTGGCATTTGGCAGAACGGTGGCTGCAAAAACAACCCGAGCTTGCAAAGAGAGAAGAGTACTGGTGGCTGGCGTTGGCAACATGAGTCCCGAGTCCCTGGTGAGATGACAGCTGCAAATGCCTTGGCTGCATAATAGGTTTGACATGGGATCAAGGGAAGAAATACAACAAAATAAAGGAACCTAATTCACGGCAGAAGGGATTTGAGCAGATTTCTGAACCTGTTGGAAGCAGATGTAATATTATTTTTAATCTGCTATTCCTAACAAGATTTTAAAATAGCAAATGCTTCATGATTGTTACTGTAGGTGGTGCTACCAAATTCGTATAGAATACATGCTGTCTGGCTTGTGTGGGCCTACTGCACGGAGGTTGACTGCCAGGTGCTGTTCTCTGGCACCAACAGTGTCCTTCACCTCAAATTAAAATGCCACGTTCATGTTGTGCGTCACGGGCCAATCTTTTCATTTCAGCTCCTTTGATCTCTGAAACAACAGAGAGTAACATTACTTCCTCTATTTCACTCTTTTTATAAAATACTCAGTACTTTTATTGTATTGGAAAGATTGGGTATGCCTGTTTGACATGTGAGAACCCAGTGTACAACCCACACTAAACGCTGTGCATGTGTATGTTTGACCACTAACATAGCTTTCAGAAGAGCATTTGAAATTAATAAAGTGTAAGGAAGGAGACTTCCGCTAGATGTGTGGATTGGCTGTAGAAGCTGAAATCAGAGGATTAATATTTGGTTGCTCATAGGCATGTTTCACAGTAGCTTTCCTTCCTTTTCAACAGCATCGTTTCTGAAAGAACTAAAGGAAAAGTTCTTTTTTCTTTAGTGCTCATCTAGCAATATGTGTGAGCTCTTCTCTCCTGAACATTTCTGCTAACTGTACAAGTGTGCGTATATGCATATATCTAGAACTACCACAGTCTGTCATGATTCAGTTTGCATGACACTTGCATGGAATGAGGAGAAGTGGAGAAGTACATACTTCCATGGAGTCTGAATCTCTCAGTGGTGTTCAGTTGGGAGAGAGCTGGATCAACAGCGGGGCAAGGAAGGTTCAGTAGCATGTAGTGTACGTATGTGTGCCTCTGGCTGAAAGCACGACAATTGCTCGCATTTGCCAGTATCTGAAATCACTCATTCCAAGGTGGAACTTGTACTATTACGGCCTCTAGGTTAGAAACCATCAATATTCTTGCTTTAGATTCACCATGCTCTTGGCTTTCTAACATTGTTTGAATAGTTACCAGGGTGATGCTTAAACTGGAAGTGTTAAGACCAAGGCTTTTTTTTAGTTGTTGCGCAGTTACAGTTAAAGCTGAGCTCCAAGAGGAAAGCAGCCTGTTCTGTCTAAAGTGTCCTGCACCTCTGCTGTTTGCTTCTGCAGGTGGGATTTTGAAAAAAAGTGCGAAGCTCTTTTTCCGCCGGCGACATCATCAGAAGGACCCAGGAATGAGTCAATCGCACAACGATCTTGTCTACCTGCAGCAGCCACTGTCAGAGGAAACGCGCAAGAAGGGAGGCACGCTTTCACGTATTCTGAACAGAAAGCTCCTTTCCAAAAACAAAAGCAAGAACAAACTGAATGGTGCTTCGGCAGAACCATACGCATAAGACTGAACACTCTCTGATGGGATACTTGCACATCAGTTGACCATTTGTTTACAGAGCAGTACTAGAGAACAAAAATACAGCCGATGACTTGCATAAAATGATGTTCACTAATACAGTGGTCCAGGAATAAACAGAAAGCTTGTCTTTTTTATTTATTTTTCCAGAACGCTTTTTCCCTCTGATTATAAAGTTGCTCCTCCAAATGCAAGCAGCGCTAATTGTATCATGACAGCTTTTGGAGGACCATGTGGTTTATTGTAGAAGATGAGGGAGGATGGGCAAAGGTGCAGGTGGGGAGGACTTGTGTGTAAGCACCTAGTTTACATTAACGGGGAGCTAAGAACTGAAACATCGTATCTGCTGTGTGACTGAACCACTATAAAGAGAGAATATACCACTGTGCTTCCTTACTGCAGCCTGGAATGGTAGCAACACAAGTCTCGACTTGTTTTTCTAGTCAGGCTGAAAGGGAAAAGAGAGACTCGGATCCAGTTTGTATTGTAATTTGGAAACGGGTAAGTTTTCAGAAGCAGAACTAAAATGCTGATTCAGATATAGCCTACTGTAGTAACTGTAGCCTGCTGTAATAACTGCTCAGTCCATGTAGGTGGAGAGATGCCTTTGATATTAGCCATAAATCCAATAAATTATGCAAATACTTATACTAGCATATTGTTTAATGTTCTGTGCAGAAGTTATGCTTAAAAAATCAGAACTTTTTTAAAACTCTACTTGAGGCTACTCACAAACAAAACACTTAAAAATTCTTATATGTAGCTTTTCTTCCCTGTGTGAGAAGCTGCGTTGCTAATGCAAAAACCTATCGTAGGGGCTCTAATTCCTTCTCCCAAGTACTTGTTAGACAAGTGTATTAACCATCATATCAAATGCAAAGCTAGGAGCAATAAGTGATGAATGGAGCATATTTAACCCTATAATGCTTATCATTAGACAGCTTGTTTTACTTGCCAAACACTTACTGAGATCTTAGAAAACACAGTTGTGAAGAGAGCTTTTTAAAAAATAATAATAATCCCCTTAGTGGTCTTTCAGTTTCTAGACTTACCAGTGTTGTCACGTGGCAAGTGGTTAGTTGGGTGAGGTTTTTTACTTTTTTTCCTCATTAAAAGTTGCAGCTGGCTCCTTTAAATTAAAAGGAAAAACTGATGGAAGTAAAGGCATAGTTCTTGTTTTGGCTATGAAGAAGAGTGAAATGTCAGTTAGTATTTCGCAGGTACCATCTTTCGTGCATACCTGTACTTTTCCATCATCTACATTCCTACTGAGGACAAAGGACCAAGCCTGTTCTATTCAGCCAAGAAAAACATCCATTCCATCTAAATTACCGATGTGAATGGATGATAGATTTGTGCCTGCTTTGTCAACAGTGATTTCCCCTCCCTCTTTCCTCCCCTTAAGACATCTAAAACTTTGGCAGATATTTGGGCTTTCAACTTAAACCGTTCTTCAAAAATAGAAAGTCACTGAAGAACAGAAACACATTTCAAAAATTCTGATGGACTCTAGGTTCCTTGGTAAATAATTTTACAGAGAATATAAAAGTAGAGGGGGTTTGATTTCTTTTTTACCAAGAAAATATTAGAAGAAATGAACTGTCAAAATCTTTTAACTGAGTCTACTGTTTAAAAATACTGTTTATGTGTAACCTCCTAAGATCACTGTGGTAGTACAGCAGTCCAGACTATCAAATAGTTGTACATTCAAGCCTGCTGCTTATTATGAAAACACTTGAAGGCATTTTAATATTCTGTATTTTGAAAAGTGGTTACAGATGAGTATTCTAGAGCTGTAACGTGCTTAGAAATCCCAGCTCAGTAATACAGGTTTGTCCAGCTTGTGCTTGAACACTTTTGTTTATTGCTGATTTAATACAAAGTGGAAGTTAGGTTTCTTCATTAGTTCTACAGTGCTTCATGATATAAGCCTTAAAAACCCTGATGTTATGTTCTCTCAACATACACTTTTCCCCTTGACTTTACTAGGAGCTCTTTGCATGACAAGGCAGGGTAGGGGGTCAAATCACTGGTATGTTTTAAATGCTCAGTCTTGTCTCCTTCTCTGAAGGAGAAAACCACAACTGGTCACTGAGTTCAAGAAATCAAAGTGAGACTGAGCTCCATGGGTAGCACCTGCTTACACTAACAGTGAAGAGCTGTGGAATTGGGAGTGTAAAGAGAGCACGTAACACTACTTGGAGTCTACTTAAATTACTGAACTGGGATTTTAATTTACAGAAGCTTTATTGTGTACTGTAGAATGGGGTGGAAATAACACTCAGTCACTTGCAGAATACATGAGTAGGGTTTGGTTGTCCCTTACCCCAAAGAACAGATATGCACTGAAGAAGTGTGGGTTTGGGTCCTCTTTCTTAATGTCTCGGTTATTGCTTAAATGCGTGTCTTGAAGGTGGGAACCAAGAACATTCTGTACTACAAACTGTGTGAAGGTTTGGGCTCACATATATTGAGAGAGAATGAGTTATCAAGATGAGGAAAGCAAGGCATTTGGGGTAAAAAAGGGAATCTTGTTTTTTAATTGCCTTCACTCCTCAGGAAAATAAACATTGTTTGGTTTGATGTTTGACCTCCATATCTGGCTGGTGTGCTTCTCACCTCCTCCTATTCCTCCACAAATAATTTATGTCCTGTTGTTAAAAAAAGCTAAAGTATTAAACACAAAGGGACAATTAAGTTGCTCAGTCATGACAACCCCAAAGGCCCATAATGTTGAATCCCATTCCCACCTTCCGAGATTATTATGTTGTCATTTAAAATCAGGAGATCTGAGTACATACATTTTTTGTGTACTAGTATTTAGGTCAGTGAGAGTTGGATCCTGAGAACCAGCGGGAGCTACGCTACAGGTTTGGGTAGGGAGGATTTGTAAACTGGCGTAACTAACACTGCGGCGTATCCTGTCAGGTGCTGCATGTTTCCTGTGCAGTTGTGTGAAGGATGCCAGAGGGAATAACTTTGCTCTTTTATGTTTTGCAAACTTAATAACTACATGTTTGAAGAGTAGAACAAAACTCGGCATGATGTTACACTGAAAACGTCTTGTTTTCTGTCTTCCGATTTAATTGTTTCAGAACAATAGCTTGGAAACCACCTGTGAAATCTTTCTTTCTTTTTGCCCCTTTTCTCACACTTCTGTGTTTCTGGATGATCTGTACGGCAAAGAAGGCATGGTATTTATTTTATGAGGACTAAAAGATGAAGGCTTGTTTTTCCTTTCTAAAGAATTTTTCTGCCCATAATTGAACATTCTTAATCTGTGTTTGTGGTTTGTTTTGCTTTATGGCATTTTGGTTTTTCATTTGCCTTGATGGAAGCAACCTGCATCCTTACCTAACCAAGATTTGCCTTGGCTTTAGTCTGGATTTTGACTGAGTAAGTAGTACAAGAATTAAATTTCTCTTTGTAGATTAAAACAATAAAGCTACCTAATATCTCAAGTGTGAATACAAGCTAGGTAACTTTCTTCAAGTGACTGAGATCGCTTTAAAAATCACTTTAAAGAGGAGGCAGTCCTTTATCTGGTATTTCATATCCAGTTCACCCCAGAAAGAAATGACAGTCATTTCACTCCTAACTATATATGAAACTTGTGAATTTTAGGCGGTAGGAAGGAGAAGGAATGTCATAGTGGAAAAAAGTTCATATTCATTTAAAAAGCAAAATACCTTTGGCAAACTTCCTCAGCTTAATGGACAGGTCATAAACTGTGCAGGCATAAATACTGGGCTTTAGTCTTATGCTTTTTGTTAGATATTCTTTTCCCCTGCTCGCTCTTTGGGAGAGAGGTTGGGGCTGCGGGTCATACAGACCTGTAGTTATTGTCTTGCTCTTGAGAGGACTTGTCTTAACAGCGCTGCTTGTTTCAAAGTGTTCTATTGCCTGGCAATGATACCAGATTTGAAGATCAATGAAATTTTACAGCACTTCCTGGTACTGCATCCCCTCGCTGGTTCTAGGTGGTTTTCAAGTGAAAGCTTTCTGCTGTGTATTTCTTGTAAAGTTTTGGTGTTCTTGATATGCAAAGTATCATAGGAAAAAGTGAAGTCAACTACATAAAATGCTACCAAATGTGTACAGGGAAGCAAAATAAGAATCTTGCTCTTGTTTTAACATCTTTTTCAGCTCTGGTAGCTCTAGGTGTTACAAGGAGCAAGAGCTCTACAGGAGGTGGGAGCCACATGGCTTTTTCATTATAGTTTATTGCAGTTTTTGAATTGTAGAGCTGAAGTTTGAGATAAGTGCTTATCCTGGTACAGAATTAAGTATACCGTAGCTCCAGGCTAAGACATTCCCATGGTGAGTGGGAACAGCTGACCTCATGCTTTGACCTCCACAGACCTAAGTGGATTTATTCATGTGTTTAAAGTCAGCATATGCTTCTCCACGCTGCTGAGCCGCAGCCTTGGTGACAAACAACTCAAGATTAACTATGTTACAAGGGTGATTACTTTAAGTTAAGGGTGAATAATATCATTTCACTCAGGATATACAAACTGTTACTATGCAAGGTGCTAGCATGGTGTGAAAATAGCTGGGAAGGATGGGTCTGAGGTCTTTCCAATACTGTAACTCTGTATTTCCCAACAATGTATTATGCTCTGATATTCCAGGTGGGGTGAAACATTTTTTTCTAGCATTCAGCTGTGATAGTCACTTCTGTGGTGGGTTTGGGTTTTTTTTTTCTGTGTGTACACAAAATTAAGTTGGTGCAATTAAGAAGTCTATGATGTACAGATTTATTATATCACTAAAAAGCCCGAGGATTTTTTAAAGAAATAACTACTGCTGTACATACAATAAAAGCCAATTGTCTCTGTGTAGTGTGCTGTCCTACATACCTAGTCAGCCAAGCGTAACAGATGGTTTTCTACTCTCCTTCACTAATTTGACCTGTTGCTTAACATAGTCCATTTACTTGTTTATTCAGGAGCAGAGTTCTCCACCTAAGCTGTGCTGACACTGTGGGTTGCTTCTGATAACCTGGGCCATATCAGGTGGCCCCTTCTTGTTCCTTGAGAAATCACCTGAAACATGGACCGGGTGGGAATCTACTGGAAGAAAGAATTGTGGAACTCATTGTGGTTAATCGTTATTTTTCATCTCAGTTATGTTTTTTTATCCTGAAACCATTTGTAATTTAGGGGCAAAGAGGGAGGAGTGTTAGGGCCTAGATCCTATATAGAAGACACCAGTACTAAAATAAGCACAGCCTGGGAATAAGCTTCTCTTGTGATCATTTTACTGAAAACGTTATGTTCTAAATTAATGCTGCCACAAAGCCCTACCAGACTGAGGAAAAAAAATATTAAAAAAAAGACATTCAAATTAAAATAGCCACGATAATGTTTTTATTTCCCTTCCCAAAGTAAGTGCTGTGCTTTCTTTTGCAAGGAAATTGTACATTGCCTCACTGGGAGTTACTGCCCACATTTCTGTGCCTGTTTATTTCATATTCTTGAAGTGCTTAGCTGAAATTTCCTAACAGTCTCCCAACAAACCTTCTTACTTTTCCTTCCTGCTCCTTCAAGCAGGATCTTGCACTACATTAATCCCTGCAGGCTTTTATCAGCCAGCGTTTGAACTCCCCCAGTGATAATGATAAGCCACCTCACTTGGCAGAGTGTTACACTGCCTCGCCGTTCTCTCAGATCAGCCACAAAAAGTGGGAGCAAACCCGAAAATCCAGGGCTCCCGCTGCAGTATGTGCTTAGGGCAGCAGGTTTTGGAAGGATGAATGCCGGCACGGACAGCCAGCGCTGTTAGGTGCCAGCAGCTCCCGTGTTGTCCCTGCGACAGGTAGAGTCAGAAAAAGCACCAGCCATCATCGGAACAACCCCCCTGCCCTCCCCTAGCCCCGTGGGAGATGCACTGTGGTGCCCAAAGGTGCCCAAAATCTCAGGTGAGTTTTTTTTAACTTGTGCAATGCCATCTGTATACGGTAGCAAAAGTGACAAGACCTATCAGAGAGACAGCAGGAATGGATGTAGCACTAGGTCTGGCACAATGCTCTTTCCTCCAGTTCATTATTCTTAAACAATGAATAGAAGTGATCATGTTTTTTTCATCTCTTTACCCCAGCAAGCCTGGTGTAAGATGCAAGTTCACTGTCTGATGTTAACTCTGCAGAAAAGGTAGGAATACTGACAAAAAAAAAAAAAAATTGGAGCTGCAGGATCCAGACTCACATGCATTGTAAATCCAAACTGCTTCAGCTAGGAAGCATACAGATAACTATTCTGAATTAGTTAATACTTATTCTGACAGGGTGAATGCACTGCAGTAGGATAACCACGCTTGTGCACTGGATGCTGGAGAAACGTAGGCGAAGGCCCAAAGGCAGCATTGTGAATGTGAATATGTGCTGAGATGTACAGTGAAAATAAGTAAAAGCAGACTATACAAAACAGGCCAGTCAGCTCCAGTCGTTGAAAAAGCAAATGACTTGTACGTGCAGTTAGATCCTTGAAAAATTCCCCTTACTATTCCTGTGCTCAGTGAAAACTTATGAGTCATTTTTAAAGAATAAACAGTCCCCCCTCCTTAAATTAATGCTGTTTTACCAAGAGGCAACATCTTCAAAATTCAATTGCTGCACTGTTTCAGTTTACCCAAGCACTTAACGAGAGAGTCACAATACTCTCTACACCTTCCCCTTGAAACTGGGTACTTGTGCAGAAGGGGACGTGGGATGGGTAAGGTGAGAAGCGAGAAAGGGCCTGGCCTTACATTAAAGACGTAGCCGTGAGAAGAGCACATCCACTGGAGAGGACAGAGTTGGTGCCTGCTTCCCATAATCGTCTTGGAATCTTCAGGGGTGCTCCTACTGTGAAGACCGGCCAGTCCCACCACAGCAGCACAAAGCCCCTCAAGAAGGCTTGGGGCGGGGGGAGGGGGGAGATGGACTCCGTTGCAGGAGACACTTCTTACCAGAGGAAAAAAGTTGGGGCATCTTGCTTGAATACAAAAAGCGTGGGTACCTCTTGGCCCAGGCCTCTTGCCTCCAGAGGGGTGTTCTTGGTTGCACGGCCAACAAAAAACAGCAGGGCCGACAGCCTGCTGGGTGCCCCATGTGCCGTTTCTATGGACCCTGAAGGATCTCCCGGCAGACCGCCTGTGGCACCCCTACCTCCCGGTCGACACTGTCCAGGAGAAGGGAAAAACCCAGGCTGTGCTACCTGCGTCCTAAGCCCAGTTCAATGGCAGCCGCCCTCATACTCCTCCGCCGCCGCCGCCGCCTCCTCCAGCCCAGGTCCGAAGGGCAGCACCCGGGGGGAAGGGGACGGGGGGGTGCCCCTCGCGCAGGTGGCGTGCCCACCCGGGAACGAGTCCGGCCGCGGGGACCCGCTGCCCTGACAGGGGCGGGCCAGGGCGATGAGGGCGCCGGACGAGGTGCAGCGCCGTCGCCCCCCCGCCCCAACCCCAGCCGCTCCCCAGCTGCCGCCATCCCCGCCGCCGAGTGGACTACATTTCCCGCCCTGCTTTGCGCCCGGCCGCCCCGGCTTCCGGTGTCGCGTGGTTTCCGGAGCGGATCGGAACCCGGAGTCCGGATCCGATCCGGGTCTGGCCATTCCCCAGGCAGGTAACGCCGGTTCCCCGCGCTCCCGCCCGCCGCGCCGCGGCCCCCACACCCCTCCCCGCACCCCGGCCCACGCGCGGGACACGCCGCGCGGNGCCGCCTCCTCCTCCTCCGTCGCCGCTTCCTCCATGCCGCCTGTTCTTTGTTACAGCGGCCGCGCCGCGGCGCGGGGAGGGAGGGCGGTAGGGAGGGGGGCGAGGCGGGTCCGAGGCAAAACCCGGCGGAGCCGCTCCCGGATCCCAGGGCCGGGCCGGGCCCCGCCGCCGCCCGCCCGGGCTCCTGGTCTGGGCTCAAGCATCGGCCGTGCCCGCAGCGGGCGCGGGGTCGCGCGAGGCCTTATCCCGCCCTCCTCATCCCGGGTGCCCGCTCACACACGCACCCCGCGGCACCGGGGGGCTCCGGCCCCGCCGGGGCGGTGTGTCAGGCGCCGGGCGGCGGCGGCGGCTCGGGGGTGATCGGCTGGGGCTGTGTAACGGCTGTCCCCACAGGCGGGGCTCGGCCGGTAAAGCCGTTGGTCTGGGGAGGGCGCGAGCCCTGGGAGGGAAACGGTCAACGGTCCCCCCGCCTCCGCTGGGGCTGCGGGAGCGAGGAGCGCCTCGGGGGGGGNCTTCCAGGTGTGAGGGCGGGATGCAAAGGGAAGAGGGTGGGAGGAGGAGGAGGAAGAGGCGGGTCTGGGAACCGGCCCTTACCGGCGACGGCGCCCGACGGCTGCCCCGCTGGCTGGCGGCTGTGCCCGCCCCCTGCCCTGGGTCTCCAGGTGCGTGCCCTCTGGAAGAAGGTGGGGTGTGCTGGTTGCAAGAGGAGAGGAAGAAAGCCCCGGCCTGCAGCGCTTCATACGGACAGTTTTATTCTGCAGTAGGCTTGTTTTCTGCTCACCTTCATTAAACAAACTTCGCATGTGCTTCATTCGCCGTGGGCAGGGTGAGCACCTTCGCAGGAAATGTTGGGAAGAGCAGGTGGCATCAGCTCCTCGCTCGCTCTCTGCTCCCCCTAATTGGTACTGAAATTGTTCCCCATTCTCAACAGTAACTGATAGCATGGTGATAATTACTTAGAAATACAAGGCCTCACTGTAGTTTACCAGATATTCTGCCAGATAGCTTCCGATTACTTTGAGCAGTAGCGTGAACAATTTAGACTTACGTCATGAAGAAAACAAAGGGTATTTTTAAGTGCATTCTGCTTGCACGCCTGTATTTGTGGTACCCATCTGCTTGCATTTTTCAGGTTCCTTATTCACACTAGTAGAAGCCCATTCTAGAACTTCAGTGGAAAACTGAAGAAAGGGAAACTTTAATTTTACTTTGTTGGTCATCAAATTCAAGTACAGATTTGGTTTATTTTTTTAATTCTTACCTATTTTTAAAATCCATTTGCAAGATCAAAATTACTCAATTTACCACTGGAGCCTGATTTCTTTCTTCAGCGGTTTACTAGGGGAAAGTATGGTTTTACACCAGGTCTTACATTTTTGGCTAGCTTATGGCTCAAGTGGTTCCCTGACGCTAACGCTGCATGTCATGTTCTGCAAGCAGATACCTGTGGCTTTGCAGCCCCTCGCTGTCTTCATTTGGCTTTTCTCGAGTTTCAGCGTGTTCAGAGGCCCATGTTGCAGCTGGAGTTTGTGTGCTTAGCTGCATGTTCTACTCTCAGGTACAAAATCACTCAGTTAATTATACAAGCAGAAAATTCTGGTTTTCTGCTGTTTTTTTGCAGTCAGAATTGGGCCTTGTACCTGTGGTCTTAATTTCTTCTGTGTAGCTTTTCACCTGGTTATTCCATGTCTAATTATTGCTCTCTGTTTTGTAAAAAAATATCTGGAATTCCCAGAAGCTTTGATTATCTCTGCAAGACAAGAACATAATGATGTGCAATGCGACTTAAAGGAATATTTTTCTGATACAAATGTTTGAAAAGAAAAACAAAAGTCTGACATAACCCAGAACAACAGCAGATGAGGGTATAAAAACTCAGAAGTCTATCTTCAGTGCCATCACATGAGCTAACATGGCACTTCATTACTCCATTTACCAGCTGGAACAGGTGGCATAATGTCATTTATTTCAAAAACTCTTGGGAAATACAGTTGAGGTTTTTGAGGAGTTTTGAAGCCTATGCGTGAGAAGTAGTATGTGTCTGCAAAGCAGAATTGTTAAACCCATTTTGGGGCAGTTCTTCCTTCTTTACGCTTTCTGTAAAGTTGGAAGGGAGAAAAAAAGACCATGCAGGATTTTGTAACAGGGTGCAGACACTAATGCAAGGTACTCCTCTTTTTGCACCTGCATGTTGAGGTGTGAGTTTATTTGATACGCAATACGTTACCCGTTCCTGTTTATTGCAGAGCGTAGCAGGTCATTGTGCTGAGCATAGGAAAGACGGATGACGAATCAGAAATTTTGCGATGTGGAAAATTAAAGTACTTGCTGCAAAAGTGAAAATTGTGCTAATGCAGATAATAACTGAGATGTAGTGTCCTTATTAACTATGGGAGGTATGTTTGAGGGACTTTTACGCTTTCACCCCATCACCTTGAACAACATTTATGCCACTCTGATTTCTCCGCCCCTCTGCTGCTATTCTCATCTGACGGCCCCTAGAACACGACTGACGTTGCTGCTGCTGTAATGCCGCATGTCATCAGTCTGCTGTTTGTGAAGAATGCGACACAGGAAAGTCCTAGAAGGTGAATGCCTTTGACAGGCAGGTCACACAGCAGTATTGCTGGTCTTGCTGCACTGCGGCCCCTGTGTATCTGAACCATTGACCAAGAAGGGTATTTGTTGATTCAGCCATATTTTGGATTAAAGTCTTGTCAGGACACAAACTATCTAAAAATAACTGGACGTACACCTTTTGAAAGAGCGCAGAGCATCCACAAAGCGTCTTGGTTAAAAAGCAAAATAAACCATTTTTAACATCGACCTGCGATGCGCTTTCTGTGGCTTGTGTTGCACCCTTATATTCTGGGTTTCCCTAAATACCTGTTGCATTGTTTGCAGTGCTTTCAGGAAAAGACCTTTTGGGAAATTCCCTGAATTGCTGCTTGTGATCAGCATTGGGCTTTTATATAAATGTTTAAGTGTTTTGTTACATGATTTTAGTCCCTAAAAGCCATAGCCAAGGAAGGCCTAGCTTGTGCCACAGGTGGGCAGTGCTAGCCCCTTAATGGGGAAGCAGGTGTTAGGAGGGATTGTGTTGTTGACATTAGGTGGAGTTGGGGAGGGCAGTGCTTGGGACAGGTGGTGGGGGCATGCCAGAGTGCCCAGACCAAAATCTTCCTTATGCTGTTGCTCAGATAACTGAGCAGCAGGATCCCTCCTGCTGTGACCAAGGGCCACAGTGGCTAGGTGTCCCATTATATTTCCATCAGTTGATGTGTTGGCTTTCCACCTAGCACATCTCCGTGTGATGATGGACTGTCCTTTGCTAATTGGGAGTAGCCTACGGATTGGTGAAAGAACCTGTTTGCTCCTTCTGGTGGAGGCTTGAGGTGCAGCTGGCAGCTGCATTGCTCCCTGGCATGTGCAGGTGCCATCATGGTGTTAGCAGCAGACTTGGTGCAAGTATGGAGCCCTTCCTGAAACAGTGAAAGGGGTTGTGTGGGACAGGGACTTCACTTGTGCTTAAGTCAGTAGAGCCAGAACCTGTGCAGAAGTAGCTTCTGCTCCAAGCTCCAGCCTGAGGTATATTTCCACGGCCCAGCCAGGCAGAGCATATGAAGCATTCGTGTTCAAGAGTAAACTCATAACAGGGAGTCCTGCTCCTACGCTGATCCTAACTAATGGCTGTGCTTGTGTGTATCTTTGGCGTGGCTTTTGTTGTGGTAGCAAATGCTTCATCTTTTTTCAAACAGGGCTCGATTAGCTTAGTGTGTCTTTGTTCATGTTTCCTCTCTTCCTGTCCTTCCTGTCACAGGTTCAGTCTCCTACTCCTCCCTGTTTTCTTCTTGACCGATGTGCTTGCTGTTTTCTGCAGCCTCATTTTTTCTTAGACTTGGGTCATGATCTTCGTGTTGCTTTGCCTCTCACTGGGGCATTGGAGAAACTGAAAGGAGGAGAACCTTTTCATGGTTAGAAAAGGGAAAACTATCTTCTAGATCCTGCAGGTGTCATGATCTTAGCCATACATAATCACAGACTACTTGCCAACCATAATTTAGATTGTCTAGACTTCATTGAGGAGCCATAAATAGTGTTTACGCAAGTTTTTAATACATGCTGCCAAATACATACTGATTTATAAAAGTGAATATATATTATCCTTATTTTATGGGTGAAGGCAAATTGGTGAGTTACCATTTCATAGAAGATCAGTGACAGAGACGGGATTTGTTTTCCCAGGTTTTCTGATGCTTGTTGTCACGGTATACAGTATATCATGGCCTTTGGAACAAATCTGTGATTGTATCTGTAGTTTTTAGGTTCTTAAGATGATTATGTCTATTAAATAAGCAATCTGCCCTTCAGAGACAATTTTTTAAGCTACTGTTCAATAAAATGTTGCGCCAAACCAGATGGGCCTTGTTTTTGCAGTGGTTGTTGCTGGCCTGGATTACTCCTCTGGCCCTGCTTGTTCTGAGGCTCCACAGGAGCTTATAGCGGGGCACACACAGGAATGGCTGGAGGTTGGCCAAAGGAGGGATGGGGAACAGCATGAGGCGGCATTGCCTCAGAGAGAAATGCCTGCAAACCTACAGACATTTAGGTTTCTTGGTAGTGATTTCAGCAAAGCATGTTATGCTGGTTTTGGCTGGGATAGAGTTAATTTTCTTCATAGCAGCTAGTATGGGGCTGTGTTTTGGAGTTGTGCTGGAAACGGTGTTGGTAATACAAGGATGTTTTAGTTACTGCTGAGCAGTGCTTACACAGAGTCAAGACTATTTCTGCTTCTCAGACCACCCCACCAGTGAGTAGGCTAGGGGTGCGCAAGAGGTTTGGAGGGGACACAGCCGGGACAGCCAATCCCAACTGACCAAAGGGATATTCCACGCCATATGACATCATGCTCAGCATATAAAAAGCTGGGGGAGGAAGAAGGAAGGGGGGAAGTTTGGAGTTACGACGTTTGTCTTCCCAAGTAACCATTATGTGTGATGGAGCCCTGTTTTCCTGGAGATGGCTGAACACCTGCCTGCTGATGGGGAGCAGTGAATGAATTCCTATTTTTTGATGGTACAGCAGTCACTGGGGGATTTTTAGCAACTTTAATTTATTTAACTTTCTATTGATACTCCTGCAAGGGCAGTCATGTGTTCAGATATGCTCTTAATCAGTCAGCATCATTACTCCATAAAGGAATGTTTCAACAATATGGAAAATAAAAGTCATTCAGAACTAACTTCATCTTTTGTATTTTGGCAGGTTTAAAACATGGCTGAAGATAGCAGTGAGGAGACTATGTTTATTTGTAAGTATTAGAAAGGAAAATGATCTAACTCTCATGATGTGACTTGTCTACTCAGAATGTTTGAAATTGAAGGCTAAAACAGACTAAGGTTTTATTTAGAAAAGTATTTATGTAAAGGAAGCTCAAACAGCTCATGGAGGAGTAGAGAGAAGGTTGCTTATTTTAAGTATACGCATTCTTCTGGTTTTGTTGGCAAACACACAAAGAGACCTCTGAATGTGAGTTAGCAGAACAGCTTTTTTATGGTTGAATAAGTGAGATTGAAGGCCCAACACTAGCCTAAGCCCTTCATTTATACAGGCAGCCTTAGCAACCAGGTGTGTCTGTGGGGAACTCTGACCTCTAGCCTGAGTTGAAGATCTGCATCTCCACAGGAGGAGAATGCAGGCTCATTATTCTCTCTGGACAAGCCCAGTTTGAGATGCATTGACTGCCCTGACAAGTCTCACTCATGGCATTCACTGCATTTTCTTGTGCCCCTGTGGTTAGGCCTGCGCTTCATGCAGCTCAACTTTGTGATCCGCCTTCTACATAACCCCATGTGCCAGACTGGGCTCCATGACCTGGACTCATGGGGTCATGGTGCGTGAAGAGAGGCTGCAGCAGTGCTGTGCCTATGGAGTGCGGTGGGCAGTGTCCCACGCTTGATGGAGCTTGGCTAATAGGCTTGTTTTGCAGTGGCGTACTAGCTCTGCAGCCTCTCCTTTGTCACCAGCCTGGACATGCAGGATCTGGTATTACAGTGGAAAATAGTTAAGAGATGTAGAGTCCGCTCACCTACTTGTATAAGCAGAGAGGGCCCAGATATTGTGGATCTGATCTGGGAAGAGCAGAGTATGGATCCACAGTCTTTTACCACTGATGGCTCCACAGCTGCACATTAACCTTACGGCAACTATATCAAAAAGTTCCACTTTTCACTCCACCATGGATTCATCATGGTTCCTTCAAAAATAGTGTTGACTCAATAGACATTTTTATTGAGTTGCAGATACCAGTAGTGAAGTTACCTTATCTTCCCCTTCATAAAAAGACCCTGGCAGATAGCAACAAGGATGAGGATGTGATACCACTCCCTAATTGCACAGATAGAAGGTGTCACGCAACACAGTTTTCCCCCTTCCAGTGGGGGCTGTGGTCATCGAATTTCTTGAGCTTTCTTGTGCTTTGTAAGTTTTTCCCATGGGATATGGGGACTGCTTATGTTCTGAAAAAGTCAGTTGTAAATGAAACTGCACTCCCATAGTTAACATCACTGAATACGTATTTCATAGGCATAAGAGAGTTTTGTAATATTTTTTTATAGAAGTCTGTGAATATACTCCCCCCAGGGTATTTTACCATTTATTCCATGCTTAGTTTTGTATTTTTCCTGTGGCTGTAATCTCTTGAAAGTGTCACATATGGTGAGTGTAACAGCCTTGGGGAATGTCTGCTGTAAGGCATCCCTTAGGTTTTGAGAGACACGCTACACAATGTTAGTATCATATTCCCCTGCTTTGATCATTCATCCGCAAAGGAGTGAGAGAAATGTGTAGCTTATTCCTGCATGTAGTTTCGGACAGTGCTGTCTGCACCTTGTTGAACCTGCGCAGTGGCTATCTTTGCTGAAACGAGGGCTGCCTAGGTGCAGTCGAAAGATAAGGGGAATGACGAAGTGCTTGTTTCCTTTGGCAGCAAAGCCTGTTGAAGAAGCTGTTGCTCTGGCTATTCCTTCCTGTCCCCATTGGTTATCACAACTCTTTGTGGATGATAATCCGATTCTTTTCAGCAGTCTGGGTTACACATTCCTGTGTGGCTCCTCCGCCCTCTCTGGTTTTGGAAATTTGTATTTAGGCCAGATTATTTCAGTATTAAAGGCAGTGTGAGCTACAGGCACACCTAAGGGGGGAGGGTAGTACAGTAAATAGCACAGGATGGGGGAGGTGATTTGGCTGTAGGCTTAGTTTTGATGCTGGTGGTATGTGGATAGCACTTGCCCACTGATCCTTTCCTCTGGTACAGCTATTTGGTGCTATACAGCAGACTGGACTGGCAAATTCATTCAGCTGAAAAATAAACTGATGGGAAAAGCTGGTTGTTTCATTCCTTGGTTCACCAGAAGGCAGCACAAACAGCTGTAGAGGAAGCAGCAGCCAGGCTTGGGGGTTGCACGAGGTGGTTCAGCCGTTAGTCAAATGTATGTGGATTTTCACTGCTAAGCTATTTTTATTGCCAGCAGAAGAAGCAGCATGAAGCTGTGTTGCAGTTTGGGATCGCTTTTCCACGTCTGAGAAGAAATCCTTTTGTTACTTCACTGGAACAAACACTGGGAGGGAGAGGTTTCCAGTTAGGAGTACAGAGTAGCTTTACCAGAAGGGGCATACCCTGGAATGAAATGGCTTTTGTCTTGTTATCTTCCCAAACAAGGTGTAACCACCCTCTACTTTGCATCCTTACTGGGGTTACCTGACTTGCCCTTGTAAGCGTGAAGCTCAGATGGAAATCGCAATACCGGAATATAACCCCTGTGTGATGGTCTCTTCTTAAGCTGTGTCAGCAGCTGACCAGGCAGGGCAGTTTGACAGCTATTTTTCACAGTGAAGCAATGTATATGCATTTGAAATCCTGTTAAGTTGTCTTATTTTAGAAAGCCTCAAATTATCCTGGTCTGAAAATTGTTTCTTAGGAACCATTCAGTTCTGGGTAATTTACAGCCACTTAAACTAAAAGTTAATTTACATAAGATGACAGTGAATTAAGAGGTGGCCAAAGAGTATTGCGCAGCCAGCTGACTTGTTTGGAAAGGCACCAGAAGGTATCTTGGAGGTATCCCTCCCTGCGCTGTGAGTGAGGAGCATGAGCAGACCAGGTGTGGCTGCAGGCAGAGCTGGGCTCCCACAGTGTGCTTGTGCCCTAGTGTGGCCCCGTGCCAGTGCTGCTACTGGGCTTATGCCTCCTGTCGCTAAAGAGTCCATGCTACCCAAGCTGGTTCTAAAATCCTAGGTTCTGGTTAAGGTAGTAATGTGGTTTTCTTTAGCTGCTAGATGTTACAGCAGTTTATCTGAAGAATAATGCCATCTTTAAGCAGAATATTTACTGTGGATGTAAGGCAATTATTTTCCTTTGAGAGAGATTTTGAACAATTTTCTGGTAGTACTCATCATGGTGCATGTTATCTCACCTACACAGGTGCCAGCTATCAACTTGATGCTCAATTATACATGTTCTTTTAAGCAATATAAATAAATGTCTGCCTCTATATGTATGCATTTTGCCTGGTGCTAGATTTTGTATATGGCTCTTGAAGAAAGGAGGCAGCTGTCTTACAAAAGTGTTTTCCATCAGCCTTTCTGTATGCTCTCTGGTTCCTTGCAGGGTGCGACGACTGTGGGCTATACCATGATTCAGAGTGTCCTGAACTGGGCCCAGTGGTGACAGTGAAAGACTCCTTTGTATTGAGCAGGGCAAGGTAAGGAACGTTTGTGTTAGTTCTGACTAACCCAAGACCCACATTAGTTCTTTAAAGCATATTTGCTGTTTAATGGGAGTCACGCTGACAGCTGAAAAGTGAAGTCCCAATCTGTGGAAAACACATGGCCATGATTAAATAGAAAAATTGATGCACACACTGATGCGCTCTGCTGAATTGAAGCCAAAAAGTAACTTGCGGCTCATCAGGACTTGTCTTCTTTGCTGAGGTTTCTGGCAAAAAGCTAGATAGTGCCAGGTGGGGTCATGACTTCTGGCTTAGTCAAGTACCTGCAACTTTTTCCCCTCCTCAGATGTACCGTATTAGTTTCAGAGAAGTGTGTGAGGATTTCTCATTCATATGAATGGTTGTGTCCTCCTGCTTGGTATAACCTCTGTAGTTCCTCCACAGAGAAGCAAAACAAATTGTTCTCATTATTGTGAGTCTTTACAAATGATTAGGGGTAATGCTTATGTCAGAAAATCTGTGACAGCACAGCAAAAACATTCGTGCTTCCCAAAAGAGACAAGTAGACTAAATCTAGCTAGGAGAAAACAGCACTGAGTAGTGATTTTTACAGAGAAAGGCAATTAGGCATTGTCAGCAAAATTCATATTAAGGTGTAAAATGTAAGGCTAAGGAAAAGAAACAACTATTGTGAAGATGCAGTACAAATCTAAAAGGAGAAGACATTTCAAGTGGCTTCACATATTATATAATACGCTTAGGGCTTCCATATTTCTTCTTGGGAAGTCATGAACAGAAAACATGAGCACGTGGGCAGCAAGTGTAATGCATGCTGGCTAGGTAAGCCATGCTGTGTATTCCCAGGATCATTTAGTAACAAATACTGAATGTGCTGGGTCTGCTGCACAGGTGCTGTGACCCCTGTCTGCCTAGGCAGGATGCTTTTGGTGTCCCACAGTGTACACTGGCTGCACGTGTGCAGGAGCCATAAGCTGTTTTTCTGGGCCTTCCCAGGAAAGGAAGATCCCTGAAGCTCCTGCCAGGCACCGCCTTCCTGTGCCTGGAAACCTGCCATGGATGATCCCCTGCAGCAAGTGTTAGTGGGGACTACTGTCTTAATAACCCTGACTCTAGAGGTGCTTTGTTCTTGAGGGTAATTTCAAAATGCCTGTAGGAATAATAGAAACTGGTAACGGAGGTGCTTTTCTTATACATGGAAACTGGGCAGTGCAGTAAGTCTCTAGCCTGTACTAAGCAGATTGAATGACAAGTTAAAGTATTATTTCTTACCTTTTTTCTTTTTTATTTTTTTTGCCTTGCAATTTAATGCTCTTATTTATTTGTACAGTGGAGAATTGCCATAGTGTCCAGATGTTCCAGCTGTGAACATTTGCAAATATGGTGCACGCACTGGTTTTCAGCCTTTTTTTGATATGCAGATGCTAAGTTTTTCCTAGTGGGAGTGTGGGCTGCTGAACAGTGGACTTGAAAGCAGAGTTTAAAAATGGGCATATTACAGAAAAATGTATTTATTTTCCTGAAGAGTTTACAGCTGAAAACAGCTAAGATGAGAAAGGGAAAGAAGAAATATGATTGCAGCCTTTATTTTACATCTGGGGAACAGTAGAGTGAGTTGTCTGAGGTTGAGGGCAAGTTTAACCACACACTGGATATGAATCTTAAAAACCAGTCTAGTTGCTTAACCACATGGTCGTTGTTTCCTCTGTCCTACTGAAAAAATAAAATGGATGCTTTATGGTTAGAAAAGAAGTATAAAGAAACATATCCTGAACTTCACTGTCTCTAACATTGTGTATTCTGTTATTAAAAATGGAAGCATTTTTTCAATTCATTTGCTTATCACTGTGATTGCAATCTTTTTGTATTTCTCTTCATCTAGACAGGAAAGCGATCTGCCAGTGTCAACTTCTATAGAGTAGTCAGTAGCCTGTCTGATTACTTTTAGGTTTTCATCCATTAGCACAGACCTGAAAAAACAGGGTTGCATTTGGTGTCTTTAAAACCAGTATGGTGGTTCCAGTCACGTGATTTTTTTGGAAGATGTTCTCTGTGTATTATATATAGTAACAATATTTACTACATATAGTTCTTCTCAGAAGCTTGTTTGGTAAATGGGGAAGGCTGGGAGCACAGAAGCACTTGTGATCAATGTATCAATGTTTGTAATAAGGGAGCTAGAAGACAGAAGGGAAACTTCCAGGGCTTTCGTCTTGAGGGTTATGATCTGCATAAATATATAAGGTGTTAATTTGGGGAAGGATGTAGGTTATTTTTTAAAATAAGCATGATCATAACCAAAGATTTGTAGAGTCATAGGATAATTCATTTTGGAAGAGGTCTCAGGGTGTTCCATTCAGAACTAACAGCCAGGCTGAACTCATTTTTCATTTTTATGCATATTGTCTCTTCTGCTCTTGTCACAATCCCCTGGGAAGAACCTGACTCCTCCATCTCAAGGACATCCCTGTAGGTGTGTACAGGTGGCTGTTTAGGCCCCCACAGCCATCTCCTCTCCAGGCTGATCAAGCTCTGCTTCCCCAGCCTCTCTTCACAGGGTGACTATCTGTGAAGAGTAGCATACTACCCCTTGACCATCCTGGTGGTCCTCCCCTGAGCTCGCTACAGTTTGTCTATATATTTCCCATATTGGGAGCCCGAAACAGGAGGCAATAGATAGACAGGATCTAGCAAGTGCAGAGCAGAGGGGGGCAATCGCTTGCCGCAGTCTGTTGGCTGCTCATGTTCGTACCATCCAGGATGCGTTTGGCCCCCTTTGCTACTGGGACATGTTACGACCTTGTGTTCAGCTTGCTGCCCATTGCCACCCCCAGGGTCTTTTTCCCTGGTGATGGTACTGGCTGGGGTTTTTCTTCCTTCCCAGGTGCAGGACTTTGCATTTGTCCTTGGAATTTCATGTGGTTCCTGTCGGTGTATCTCTCCAGGCTAGCCAGTCCCTCTGGATAGCAGTCCTGCCCTCAGACATATGGACTGTGTCCCCCAGTTAGCATCATCTGCAAACTGGATGACAGTGCACTCGATTGCCCCTTCTAGGTCATTAATAAAGATGTTAAACAGTACAGGTCCCAGCACAGACCTCTCTGGTACTCCAGTTGTTGGGGCCTCTAGGTGGAAAACCATTAATCATGACCCTCTAGGCCTGACCACCCAACAAGTTATTTTCTCCAGTAGTTGTGTACCCATCCAGACCATAACATCCCAACTTGGACACAGAGATAGTGTTGAAAGCCTTACTAAAGTCAAGGGAAGTGACATCCACTGCTCTTCCCTCATCCACAAACCTGGTCATATTATCTGGGAAGGCAAACAGTTTGTCAGGCATGACTTGCCTTAATCAGTCCATGGTGACTGTTTCCAGTCACCTTCTCATGTGCCCATCAGTACCTCCCAAAAGGTCTTGTTCCATGATTTTCCCAGGGACTGAACCTGTAGTTCCTTGTATCATCCTTTTGGCCTTTTTTGAAGATGAGTGCAACATTTGCCTTTCTTCAGACATCAGGGACCTCCCCTGATGCCCATGATCTTTCCAAGACGATAGAGAGTGTCTTACTATGGTATTAGACTGCTCTGTCAGCACCCTCAGGCACAGCCTGTCAGATCCCTGGACTTGCATGGGTCGAGCTCTATCAAGTGATCACTGATTTTGCTCTCTTCCACTGCTGGTAGTTGTTCTCCTCTGTTTGTTTATAAATCATCATAGAAGTTAGGATATTTTGATCAGAAAACTTTGCTGTCACTAGAGGTTGGACAAATTGACTTCTTATGACAAGTTGACTTCTTTCGTCCATGGGTTCCTGCAGTGTTGTGCCATCTGTAACTGTTTGGGGTTTTTTCTCAATTCTCTCTTCAATTTTTAGATCATCTCTGCCTTCTAATTTGGAGATAAGACAATTGGAAGATGGGACTGAAGGAGTGTTTGCTCTGACTCAGCTAGTGAAACGTACCCAGTTTGGCCCATTTGAATCTAAGCGAGTTGCCAAGCTGGAAAAAGAATCAGTTTTTCCCCTGAAGGTAAGACATGGCACACGAAAAGCAATAACAAAGGAGTTCAGTTTTACCCGTAATGGATTTATACTATCTAACACTATGGGAAAAAGAATGTGTGTAGGGGGGTTATTTGGGACATCATTTAGGCATGCCCTATAACAGACTAGCTAAACAAGCATTCTCTGGGCAAGATACAGAAGAACCAAACTAAAGGCTCATTCTGCATGTTTGAAGTGAACATCCTTTTAGGGGATAGGGCTAGGATATAGTCAGCAAAACTGCTTGTGTTTCACCTTCTGCATGTGATGATACAAGAGGGACAATGACTATGGCAGTTCATTTCAGTCGTTTAAATGAATCTCTTCATTTTGATTGTATTTACTTAATGAGCAACATTGGCATGAGTTTTATGGAACATGCAGAATAAATATTTTTTTTCTGTCCTGCATTTGTTTTGTTCTTATCTTGACAAGTTTGGGTAGGAAAAATGCTACAATAAAAATTTAATTCAGTCTTAGTTTTCAGTAATACCTAACTCAGAAGTAAAGATTTAGGAATGTGACTTGGGCTGATGGGTGTTTCATGGTGTGCTGTTTGGATTCCCCTCCATTCTCCTGTATGCAGTTATTCAAATTTTGTGAGAAACTGGTGGCTATAGCAGGAATTCTTAGGATAGAAGTTCAGTTTGTTCCCATCCTGCCCCTGGTTGTCTGTCTCAGACTTAGTCAGCTGAAGGTATGACTGATACATGAAACATGTCTGATGCAAGTGTTGAGGCTTGCTTTGTCTGTGATGTACACTGAATGGAAGCCATTGCAAAAGCAGAAAATAAAAATTCATCTTAACTTTGTATTATTTGTTACGGTTTTATTATATACATATTTTGCATGGCAGGTGTTCCAGAAGGGTAGGCCCCTGGTATATTTTGACACCTCAAATGAAGATGATTGCAACTGGATGATGATGGTGCGACCAGCCACCAAATATGAGCATCAAAACTTAACTGCCTTCCAGCAAGACAATGATATTTACTTCACCACCTCCCGGGACATCCCACCAGGAACTGAGCTGCGAGTGTGGTATGCAGCTTTTTACGGCAAAAAAATGGAAAAGCCAGTGCTGAAGCAGGTCACTAGTATTGCCAATGGTATGTGTGGGGGCCTTTTTTCCTTCCTAAGGGCCCAGTCCTGATAGGGACTGATAGTCCCCTACTGCTGTAGTTGACAGTGCTGTTTATCAAATAGGGTCTGACCCTGAGTTTGTTAGCCTTTAGACTCGGGCTAACCTGCATACATGGTTGCCCTACAAGAAGAAAGCATGATATATCACCATGATAGATCTGAGTTTTTGAAAACGTGTGGCCTAGTTGATGGTTCAGCCTCTTCAGGGTGAACGAACCGGGTAAATAGTTCTTAACTAATGAACTGGTGGTTGCATCAAAAACATTTCTGGGTAGAAGAGCAAAGGAACCTAAGTGTCAGTGTAAGTCTAAATGTATATGCAGATTTGCTAAAGAAGCCGTTCTTTTTCAGTTGTAGTGAAAATGTTTTGGTTTTGCTCAGAACTATTATACAGTTCTAAAAAACTACTTTTGTCTTATGCAGCCTTACATGGGACCCACTAGAATAAGATAAGCTCAAGAGTGAACTACCATTCCACATGATTGCTTGTGCATTGGCAAAGAAAGGCAGCAGATTTTTTAGAATCCGAATTAGAATTGCCAGAAGTCTTCTGTTCTTCTGCCTCTTCATTTTCTTCTACTTTTGTATTTCTGCAGCTAAAAGGCATGATCCTTTAGCATTGCAAGGGCATTTTCTTTCTGCTCTTCAGTTGGGAGTAGTCCCTGAATGGTATTACTGCTACACTGAGTATAATTTGGGGTGACAAATGGCTTGGGGAGAGGCCATTGCCATGCGCTTGCTTTATGGCTGATCTTGATGGTAAGCAGTCTTAAGTGCTACAACTGAATCAATGCAGTTAACAGGTTTCTGCATTCTAAGATGTTTCCAGTTGGTATTAACTGAGAGGTTTCATCTTTTTCCTCTTTAGTTTAACCTGTTCGTGCATTTTTGTGTGGGTATGGGTATTTAAAAATATTGTTTAGTTACATCCTACTTCCTTTGTTCAGCACTTTCACTATACATTCCAGAATATGAAATCACATTGTATGAGATTGGGGCATAAGAATGCCCTGGTTAGGATTTTACATGAGAATGTTTTTTGCAGGCCTGCTATAGGGCAAAACTTTCTGACTATGGTTACTGCCCTCAGCACAGAGCAAGAGAATCAAAGGGTTTGGAAAGTAAAGAAAAGGAACTGTTTTTCCTCTTTGCAGATATGTGCTTGGTAGTGATGGAATCTGATAAAGAAGGGAATAAAATCTCTTCAAAACCTTCATCTGCTGTCTTCCCCCATAAAAAACCTAAGAAATCCAGCATACCAGCAGCTGATCCAGCAGGTATGCAAAATTACGGAATTTTTAAGGGAGATAGAGGACAAGTATAGATCTAAAGAGCTGTTAGGTGTACTAATTCTATGCAGATATTACGGTTCTTTAACTTTCAGCAAATGTTAATTTAGAGAGGATTATAAAGTCTGGATTTCTTTTTATTTTCATGGGCATGGTGACAGAGGGGCCAATAAACCTCTAGGCAGATGATTTTCATGAAAACTACAATGACTTCTGACTTTAAAGGTGGTTACTGTTGGAGTGGTGGCTATTCCAAAGAATTCTTCAGACTCTCTGCAAAGTGTAATAGTTCAAATGATCAGGTTCGAGAAGAAAACATGAGACTGTGAGTGAATGTAAGAACAATGCTGTTTGGAAATGACAAGAACACTGGCCATCCCCAAATTATAGTAATACCAGAAGCCTATTAGAGTTCAGACTGTTAAAGATTACAGGAACTCAATTTAGATAAACTTATAAGCAATACAGATACTCTTGGCAAAGAACATATGGCTCAGGAAATAACTAGTGGTGTCATAGGAACTCAGACCCCAAAGTTGATTACAAAGCAATGCCCCCCCTTGCCCCGTAGTCTCTGATAAGTGGAACAATGAAATTAAGAACCCGCTTAACACGAATTGCCATGTCTAAGAGTAAGCTCAGAGTATGTACTGTAGAGATCAGGATCAAAAGAAAACCATTCTGGGTCTGGTCTTTGAAAGGGTTACTTTGCTAAATTTTGCTTACTAATACTGAAAGTAGCCAGAAGAAAGGGAGGAGAGTTGTTGCAAATGCGTACAGAGCAATTCATCAGAAGATCCATTCATTTAACTTGGATAGTGTCACAGCTGAAATGTGAAGTTGACTGGGGAGTTGTCTTTCAGTTTGGCATCACTGATTTTCCTGGGGGAAGGTGGGGAAAATATGAAAAATTTGAACAGCGCCTCCTACATACTTCATCCTACTGTCTGAAAGTCCGACTTCAACAGAAACAAAATGCTGCCTATTATACTTTGGGAACCCTAAAGTGTTCCCACTGATGTAGTGTTTTGGTGTTTCCAAAACAAAATATGCCTATTTTGATTCTGACTGTTTGCCTCATGTTGTACAAAGCAGTTGCCAGCTGACAGATCTGTGCTTCCAAGTCAACTAGGTTGCCCTGCAGCCGCCCTGGAAGCCTGAAGAAGTGGAAACCTAAATAGGACCTGACTCTTCCTGGCAAACCAGTGCACAACTAGAGTTTCTAGGTTTACTGCTTGAGGCAGCTAAGGAGCAAGGAAAGTGCAGAGTCAGGGACAGTTTTCCAAGACAGACTTCAGTTTTGTGGATAGTGCTTTTTCAGTTTTACTAGCCTGCAACTTCATGAGACAGATACCGTAGCTTACCTGTTGCTTACAAATCTGACTTTTTTTTTAAGTTATCTGGAATCTTGGGATTTCGGTTTTCTGGTTTTGGCCTTCCGGGCAGAGCTGTCAAGAGAAGAAGTTCTTTATGTAGTCTGTGAAGAAGGAATATCTGTTGCTGAATTGTCTAGTCATTTTTTATTAATTTATTACAGCATGGATGAGATCACACCTCTGTAGTGCAGAATGTTGAACGTAATTTGTAGCAGGGAACAACCTCTGCCCAGAGAATCTTTTATTTTGGTTTAAGAGCCAACAGTGAAAAGGAGAAAGTAAGTTTATTGTCCCATTACAGATGGGGTCTTCAGGCAGAGAGAGACGAACTGACTTGCTTACAGTCATACAGGAACTCTGTGACAGAAACTGAGGCACAGTTTGAATCCCCTGTGCTGCCATTCACTTAACCTAATTTCAGTGTCATCCTCCTCCTCTGGGGAAGTATTGTAGACTCTGGAATATTCAGCTTTGTGTGTACCAAACAAATCTCTGAACCGGTCCAGATTTATCAGATCCTCTTGACAAATTCAGACATATCATCCAAGGCCTTAAAGGCAATGGACTGTGAACAGAGTAACCGTTGTCCTCTTTTCTTTTTTTTTTTCATTCCAGTTCTGTTTTCCTCCTAATTTCTTCTTTATTTTCTTTATCTGGCGTGAGCTGATATGTTAACTAAAACATGAATATGATGTTTTCATAGCACATCTAATTAATGAAACCGCTCAAAACCATTTTTTTTTGTCCCCACCCTTACTTATGTTGATCTGAATGTTCTTACTCTGCAATGCTCTTCACAGAGAGCAAGGAGGCTTCTCCTGCTTCTGTCTTCAGCTGACCCAGAAGACGACTGGTAACCCTGGTTTTAAAGGTGCTAAAAATTGCTTTATATTGTGCCTTTGATAATCACAGTTCTTTAGAAAGTGATAAAGGGACCCTCAAGACTTTACAAGAGCACTGATATTCTCTCCTGGCATAATTTAGTTTCTGTTCTGACTTCTCATTGGTTCTGATGTTTCAAGTGTTCATGTTTGGAAAATCCTGAAGTGGCCCCGGCTGCCCCTGTGGTCCTCTTACTGCTTAAATCATAACTTGTGATACTCAGGGAGTTATTGCAAGATAAACAAAGCTACAGGAATTTACCACCTTCCCGTTTTCAAAGTTTTTCAGTATTTCTTTTTGTTGTGATTTAGTGAATGCTCCAGAAGGCAGTGGAGCTGCAGAAGCAGAGTCCAACCAGTGGACGTGTAAAGTGTGTTCATCTACTTTCCAGGAGCCTCAGCTGCTGACAGGTGAGAAGTGCTAGCAATTCATGAGAGAGTACTGAGAAGCATCAGGAGAATTGTGCTCTTCTAGAGCAGGACACTGTGAAGCCATACCCCATCCATGATGCAGTAAGATAAAGATCTGAATTTCTGTGTTCTTTAAGAAAAAGAATAGCAGGGAAGATATTTTGGATATGGCAATGGTCAACCTCTGGGCAAACTGTGATGTTGAATCTAGAAGTAAAACTGTTGTCTAGAAAAGACATGTGAATGTTAGGAATATCAAGGATGAGGAACTGCATGAGCAGTGTATAAAGTTAGCGATGCCAGCTTATACTTAGTGATATTGTCTGTGCTGGTATTGATGGCACAGATTTAGTAAAGGGAATTAAATACATATTTTTTTTTCTGCATTTCATTTGCAGCTATTTTATGCAGTTTTCAAATGAACTTATAATATTTAAGAGCTCTGACCATTTGATGAATCATTTATGAAAAGGGGACTTAGGCCACTAAATAACTTGGACATTTGGAAAAATGTTCCCATTATCAGGGGACACAACCTTTTCCTGGTGAAATCTAACAAATCCCTTAAAAAATTCAGTCCCTGTGAGTAATCATTTCAATGTTTAATAGACTGTATGCTTCTATTTAGGAAGGTATTGTGACCACTTTTGAAATTACTTGAAGTGAGTCCCTGGTAAGTGAGGTTGACCCAATAGAAAGGCTTCAGCTGGATGTATCCCTTTGAGTATTTCATGACAGTTTCCTCCTTACTCTCTTGTTCTTTCCCATCCACCCAGAGCACTTGCTGAGTCACCTGGAACACGCTAAAGGTACTCCCCAAACCAGCCAAGATGAGGCTGTTACAGAGAAAGCTGCAGAGCCTCCCCCTGTGGATCAGCCAGTGATTTGTGATGCAGCCAGTGCCAGTACAGAGTCAAGGAGGAAGGCCAGGCGGGGAAGAAAGCCCAAAACAGCAAAGGCAGAAATACCTCTAGTCGTTATTGAAGATAAAGATTCTGCAGGTAAAAAAATTTAAGAAAATGCTGAGCACATAGCCTCTCATATGTCTGTATTGATGCCTTCTCAGAAAGGCTTAAAAAGTAGCACAGAGACAAGATGGAGGTTTTTAGTTAGATCACTAAAGCAGAGTATTTACAAACCTTGATAATTATCTCTGAGGTCTTTGTCTATGCAGCACCTACACTTAGATTACCTGCATTCTTCTCTGACGGTTGTAGTAACAGGGAGATCCAGAGAAACACATGATAGTGGTTATGAGAGACCTGCCTAGCTTTCTGCAAGAAGGAATGGGAGACAAAGCATCCTCCCTCTGAAGAGGAGATACTTGCCTCTCTCTGCCTGAAGGTTTATTCTTGCAAAGGGCTTTTTTCAGGGCCTTGCCTTCCTTTAAGGGAAGTTCTAGGAGGAAATTTCATGATGCATAATCAACTGACCCCTTAGTAATAAGTTGGAAATAAGTTGGAAAGGTAAGAAATTATGCCTCCATAAGAGATGTTGGCTACATATTACTTGTCATTCAGTAGCCACTTTTTCTATCGTGCAAGTGCTACCTACTCATTAGCAATCCATTATTTGTCATGGACAAGTAATATGTTCAGTGCCACATCTCATTACAAAAGCAAATTCCCGCATTTGAGGTTTTATTTTTAGCTATCCACATTAACACTGTATTTTTATATGTTTGCAGAGGAACATGTAGCTGAGGTTGTAACTGAGGTCCCACCAGAAGAGGTAGCCCTGCCTTCAGCTACAGAAGAGAGAATTATGGAATTTGTTTTAGGAAGGATGCCTGGCACCACAAATAGCATCAATTCAGTAACAAAGTAAGTGCTCTGGGATGCAGAATTTCCTCTTAGGCTTAATTAATATCATGTAGCATGTAACAGCTCTGCTCAACTTCTGTGCCCATAGATGCTCTTTTTTATTAGTGTGATGCTGCTGCTGCTACAAGAGCTCACTTTGAATGCCACAAAGATGGCTTGTGCACTGGAGGATGGTGCACAGATGGTGAGATATTTGTGGTAGGATTTTGGACCATAAAGCACGAGAATTTCATTTTCCATCATGGTACTGCTTTTATTCAGTGTGATTCCAAAAGCCTCCTGCAGCTACAAGGTGAAATATTACTCCTGTTGAATGTTAGTGGTAAAGCAGGCAACGAGACTTTTTGCTAAAAAAAAATATACGCTAACCGTTATTATTCAGTCTTGCTTGTCATCTTAACTCATGAATGACTTCATGTTGATTTCTGTACTAGGAGGGGAAAATTTCAGTCTAACAGAACCTCAGGGAGACTCTTAAACGTCATTTGATTCATTTAGATTCTTTTATGTCTTTTTGTCTTGGTAAAATTGGCTTTTTGAATTACTTTTTGTGTAATAAAGCACTCAATTTTTCAAAACTAGCTAGTAAAGCTATATAATGAAGTCCTTAGCAGACACAGAGCCATCAAAAATGCATTCTAGTGGGTGGTTGTGCTGGGAAATAGAACCTTACGGCTTCGTGGCGCCCTGCTGCCCTCTTATCGTATACGCGTTTTGCATGTGAACTGCCAAGCTTTCTAAGCTGAAATAGCACTAATGTTTTCAGAGGATAAGCAGAACAGATCCTTTATGTTCCTCTGAGGGGCCTGCAGAGAGAATCTCTGAGGCTGGTGGCTGCTGCCTTTTTCCTCATATGTGCTGGATGAAGATAATTTGGAGTGAGTTGGGCTCTGACATCTGCTGCTTCCAGGGGGTGGCCAGGAGGGCGCCTTGGCAACGAGGAAGCTCCTGGTCCCCTTCTCCTGCCAGAAGCTGAGCATAACACTCCTAGCTTTTGCCAGCTGGTGGGACTCTTTCTTGCAACCTGTGGGATACCTTTCAGTCCCTGCCTTTCTTTCTCTAATCCAGTAGGTTTGCTCATCACCAAAACACCATGTCCCTCAAAAGAAGTTTAATTCTCTCCAGTAGACATGGTATACGGCGGAAGCTGATAAAACAACTTGGGGAGCACAAGCGAGTCTATCAATGCAGTATCTGCAGTAAGATCTTCCAGAACAGCAGCAACCTCAGCAGGCACATCCGTTCTCATGGTGGGTTTGATTTTGTCTCACTTGCGTATTGATTTTTTCTCTTGGTGGTTCTGTCTTTGAGTAAAAGAAGTGCTATTCTTAGATATTGGGATACATAATTTTAATAGAACTCTTTTTTTTTTAATTCTCTCTAGAGAACTCTTTTAGTTTTGCAGATCGAAGCATGAGAAGATAATAGTTGAAAGTTGGAGTACTTAAAATTTGAATTTAGGTACATATTTTAAATGGGGGTGAGGATGTGATGTTTTTTCCAAAACTGTTCTTCCCTTTAAATGTATACATATATATCGCCCCCAACCTTCACAGTCACATGGGTAACATTGCTGTGTAAATGTCAGCTGAGTGCTTTTTAGCTTGTGATCTGGACTTCCAGGGGTCCGTAACCTACTTCTAAGGATTCTGTGAAAAATAAGCACTGAAAAAGGGTGGGGGAACCAAATCAAATTGTTGTCAAAATTGTTGGGCAAAGGTTAAAATCCACTATTTGGATCTCCTGAATTACTAAAGTTTCTCATCATTAGCCTGTTTGTTTGCAGTTGTTTGTGCTTTGTTTTCCCCTGTCTTGCCTGGAGTTGGTTATTATCAGTCACTGACTACATTCTTTTTTTTTTATTTTATCTTGATTGATCCCCTCAGGTGACAAACTATTTAAATGTGAGGAATGCGCAAAGCTGTTCAGCCGTAAAGAGAGCTTGAAGCAGCATGTTTCATACAAGCACAGCAGGAACGAAGTGAGTGGAAATGACTAGCAGGCTCTTTCTCAGATTGGGTGAAAATGTACAGTGAGCTTTCAGGTGCTACCTGGGGAGCTTGGGTCAATTATATTCGAGCAGCTATCCATGTGAATAAGTGAGACAAGACTGATAGGGAGAGGTAACATCTTCTGTTAGAACAGCTGATGAATTTGGAAAGTGTGGATATGTTTTTGAGCGTACAAGTCCTTTTTTGTGTCTGGATTTGCTATAGGAAGTTGTTTTGAGGCATCAGTTACAGTAAGACAAACTGGAGTTAGCTGAGAACATGCATGATACAGAGGTGAGATCTGACTTTAGTTTATGGTACTAAATAGGATTGTTCCAGTCTTGTTTGCTTGTCCTATTTCATTTATCCCCACCTACAGCATCATTTAATGTATTAACTCCCTGGGTAAAGGCTGTGTCATTAAGGGCTGTGCACACGTGTGTAAATGCACAGTGCTTACAGTAGCAGCACCATGCCTGTTGGTGAGAGCCTTTCAGTGCTGCTCCCGTATAAACATTAAACATGCTTGTAATGGGGCCTTATCAGTGAATATTTCCATTGCTGTTCAGCATCAAGGTCCTAAGCTCTGAAATTGTTGGCATCTGTTCTGGAGCTGGAGGATGAGTCAGATTATATCTTGCTTCTCAAAAATTCTCTGTGTTGGACTGGGAGTTATCAGGAAGACTGTTACATGCACACAGGTGCATGGTCTAGTTTGTGGTTTTTTTTTTTTATATAGACCTCAGATGTAGGAACATGGCAGGATGATATAGCATCAGAGTTTTGCATCAATGCATATTTAAATGTCCCGTTGAAGGAAGAAAAATTGGAAAAGACAGAAAAAGTAGTTGAGATTTAGGATTTCCCTGTCAGACATGACTTGGCATTTTCCCTGCTTAAACACTTACTGTTTGTAATCCTCAGGTTGACAGTGAGTACAGATACAAGTGCACCACATGTGAAAAGGCCTTTCGGATAGAGAGTGCATTGGAATTCCATAACTGCAGGACAGGTGAGAATGGCTAACCATTCTGCTTCCTGTCATCTCTACTCCGTTTTGTGGGGATGTGTGCAAATCTGTCTCAATATAGTAATTACAAAGGGGGAGTAAGCATTTGGATTCATCATCGCAAGCAACCTGCCCCTGTCCTTCCTCCCTCCCTTATTGCTGTGATAAGAAAAGTATAGCCAGTAATCTGTAGAGCCACACATCCACTTATGTATTGCTATTTTTGGTATCTCCTGCTCATCTATTATCCTCACTGGTATTTCATTTTTATATGAAATATACATTCATATATATTCACAGATACCCTGTCACCATCTCTCTTTTACTTTCTTTTCTGAAACTTAAGTTTCACCTCGTTTCTCTGAAACAGAGGAACTGAAAAAGGGGCCAGTTTTCTGGCATTACAGTTTTCTTTTTCATGCTTTCTCTCTTTAGACTTGCAGTAGTCTCTCTAGGTCTTTTTTTCTTGATATCACTAGAACCTGTCCTTTTCTCCCATAGCCATCCCTTGTGGTTACTCATATTATTTATGCTGAGTAATCTTATGCTTGGAAAATGACATCGTGATTACTTTTATGGACCCATGATAACTGTCAGTCCAGAATCGCCTGGGTAATTGCCCCTTACAGCACCATTCAAAGTAGGTTTTCTCATTTCCTTTCTGAGGATACAGCTTGTATAAAAACTCAGCCTTACTAAGAATGGAAAGTAATGCCAAGTAACCTCAGTATTCTGTTTATTCAAAGGCAGCAGATCATTTTCTCTCTGAGCTGACTATTACCAAAACAACCAGCAGCTTTTGCTCTACTCTTCAACGCGTCAACTGTTACTTCTTTGTAATTGCTGTAGCATTGGGAGAGTCCATCTACAGGACCGTGCTTTTGTTCCAACAAAAGTCTCAACTGAATACAAAAAAAATTCCCCATAGGCCTACTATCATGTAATGGCCTGGAGATTTTATACTTTTTTTCTGGAATATTCAGTACTGGCTGGTATTAGGAACCAGTACTGGCAGAAGTATTCTGGCACTTAGACACAGCTGTTCATGTGATGTTGTGTTGCTGTATGTGCAGTAATTTTACCAACATTAAAACTTGAATCAACTGTAACAGAATCCACTCCAAACATTATTTTAATGTATGCTAGAGCACAATGGAAATATACCATGTGAGGAAGTTATGATGCAAGAGTCACTCTTTAAGTTAGCATCATGTATATTTATTGCCTTTAAAGAAATGTCCTCCGGTGCATTCCGGTGATATTTAAATTCATAGGGAGCAAAAATAAACTCAATAAGTTGTTTGATTTTTATTATCTTTTTAATGGAAAGACAAATTTTAAAGTAAAAGAAAAATACATGCTTTTGCATTTCCCTCCTCCATCCATATAATGATGGATTATATGTTAAAACTCAGGTCTAACAAAAGAACTACCTGTCTCACAAATATACAAAACCTGCTTTCATCTGTAAAGAGCTAAATGGTTTCTCTTTCTTACAGATGACAAGACATTCCAGTGTGAGATGTGTTTCAGATTCTTTTCTACAAACAGTAATCTTTCAAAACACAAGAAAAAGCATGGTGATAAGAAGTTTGCGTGTGAAATCTGCAATAAGATGTTCTACCGGAAGGATGTCATGCTAGACCATCAAAGACGACACTTGGAAGGTAAGTATACTGCAGATGAACCTAATTATTACTCTTGAAACAGCAATAGAGATGGGAAGGTTAAGGAAATGATTGCACACTAGATTCTTCTGGATGGTAGCTGTCATTTTTTTGTCAGTTACCTGATGTAGAGTAGCAGGTTTCAGCAAAATGTGACATTTATTAAAAATAATAGTAACAGATCCTGGAGGGGAGTTGTCTAATTCTATGAAAAACTTTTTAGGAGAATTTACCTTTTTTTTCAGCCTCACATGATTTGATCCAGTGCTACTAACAGTCATGTGAAAGTTGCTTTTGTTATTATGCAGTAGTTTAGATGTCTCATTTTCTAGCTGATTCTAATTATATTTTTTTCTTTCTTTGAATTCTATTCTTTTTTTAAAAAAAAGTGTGGTAACTTGAAAATTTGAAGGCAGAGAATTAACTTGCAATGTACGACTGAAAGTGATGACTTTTCAAAACCTTGAGAATATATGAAGATGAGATTGTAAGAATTTGCTGTTCAAAATCTCAAACATCTAAGGATGTTGTAGGTACTCAGAGACTCTGAAAAAACTTGGGTGATGGTAGATATCATCTATATCGCTAGAGGCGATTTTGGCAAAGATGAGAGGTGATTTAAATAAAAGCAGACAGATTATCTAATTTGGTGCTTTGGGCGTAGCCAACCATCACTGGCTGCTCTTGTGATTCAGACCTTTGTGTCATGAACCAGAGGACAGCTAGAGGACAAGGAGTTGAATGGCAATGGCAAGGCTTCTCGTGTTTAGCTTTCACAGAACAGCAGCCCTCTTCCATCCTGAAAGTAGCTAAGAAAGAGGTCTGAAATCCTCACTGAGCAGTAAAGATGACACTGGATAGTTCCCTCTCTCCTTAGGACTGTGGGGGAATTTCTGGGCCAGATATCTGATTGAAGTGCCAAGGCCCACTAGATCTGCCTGTTTCCTGGTGTTGACGATAAATGTCTGCTTTCAGACACTTTACAGTTGGTGTAATAACCAATAAGCCAAAATACATCACTTTGGCAGACTGCTTTTATATTCTTAAGACGCCGTTTTAATTTAGAAGTTATCCTTTTGTTAGCAATTAAATTCTGCATTGAGGCTCTTCCCAGTGTTTCACTCTTCTTTACAGTATTCACCTGAAAGGGCATGCAGATTGGAGTGGAAAACCATGGTTTATTTTTTTGTTTTGTTTTTTGATGGGAACTGTTCTGTTAAGGGGTGAGGCGTGTGAAAAGAGAAGACTTTGAGCACAGCACAGAAAACATGGTTCGCTACAAGAAGGAGCCTTCGGGATGCCCTGTGTGTGGGAAGGTAGGCGTCTTTGCCAGCATGTGCCATGTGAAGCTCTGCATTGTAGCTCCAAGGATGCTGCAGGAGTACGGTGCGCCTCAACCCAGCACCTCCAAACTAGTTACCGTGGCATAACAAATTACCACCCATGTATTAAACCACAATAGCAGCCTACCTGAATAGGCATACAGCCTGCTAAAAGATTGAGGTAAATGACGTGCACTGAGGTACGTGCCAAGTCAGATTAGCTCACAGCTCGGACAGGCACATGGTCAGTTACCAGCAAGCCCTGTTGCCTAGCTGAGACATTACTTTTTAAGCTGCATTAGCTCCACTCTATATCCAAGCCCACTGTGGCCAGGGATGGTGGGTGCTGTTAGGACAAAGATAAGAACAAAACTGAAGTTGAGACTAGACTTTTATTCAGGAGATGTAGTGCAATGTAGAGTGTAAGATGTCCACAGTGTCTGTCAGTGAAATCTCGTGGCTTATGTTATTTACAATGAAGTTTTTCTGCCGGAATGTAAACAGCTGGAGTTGACTGTGTGCATTGGAAATCATTTTCTATTGGAAATAAAAGTGAATTCATGGTGTAGTCATGGCACTGTTGCATTCTGGTGTTTAACGCTCATGATCTTAAGTTGTTGTTATCACAGGCACAAAGACTGTGGGTTTAACTAGTGATTTTATAAATGTTTAATGATTCATGGTGCAAGATGTACTCAAGCAACTCTTAAGTTCGTGTGTAGACCTAGGTTTTGATCCTTTGGATATGTTACATATCAATGACGGTAGATTTTGTGGATGTGTCTTTTCATATACATTCATGATTCAAGACACTGTCTAAATATTTCTAAATCTACCCTATGTAATTCTGCTGCAGCTTTTTTGGATGTCCATCTCTGATGAGCAGCCAATTTCAGTCAGTTCCTTGGAACTGTACACCTGCATTTTGCTGTGCTAGCAGTTTCTGGGGTAGCCTGCTGGCTGGGTAACAGGAGCTCCTACATGTTTCTGCCAGAATGAATAAAACAGGACAGTAAATATGCTCTGTGCTATCCACTGGATAATTTGCAAAGAACTGTAGCTCTGCTGGGCATGATACAAAAATGCTTCCTTCCTTCTTTTCTTTTAGGTGTTTTCATGTAGGAGCAATATGAACAAACACCTTTTAACACATGGAGACAAGAAATACACTTGTGAAATCTGTGGACGTAAATTTTTCAGGGTGGATGTGTTGAGAGATCATATTCATGTCCATTTTAAGGTATTGTGTTAATAATTTATTAGAAAAGGCATGTTACTTAGCAGACAAATCAATATATCAATACATATGTTGAGACTCTTATGGCCACTGGCAACACCAGTGATTATGTACCCTGTACAGTGATGTTTCTACAGCAGCTTAGCATGAATTGTGCTCTGATTTACCTATGGCTCTGTTTCTACATCTGCATTGCTACAAAGTATGTGTATATTTCAAGTTATTTCAGCTACCACTGCAGAACACTGTTCTGAACGCTATGGAAAAAAACACCTCTCTGACCTTGGATGAATCGCAGAGCTTGCTCAGTTTAAAGCAGGGAGAATAACTTAACAGGAAGGCTGCAGATGGATGTATTGTTCCAGTTGTAATTTGGTTGGGCTAGGGGATTACCGTCATCCCCTCTCTATGTGGGGAAAAAAAAACCACAAAAAAAACCCAAGAGAACTAATTGTTCCTGCCCTTTCCAGGCTGGTGATTTTGATTCTCTTGTATATACCAGTGTAACTGCCTGTGTATTGAGTTCCTTACCTGGTTTTATCAGAATGTTCCAAATCACAAAAAAAACCCTATTAATAGTGCTTAATCAGACCCAGGTTATTTTGACGTAACTAGGTTAACACTGAATTGTAAGGAATTGAATTGAAAGGGAATTGTATCACTCAGTGGTGCTTATAAAGATGTTTTTATGGATGTAATACTGTACCAGTTGAGTCTCTGTTTACATTGAGGTTCCTTTTATACACAAAAATTTGAGTATTACTTGTTGGATAAACAGTTGTTCCTTGTTCAGTTATGGACAGAGGAACTTTGTTTATCTGAATTGAATGAAATTATGTTACAGCAATTGTTAATGCAAGGCAGACTGCTTGGCAACAAAAACAAACTAGGTGTTACCTTTTGAAGTACAAGTTTTATCTATTAAAACAGAGTATTCTTTCTCATCCTACACAGGACATAGCACTAATGGATGATCACCAAAGAGAAGAGTTCATTGGAAAAATTGGAATCTCATCAGAGGAAAACGATGACAACTCTGATGAAAGTGCAGATTCTGAGCCTCACAAGTATAGCTGCAAAAGGTGCCAGGTAGCTTTAAATTCTTTCAAATTAACTTGTTTTGGGGTGGGGGGAGGAAGTGCGGATGTCTATAAATCATCCAGAATTTTAAATAACATTCAGGGTTCACAAAGAGAAGGCCAGTCCGCAGGTCTGCTGTCTTCTGCAGTGCTTGTTACCTCTAATCTATGAAGTGATGCTATTCCATAAGACTTCAGGTGGTGTTCTGTAAGGTGAATGCTAAACACTTAAAAAGAGAAATACACATATATATGCTTACCTGTGTGCAAGGAGGCAAGCAAGCAAAACTGGAGGAAGAAACAATTAAGGAATATTCAAATCTTACACTACCTTTTAATGATGTGCAAATTAAAATCATTAAAGCATTTCTGAATGATACAGTCCACAAATTGATTAATTTTGATGAGGTCAAACGGTCCTTTAGTGGATATCCAGTTTGGAGGATTAAGACTGCTGCTTATGTTCAGTGTGATTGCTTATTCTTGGCCTACTCTGTTACTAACAGGATTGCATTAGAAGTACTGCTGGAACATACTTTGCTCAGTTTTCAGCTGAGAAAGGAAGACTTTTTAAACCTCTTACTGCATGGTTTTTGCCATTTTGTAAAGAAGTAATGGGGAAGAATGGGGTCCTTATGGCCCGTTTGGATTCTGTACCCTTACTGGGTGAGCACACTGTGCTGGGGCAGGTGGGATGCAAAAGCAATCAGAACAGCAAAACTGGTCAAACTGATATAGGGACAGGGGAATTTTGGTAGTTAAGCCACTGACTTGGCCCCTGGAAATCAGAGCTTATTTCGTAGTCTACACTTAATGTGGTGAAAGTGCTTAGCTTATCTTAATTTTAAAGACATGGAGATAATACTAATGCAGTTTTCTGTTCTTATCTGTGAACTGGTTTTAAGTGCAAACTGATTTTAAGCTTATGTCAGTAAGCATAAGAAGGTGTGGTATCACAGCAGTTAATGACGTGCTTGCTTTCAACGTGGTAATTTTAACGCCTGACACTTAATGGGTACATAAGCTATATAAAATTGTATGCTTCCAAATGAGGGCAATCGTGCCATTCAAAATAGAAAGCTCTTTTTGGAAGCTGGGTTTTTTAGCGCTTTTGCAGGTGTTTGTGAAATAAACAGCTGTGTAAGGCAGCAGCTGTGGAAAATGACTGTTACCTGTGATGAGATGTGGAGGCTTTTTGGCTGGAAATATCTGTTCACGCATTCCTAGGGGAGAACAACATACGAATGAGTCTTCGTCAAATATTTCTTCTGAGCTCTTAAGGATGTCTCTCTCTAGATTTTTCTCATCCCAAAGTACACCTTCACCAAGCTGTGCAGTGCTGTCAGAAATACCCTGACGAGTTCAAAAATTGGAGCAAAAGATCGCGTCATTATGTCACTTTGGCCTGATATGCTGGAGCATATACGCGTACGCAGGGTTACTTAGCCCAGCGAGCTAAGTAGTGGTGCACCTGTCTATCGTAGTTGTAGCACTTCCAGGAGCTGAGCTAGAATCACTGCCCTGCAATGCCTAGAAATACCAACTCTTCTGGAGCTAGTGCCAAAGCTTACTATGCAGACTAGAGCTTACCGTACCCGTAGAGCCCAAAAGACAATTTTTTCCATCCGTGGCATTCTTGCTTTGACAGATAGTGGAGGTTAGACGTGGTTTTCTTCAATGCTGTTACTCAGTGCGCAAATAATTGGAGCTTCTGTAGTTGTGCAGCGTAAGAAGCAGAGATACCATCTCAAGCTAGTTTTCCAAATGAGTTAACTGATGTCCTGTAGCAACGTGCTTGTAATAGCCAAAGAGGTTCAGGCATAAATCCAGCTTTCACAGATATTTCATGTAGGGATACACAGGCTATTTATGTCTACTTGCTCTGACTCTAGATCCTGGTAATGTGTTACTAGATTCTTGCTGTTCCCAAGGACTCTTTTCCCCTTTCATTCACTATTGGTTCGTTCCACAGTTGACTTTCGGCAGAGGGAAGGAGTACCTGAAGCATATAATGGACGTGCACAAGGAGAAGGGCTATGGCTGTAGCATTTGTAATCGACGTTTTGCGTTGAAGGCAACTTACCATGCACACATGGTCATTCACCGGGAGAACCTGCCTGATCCTAATGTGCAGAAGTAAGATGACGTGTTGGACTGATAAGAGGAGCTATTTTTTTTGAAGTTACAGTGGCTCTGCCACCTGATGCTTCTAGAGAATTGGGCTGTACTAAAATATCTGAAACTGTCTAAAGAGTGTTAAAATGTTTATTAAAAGCTTGAAATATACATATCACTAATGATTCACTTCACAAAGATGATCAGTCAACAGCCTCCCAGTTTGGGCTTTGTAAAGTATAAATCTGATTTTGGTAAATGTTTTCTAAAAACTGTGATTCAAGCAATGCCAGACTGCTCCAAGCTTGCAGTGAACTTAGGGGTTTTTTAAGGCTCATTTTAAAAATGCATTTATGTTTCAAGGAACTTTTTATAATAATTATATTGCCAAATGAAATACAGTTACTGACAGAGAAGCCCGAAAACCATCTGTCTCAAGAAAACAAGGACAGGTTTTGGTCTCTTTGGTTTCAGGTACATCCATCCATGTGAAATCTGTGGAAGAATTTTTAACAGTATAGGAAATCTGGAAAGACATAAGCTTATACATACAGGTAAAAATGTTATGTTTCTTTATTATATCAATATTAAAAAGAAATTTCTGTTGCCAGTCCTTATTTTTTCAGGAGGAAATAAGTTAGAGGTTTTTACTGTAAAGTTACAATAAGATAAGTGTTATATTCATTCTTTTAGGGTAGACATGTTTTCTATGAGCAAATAGTATTAATGAAGATACTTGGTCTAGGCACACAATCCAGATTCCTAGTTAATATGATGCTGGATTCACCTGCTAAAAATCCTAATTCTGTATTCTGTTCTTCCCCAGATTCTTATCCATGCCACCTTCTCACCATTACACAGGCTGAAAACTGCTATTGCAAAATCATTTTTAACAGCTCATTATTATTTCACGCTATTCAGTATTTTCCTGCCTCAGGCTTTATCCTTTTTTTTTTTTTCCAGATCTCACACAAAAAGCCATCTTTTCTCTCTCTCCAAAGTCTTCTAATTTAGTTTGGGCTACAATATGCATGAAAGATGTGGTTGACAACACAGGTGGACTGTTGCCCTCTAATTCACCAGTTTAGTCAGTTTTTAGGAGATGCACATTTTTCATTAACATTTTTTTTGTTTATGTTGTCTTTTAAATTTATTTTTAAGGTGTAAAAAGTCATGCTTGTGAGCAATGTGGCAAATCATTTGCTAGAAAAGACATGTTAAAAGAACATATGCGAGTCCATGATAATATCCGAGAATACTTGTGTGCAGAATGTGGCAAAGGTATGTCTAATGCCTTGTTTTCCATTCATTGTGATACTGAATAGCAGGTGAATATCTGAATTAAAACTACTTCCATTCTTAGAATATTGGGAAGGTCCTCGGAGTGCTGTAAATCCTGCATTTTTGAGAGGTAGAAACTCTATTAATCAGGAACCTCACAGTTACATAAACTACCCCTAATTTTATACAATCTAGTTTCATGGCCTGTAAGACAAAACTGATTTTAATAAAATTTGCTTTTGTCGGATTGAGGAGTGCTTGCCTGACTGAGTTCTAGTGCATTTGCAGCACAAAAGTGAATGCAAGTTAATTTTTTTCATTTTAGGCTGTTTTCAGACTTAAGAAATAGAGCAATTTCTCTCTCTAAGAGCCTTAAGAGTCAAAGTTGCTTTGAGTTTTTGAATTGTTTTCATTATAACTTGAACAAATCTAAACTGGTATTTTAGTGGAAGGCAGTAAGTCTGACATCTCTAATGACATTTTGTCTTTGCTTGTTCCTGCTGTTTTGCTTCTTCCTTGGTGGTTACTCAGATGTTTTGCAGAGCTTTTGCCTGGGATTAAATAATAATGATAATGTGCACTGCTACCTAAACAGTTAAAAATATGCAATTGTAGTCACGCAGCAGATATAATCTTAGAGCTCTTGGCTAACATGATCATCCTGAGTTCTCCTCTGAAGGTGGGAGCTAATGGACTAATTGTCATGCTGTACTTTTTGTCTCACAGGAATGAAGACAAAACATGCACTTCGTCACCACATGAAACTTCACAAAGGGATTAAAGAATATGAATGCAAGGAGTGTCACCGAAAATTTGCACAGAAAGTCAACATGCTGAAGCATTACAAGAGACACACAGGTGAGATCTCTAAAGGTGTACAAAAGTTGCACTGAATCAGTCAAATGGTTCCTGAGAAAACTCTTCTCTTGAACAGTCAGAGAGTATGAGCAACACTAATTAAAAAATACACATATTCTGCTTTTTGAAAAGTGATGTTTTGTCCTCTCGTCAGCCAAGACCACCTGTTACACAGTTAAGACACATAGTTTGGTTGGTTTCATGTTTTGCTTTATTAAGAGAAGCGGTTTTGGTCTAGGGTAGGTCTAGACTGTTGGGTTTGTTTTATGTCAGTCTTCAGATTCTCATTTCCCAAAACAAAATTTTACCTCCCACATCAATTCCTCTTGGGCATGGCTTAGATAAAAATAGCTAGTGAAACTGGGCTTCTTCTACTTTTTTGGCTGTGATTTATTTTTTTATTAGTAATATGAGACTCCGAATTGTCCCAGATACCTTAGACTATTTTCACTCTGATGCTAAATGTGCTTTTCATGCAGGAATCAAAGATTTCATGTGTGAGCTCTGTGGCAAGACCTTTAGTGAGAGAAATACAATGGAGACTCATAAGTTGATTCATACAGGTAAGTCCTCTAAAAAATAGTATCCAAAGACAATAGCTTAATTTTGTTCCTAGGCTTGCTTTACACTTGCCATTCCTGGAACTAGTGTTACACGTCAAGTTACCAACATAAAATTGTTCCTCCTGTTGAGATGCTGACAATACAATACTCATCTTCGGGGGCTGTAGCTAACAGCGTTTCCTTCCATCTGCCACCAGTAGGAAAACAGTGGACATGTTCAGTCTGCGATAAGAAATATGTCACTGATTACATGCTACAGAAGCATATCCAGCTCACTCATGATAAGGTAGAAGCCCAGAGCTGTCAGCTGTGTGGGACAAAGGTTTCTACCAGAGCGTCCATGAGTCGACATATGAGGCGTAAACATCCAGAGGTGAGTTGTGCAGGTAGATTGCAGGGGTTTTTTTTAAGAAAGTTTATAGCCTTCAGTGACTTGAAAGGAATTACTGGTGTTTTTTTCTCTTTTTTCCTGTTCTTTTGGGGCCAATTTTAGGTAGTGTCTGTTAAGCATGCACTTAACTGAATCAGTCCTTTTGTTATGTTATGTTTCAGTAGTAAGCATATCTGATTGTCAGTCTCCCTAAAAATGAAGTCGTTCTGATTATTTTAAATCACTTTTCTTTTTCTGCCTCAGCTTAAATGTATATTTATTCATGTTTTGTCTTCATCCATTAGGGAGTATAATTGATTCTTTTTCCCCATTGTGTTCTCTGTATTCAGAAGTGGTCTGAAAGAAGTGGTAAATAGAGAGGTGATGGCAGCATCTGTGAAGATACCAAATTATTCTTGGTATTAAAGATGAATACTGACTGCAGAGTATCTGGATTAGAGAGAGGTTTTGTTTCACCCCAGTGGGGCTTTTTCTGTGTTCTAAATTTCTGAATAGCTGTTGTGTTTCTTCTCAGCATTTCATGTTTAGGTTGACTCAGGTTTGTCCATTCCCTTTGAGGCCTTTTTTATTACTGCCAAGTTACAATTGGTATTGCTTTGCCTTGAACTATCCCTTTTTTTTATCATCGTGACTGGGAAGGATATCAACAAAAAGTTTTGTTTATTGATTTTTGGATTAAAAATGCAGCTACATGTATGCAATCCAGAGGGCAATTTGTTCTTTGATAAGCTGAGATGTATAGATTTAGCTGAAAATAATGGAGTAGGACACAGTTGATAGGTTTATAAATAGAAATGCTAAAATAATATTTATTTTTTTTTCAAACGCATTGTTTGTTTTGTATAGAATTCATCACTTCCCAGTGGGCTGTGTTCTGTCTAGAATATGAAAATAAACATATTCTTCTATTGTTTTCTTTAAACTTTGCTGGTTTTTAGCGAGAAAGGAAAGATGATACGCCATAAGGTTATTTTTAAAAAGCCATGGTTAAATCCCTTGTATTAAATGATATGTGCAAAATGTTAGATTACATTATTTTTGCTTTGTGACAGGATTTATTAGGGCAATGCTGTACTGTTTGACTGTGGTATGCACTGCTGCAGTTCACTGGCTGATACCCCTTTGTCCACAGATTCTTTCAGTGAGGATCGATGATTTAGAGCAGCTGCCGGAGACAACTACCATTGATGCCTCCTCAATTGGGATTGTTCAGGTAAATCTGCCATTGCAGAATTCTGGTGGCAACTAGGTTCCAGGCGTACTGGAGGGTGAGGTGGAGACATCACTTTTTTGGTACATAACATAGCTGCGCGTAGGCCAAGGAATGTGCTTTTTTAGAGAGTCAGCCCCAGCTTAACGTATATAAGCAGATGCAAGGTGTTGATCTGTGTTGTTACATAACATGGGTCAGGATCTTATGGGTCGGATTAAAGGGAGGGCAGGGACAGGTGACCTGCTACAGACCACCCGACCAGGAAGACCAAGCGGATGAGGTCTTCTCTATAGACAGACAGGAACAGCCTCACATTCACAAGCCCTGGTCCTTATGGGGGACTTCAGCCACCCTGATATCTGTTGGAGGGAAAACACAGCAGGGCATAAGCAATCTAGGAGGTTCCTGGAACGCGTTGATGATAACTTCCTTGTCCAAGTGACAGAGGAGCCAACGAGGAGAGTTGCTGTGCTGGACATTGTTCTTACCCACAAGGAGGGACTGGTGGGGAATGTGAAGCTCAGGGGCAGCCTTGGCTGCAGTGACCATGAAATGATGGAGTTCAAGATGCTTAGGGCAGCGAGAAGGGTGCAGAGTAAGCTCACTGCCCTGGACTTCAGGAGAGCAGGCTTTGGCCTCTTCAGGGATCTGGTTGGCAGAGTACCATGGGATAAAGCCCTGGAGGGAAGAGGGGCCCAAGAAAGCTGGTTAATATTCAATGATCGCCTCCTCCAAGCTCAGGAGCAATGCATCCCAACAAAAAGAAGGTCAGGCAAAAATGCCAGGAGGTCTGCATGGATGAACAAGGAGCTCCTGAAGAAACTCAGAACTCGAAAAGGAAGCCTACAGAGGGTGGAAGCAAGGGCAGGTAGCCTGGGAGGAATACAGAGATATTGTCTGAGCAGCCAGGGATCAGGAAAGCTAAAGCCCTGATAGAATTAAATCTGGCCAAGGACATCAAGGGCAACAAGAAAAGCTTCTATAGGTATGTCAGTGATAATAGGAAGACTAGGAAATACATGGGCCCTCTTCAGAAGGAAATGGGAAACCTGTGCACCTGGGATATGGAGAAGGCTGAGGTACTCAATGATTTTTTTTTTTGCCTCAGTCTTCACTGGCAAGTGGTCTAGCCACACTGCCCAAGTCGCAGAAGGCAAAGGCAGGGACTGGGAGAATGAGGAACTGCCCGCTGTAGGAGAAGACCAGGTTCAAGACCATCTAAGGAACCTGAAGGTGCACAAATCCATGGGACCTGATGAGATTCACCTGCGGTCCTGAGGGAACTGGCAGATGAAGTTGCTAAGCCACTAGCCATCATATTTGAGAAGTCATGGCAGTCCAGTGAAGTTCCCACTGACTGGAAAAGGAAAATAACCCCCATTTTTTAAAAGGGAAAAAAGGAAGACCCAGGGAATTACAGGCCAGTCAGTCTCACCTCTGTGCCCAGCAAGATTACGGAGTAGATCCTCCTGGAAACTGTGCTAAGGCACATGGAAGATAAGGAGATGATCTGTGACAGCCAACATGGCTTCACTAAGGGCAAATTGTGCCTGACAAATTTGGTGGCCTTCTACGATGGCATAACAGCATTGGTGGATAAGGGGAGAGCAACAGATGTCATCTACCTGGACTTGTGCCCTGACACTGTCTGACACTGTCCCACATGACATCCTTGTCTCTAAATTGGAGAGGAATGGATTTGACCAATGGACCACTCAGTGGATAAAGAATTGACTGGGTGGCCACACTCCAAAAGTTGTGGTCAACGGCCCAATGTCCAAGTGGCGACCAGTGATGAGTTGTGTTCCTCAGACGTCAGTACTGGGACTGGTGCTGTTTGACATCTTTGTTGGCAACATGGACAGTGGGATTGAGTGCACCCTCAGCAAGTTTGTCAATGAATCCAAGCTGTGTGGAGTGGTTCAACACTCTGGAGGGATGGAATGCCATCCAGAAGGACCTGGACAGGCTTGAGAGGTGGGCCCATGCCAATCTCATGAAGTTCAACAAGGCCAAGTGCAAGGTCCTGTATATGGGCTGGGCCAATCCCATGCACAAATACAAGCTGGGTGGAGAATGGATTGAGAGCAGCCCTGAGGAGAAGGACTTGGGGGTGTTGGTTGATGAGAAGCTCAACATGAGCCAGCAATGTGCGATTGCAGCCCAGAAAGCCAACCGCATCCTGGGCTGCATCAAAAGAAGCATGGCCAGCACATCGAGGGAGCTGATTCTGCCCCTCTACTCCTCTCTGGTGAGACCCCACCTGGAGTGCTGTGTCCAGCTCTGGAGTCCCCAACATAAGAAGGACATGGACCTGTTGGAGCAGGCCCAGAGGAGGGGCACAGAGATGATCAGAGAGCTGGAGCACCTCTCCTATGAAAGAGTTGGGGTTGTTCAGCCTGGAGAAGAGAAGACTCCAGGGAAACGTTATAGCAGCCTTCCAGTACTTAAAAGGGGCCTACAAGAAAGATGGGGAGGGACTCTTTTATCAGGGAGTGTAGTGATAGGATGAGCGGGAACGGTTTTAAACTGAAAGAGGGTAGATTTAGATTGGATACTAGGAAGAAATTCTTTACTGTGAGGGTGGTGAGACACTGGAACGGGTTTCCCAGAGAGGTTGTGGATGTTCCATCCCTGTAATTGTTCAAGGCCAGGTTGGATGGGGCTTTGGGCAACCTCGTCTAGTGGAAGGTGTCCCTGCCCATGGCAGGGGGGTTGGAACTGGATGATCTTTAAGGTCCCTTCCAACTCTAGTTCTGTGGGTGCTGGTAAAACGGGGGTAGTTACAGGGTGAGGTCTCATTCCCTGAAATCAGTTTTTTGCTAAAGTTTGTTTCTTCACTTGAGAATCGACAGTAAACCAACTTCAGGTGACAGTCTCTTACTTGGAACTTCACTAAGCAAAATGACTTGATGTTTTGTTTGGAAATGTGTTGCTCCAGCCGGAATTAGCCTTGGAACAGGGAGAATTACCAGAAGGGAAACAGCATATGAAAGCTCTTAAACGTGGCCAGAAATGAAAACAAAAGTCAGGTGAGGAGGAGGAGGAAGCTCAAGTGCCTGAGGACCCTGCCTTCAGTGAATACACAGAGAAGGAAGGTGAATTCACAGGGAATGTTGGAGATGAGACTAATTCAGCTGTACAGAGCATCCAGCAGGTGAGCTCCAGCAGTAGGGTGATGGGTAGCAGGCATTGCTTAGAGGGATAACAATTCTTTTTTTCCTAATAGCAAACACAAAAGAGCGGTCAGACCATTTAAAGCTAATTTGATAAATTGTGGTAACACAAAGATGAATAGAGACTTTAAAAAAAGAAAGAGTTGGACCAGTAAGCTCCTCATGATTTGGTGGTTGTTTTTTTATTTCCTTTGGTGTTACCATCTCCTTGTTTGCCAGATACCACTATCTGGCTGAAGCGGTGACTAAAAGTGTGAAAGTTAATTTGGCTTCTTTTTTGCATATGCCTTCCTCCCATTACCTTCTTATTTCTATATGTGGAAGTTGTTATATTCCAAGCTTTCTGTGTTCTCCTCTGTGTGTATGACTTCTCTTGCTGGCAGTAGCAACATGTGAGCCCATCAGCACTCAGTTGATCTTTCTTGATGCTTTGTATTTGGTAGTCAGCTGCAAGATACAAGGTTGAGGTTACCTTTCTGTTTTTCCTCAGGTGGTGGTGACCCTGGGCGACCCAAATGTCACAGCCCCTTCCAGTTCTGTCGGGCTGACAAATATCACTGTTACCCCCATTACGACGGCAGCTGGAACCCAATTCACACACCTCCAGCCAGTGGCTGTAGGCCATCTGACTGCACCTGAACGCCAGTTACAGCTGGACAACTCAATTCTCACCGTGACGTTTGACACCGTCAGTGGTTCCGCCATGCTGCACAACCGCCAAAGTGACATTCAGATCCAACCGCAGCCAGAGGCAGCCAATCCTCAGTCTGTGGCCCATTTTATAAACCTGACCACCTTGGTGAACTCCATTGCTCCTCTAGGGAACCAGATAACAGAACAGCATCCTCTGACATGGAGGTCAGTGCCTCAGACTGATGTCTTGCAGCCCCAGGCACAGCCAACGCAACAGCAGTCAGGACAGCAACAGGTTCAAACAGAGCAACAACAACAGATGTATAGCTACTAATTTATACTTTCAAAAGTTTTGCAATGGACAGTACTTAGAGACAAAAACTCACAGACGTTTGGAAAATTTCTAATAGGATTGTTTGCTGGATACCAAACAGAGATAGGAAAATGCTTATACAGTGAAATGTAAGCTAAATTTGGCATAGTACCCTGCAACACCCTAATCTTGAGATTCTCATGCTGTCTCTAGACCTTGCACCATCTTAAAAAAAAAAAGAAATAGGAAAGAAATCTCACCGTAAAATTTAGCGTCCCCTTGCACCATGTATTTCATGCAGTAAGATTGAGATTTGACAGAAGCATCATAACATATCTTAACCAAAGCAGGGAAATCCTAAATATTATGACACTGGTGATTTACAAAACCCTTTTCAGCCATACCATGTCACTTCTTTCCAGTCTGAGAATTACATGTGAAGACCTTGTTCACAGTGAGGTGGAATGCAGTTGTGGTCAGCTGGTAAAGACTGAAGTGTAAAGACACAAATGGGCAAAACAATAATTGTCTTGTTTTTTATCTCCTTTAGGTCTTGTATCTAACAACATTGGTAAAGTAGGTGGAGGTTGGGGCTTTGGGGTGGGGATGAGTGTGGTGTGGAAGAAAATATACCAATTTCACAGACTATTTCCATTTTAGTCATGGGAAAAACCCTGTACCCATAACACAGCGTTAGTGCTACTTGAATCAGATAGCTGGTCTAATGCTTAAGCAACTTTTATGGTCTTCTAGTCAAGTTTGAATCAAAACAGTTACAAACTGAAAAAAAGAATGTGATACAGTTTTATGTAATTTTTCAAAACTGCTCTTTCAATCTTGCTTTTAGCTAATAGGTCTGAAGAGCAATCAGTCCCCTTTGATCAAGTTCAGGATGTGAATTTTTTTCAATTAGTCTTCTTTCATTGTGTAATAAACATTTGAGAAAGCATTCTTTTTATATATATATACGTATATATATATATGGCCTTTGTACTTTACTGTGTGTTCCTGGTGAGTATTTGTGTGAAAAACACTGTTATCAATATAATTCATTAATTTTTTTCATTCCCATATTGCCCTTTCTCACAGAAGTAACGTATGGGTTCTACTCCGTCTGGTTCCAAAACTATTTCCAAAATTCATAGCCACACACAAGATGTGTGTGAAATCCAAGAAAACAGAATGTCTGAAGCATCTTCTGCCACGTGGAGGCAGTATGCCCTAGTGTATAATGGGCAAGGTTTGCATGACTGTTGGGGATATAAATAGTGGGTTGGGTCAAATACATCATTGCTGACACTACACTTTCATTCCATTCTCCATACATTGATGTGCAGTCTGGACTTTAGCATGTCAAGAAGATCGTATCTTTCCCACAGAGAAAAAGCAGCTATCAAAAAGGAATAAACTAAAAAAAAAATAAATGTTGCTGCATGGAATCCTGAAAGGCAAATCTGTCCTTCCAGCTGTGGCTGCAGAACAAGGTCCTTTGGGGCAGCAGACTGAGCCGCAGAACTGTGCTAAAGATTTTTGCTGAGGATAAAGCAGCTGCTGTGTTTGACAGTGAATATAGATCAATGGTTGTAAAAATCCTGTCTGTGCCTATCATATTTATGAAAATGTTCTATGTATTAGCAAAAATATGAGTAGGAATGACTTCAGCTCTGAAAGTCTGTATTAAGATGGGCTACTTGACCCCTAAAGGTTGCCTTATAATCTCTACAACAAATTCTTCCAAAGTATAGATGTCTGGATATTAAAGTTAACCTCCAATAGTTTTCTTGGTGCCATAGCAGTGTCCGGAGGCTCACTATGCGAGGCTCTGCATAAAGCTTAGTTGCAACAGGACATGTATAGGAATGGAGTTTCTGGTGACAGATTTTGTGTGTCAGAGGAGCAGAACTACTTTTTTGTAAATGCCAACAAGCCTATAAAATGTCTGCATGGGAGGGACCTATATTTGATGGGAGAAGGATGTATATCAGAAAGAGAAAATATCTTTTACTGGTGTGGGAAAGAGATTTTTTCATTCCCTAGCCCCTTCTGTCTTCCTGAGATCCTGTTCACATAGTACCATGAGATCCTGTAATTTTATGAGCCTCCCAATATCCTGAGAACTACAGTTTTATGCCCTTCTATCACATGGATTATTTCACCCCTGTCAGTTAAGTTTCTCCTCAGCTGTCCTGTCCACAACTGCTTCCCCTTCACACCAAACCCTCTGGTCAAGAGGAAGCTAGGTTTTATTTATGAAATACATTGTTTATGTACTTGGAAGTTGTGTCCACCCACTTCTCCCCCCCGCCCCTCCCATGTTTGGTGCCTAATTGGTAAAGGCAATGATTGATTCTAGCTGATTTAAAAAGGAATGATCACACAATAAATGCTTGCATGTTGGTGGTCACAGAGAAAATAAATGTCTCTCTTCAGTCTCTCAGTGTTTCCAAAATCATAGAATCATAGAACAGCCCAGGTTGGAAGGGACCTTGAAAAATCATCTGGTCCAGCCTTTTTTGCGAAAGGGAGGCTAGATGAGATTATCTAGCACCCTGTCCTAGTGCATCTTTAAAACCTCCAGTGACAAGGACTCTACCATGTCCCTGGGGAGGTTGTTCCAGTGGGTGATTGTTCTTACTGTAAAAAATATCTTAAGTAATATTCCACTTCAGGAGGGAAAAATATAACGACTGGAAGGGCTTTGACTAGGCCAGCAATAGAAAGTTCTCAAAAAGTTAATATTCCCAGAGTGCTCCTTTTAGAAATGATCTTGACTTTCCCTGCAACCATTGCTATGGTACCTCATCATCTCTCAGCATGATTTTGTTATTACTGCTGTTACTAACATCTCTATGAGAACACAACTGTATCTTGGGTGTGCTGCAACATGAAACATTTCAAAACAAATTATTTTGGTTTTGTTTCAAACAAATTATTTTGTTTGGAGAAGTTGGAAATGGATGCCTTTTCAGACAGAGCTTACCGTGGAGAACTATTGACTGCCAGCTGCCCTCCCAACTACGCCTTTTTCAGACAAATACCAAAGTTATACTGATGCTGTTTCAAACTGCACAAGAAATAAAACTACGTAAGGGATGTGCAATCTAAATTTCCTTTGACAATTTGTTACTAGCCTTTCCAGCTACAGGATGTGAAGGTTATTGATTTCAGCCATGTGTTGGAGATTTTGCATAACAACTGTTCAGTAACAAACTGGAATTACTTTGAGCCAAAGGAGTGATGTTGTGTAGTGTTCTGTGTATTGTCATTGTTTATTGCTAAGACTATTATTTAATTGAATGCTGTCTGTGGCACATGGGCTCTGAAGTAAAGGAGCATCAAGGTACAGAACCCTTTCTCTACCAGTGTTATTCTTTTCTGGTCCTTAATTAACGCATCAAACATTTTTTTTCTTCAAATCACATACACTTGCTTCAAAAGCAATAGCTTAATCATTGTCTCATAGAACTTTGTACATCCCGCAATAAACAGAAACACGGGGTAGTGTTCCAAAATATTTATTCTATAGCTCGTTACTGGGTAATAACAGGAAGCAGAGGAGATTGAATCTTTCTTGGCTATGGTCTGTGGTGAGTTCTCTCAGGAAAACCTACTGTATCAAGTGCTATTACACTCTCTAAAATTAAAGTTCTCTTTTGAGATCTGCCAGTATAAAAAGTGAGTATTTTTGCAGAAACTTGCCAGTCAGTCTCCTATGTAACCAGATATGTTTCTGTACTTTTTTATTGTTTAAGAAATTGTTTGAAGTTAACAGCCAGGTAACAGCTGAATTTATTTCTAGAACTGAATTTTCTGTCATTTTGTCAGTGTGATTTACTAGTGTTCTGCATGCATAGAGATGCCTCAATTTCTCATCCTGAAAGCTAGGAATGGAAAAAATACCATACATCCAAATGACAATCATATAAAAACTACAGGTACTACATGAAAATGGATAGGGTAAATAGCTTTGGTAGTATTGCTTTGTGAATTCTTGTTTGGTAATGAGATTTCCTTGGTGCTATTTAAAGTAATAATAATGTCACTCCTTCTAATGACTTTTGGCCTTACACTTATTGATATAAGCATACCTGTTGGAAAACCTTTAACCCTTTGTATTTTTGGCATGCCCTTTCTTGGTGGTTCTGTTTTGGCCTCATCTGGTGAGAAGGAAATACATTGGAGGATGAGGATGCTGATCCACACCAGGATGCACAGCAAAGCTCTGTCATTTTGGAGATGGACTGTGCTGCCAAGTGACTTGCATCTGTGAGATCAGTTACCAAGGTTTGGTTTCACGTAAGGGCTTTTGCCCTGTAGTAAATCCAAAGTGTCATGTTGGCAACAGGAGAAAGGAAAAAAAAAAAGTGTTTCCATCGTGTTTGTCATCAACTCGTCTCAGAGTGATTTTCTTCAGTACTGAGATGCTACTATATTTGTGCTGTATATGGCAAGAAGCCGTTACATTTTCTTGATTAAAGATGTTGGAACACTGTAGAAAGCCACGGGTACTTCACCGTACAGTGTAACCATGGTTGAAAAATATGGTTTTTGCCCTAAAATGCTTTGGGAAAGCTGTTCTGGATTTATTTTTCCTCCTGGGTGCTGAAGCGCTGTTCTGCGTGTGTACTGCTGCCAGCTGAGTTCAGACAGGGGTTCAGCATACCAAGCCCCTGCAGTACAGCTAACGATGGCTGGCACGTTGGGTTGCTTTTCCAGAGAGTGCAAGCTCACTGGTGCTAAACGTAAATTCCCAACAGCTGGTAGGGGCAGAGAGGGCAAGACTTGTGCAGGAGACTTCAGTCTCGCCCCTGCAGTCAGGATTTCATCAACCTTTGTCATGTAATGCTGTTCTCTTTCTGCCTTATCCATGCGCTGTTTTGACCAGTTACAGTGCCTGGTTAGTTGCTAATGCTTTTGAAAAGATGGTTATTAGGTGCAATGGCTGTAGAGCAGTGAAAAATACTGAGTTTGGGGATTTATTTCATCTAAAGCAAAGTTTTTAAGTTCTAATGTCTTTTTGCTGTCAGTTGAGTGCTTTCCTGTATTTTTCTCTTTACTTACAGATTTTGATTCTAAAAAGTTTTAAGGTGTCCCATAAGTGTAGCAAAATTTAAAAGGCTATAAAAAAAAAATAATGTAGTAATGGCAGAATGAGGAGTTAAAATTAGGAGAAACTAATGATGCTAATTTTCTACAGATTTCCGCCCTTCTCCTACCCACATGAGTCTGAGGTTCTTGCTGTGATGATAGCTCAAGGAAGGAGACGGCACACGCTCTGGCTTGTTTGCCAGAACAACTCACGTAGGGATTGATGCACTGGGTGCTGTTAATGAGAGCAGATCCCAGCCGAGTTCTGCCAGCCTTCCCCTCGCGCTTGTTTCAAGCTCTCTTCCCGACACAGCTGGCCGTTTTCAGAGAGCTCATGGGAACACGAGCGTCTCTGAGACTTGTACCTCTCACGTCTAGTGAACGTCAAGACACAGATTCAAAACTGGGGGGGAAGAGGGACCTGAGAGGCAACAAAATACAATGGAAATGTATCTAAAAACTATGTGGGAGAACACGTGCTTAGCCTGCTGTACCAAACTGCATGGTAAGTGGTGGTGGATGCAGTGCTGTTAACTAAATATTGGTGATTATTGCATCCATATGCTTTTTTCTAGCAAAACCTTACAACCTTATAAGCAGAACCAAATAACCTCCTGTTATTTGTATAGGGGAAAGTGTTAGTGTGTGTTCATTTCACCATAAATTCAATTAAAAGGTTTGAATTCACACACTCAGTGTGTTATATGCAGCAACATGCAGAAACCAAAGGGTAAGATGCTCAAATGATAAGAGAATGAAGCAGGTCCATGTTTCATCACTTTTGGGAAGAGGGAAAGCAAGGTTGTGGGCAGCGTTTTCTCAAGAGCGACTGTCCTTTCTCACACACAGAACAGACCTGCTCTGGTGCGTACGTGATATCTGCGTGCAAGTCAGATACAGGAGTGTCATTGAGGGGTTGACACTGGAATAGAGGGCTGTTTTACAATCAAAAAAAACCAAAACAAAACAAAAAATCAAATCAGCTTATTAATGGAAAGGGTGGAGAAGCTCTAACCCTAGTTCCTTGCTGTGCCAAGGAGAGGGGGATAAAAAAGAATGGCTCTCAGTCTGTTACGCAGGCTGTGTTGTGGGTGGGTAAAAAATAAATCGACTGCACGTGTGAGCTCCTCTTCCCTTCTCTCCACACCCATGCCTGTGTTAAGACCCGACTCTGAGCTTTCAGAGGAATAAAATACCTTTGTCTGACTGATGTACAGATGGCACTTGTTCTCAAGGGCCCTAGTTATCATATAGTATTCAGGATTCTATATGATTCAGTAAATATGGGTACCTAGGTTGGGGGTATTTGGGCAGGAGCGGGTTCTATTTGGGGCTGTGTGTGTCTTAAAAAGTAAAGAATAGTTGCTTTATTGCCTTCCTGTGAAGTCTGTGCTGACGCAAACAAGAATTTTGCTGAAGAGACAGTGGAATCAGTGACAAAGCACTGTTTTTAAAGATGCAAAAGAGAAGAGTTTAGATTGCATAATCAAAGAGAAAAATGAGAAACTTTGTCCTGAAGGCAAATGCACCTACTTCTCATTCACTCTCCTCCCTTTTCCACTACTTTTTTTCCCATGAAATACATGCAAATCCCAACATGCACTAAGTTTTCCTCCAGGCATGATATACTTGTGTGGTTATTTAAGTAAGAAGAGGGTTGAATAGAGATATGAGGTGTTCCTGGCAGAAAGGTCTTGGAAAAAAGAGTGCTCTATTTACTGCTGGTTTTTTAAAGTAATCCAGTCACCCCTGAGAGCATTTCTAGTTACTAAAGGGATAGCTGTCATTCTAATTATACAGCATACACAATTCCTTCTTAATTTACTTTGTCTTCTCGCAGTGTAGCCAGTATTTCTGAGTCTACCTACTTTAAAAAATGTCTAGAAATTAAGTGTAAGCATTTTATCAAAATGAAGAGTGGTTGAAGAAGTAATTCAAGTAGAGCAAGAACTTGCTGTAATCAATTAATGCTTGCGAGAAATCACAAATTCTGGTTGCCCAGGACACTTATCGGAGTCTGGAAGCAGCAATAGAATGTGTGTGGTCTCCTACACCTGGCTACAAAGACTTCCATCTCTCAATGGCAGGCATTCCCAGCTAATACACTCTTACCTTTAAAGATGCCTGTGTTTGGTGTGTTTTGATATTGAAAATGGTAAGAGTTTAGTCTAAACTAACAGCCCTATAAATGGGAGGATTAGAGGGCGGGTGGTGGTGAGCGGGATTGTTGAGTGGTAGCTACAACAGCAGTCGTAGGAAGATGTGCTTTAACCACCCCAAATGCCTTTGCAGCCCGCTGCCTGCTTCCCTTCTCCTCCGGATATTTGCCTCCCACCAGCAGCTCCCCCATTCCTGCTCCTGACCTGGCGGTTCAGCCTCGGCTCCAGCACCAGTCATGGGGTCCTGAGCCCCAGACACAGCCTGACTGCTCTCCCAGGGGTCCGCCGAGACCCTCTGGAACTGGGTGGGGGGGGACTCCCATGAGCTGCAGCCCCCCGTTAGCCTGCACCGCAAAGGGACCAAAACGGACCCAGCCCAGCGCAGGTGCGTCCCCACCACCCACACCTACACACCGGCACACGCAGCCGCCCGCACCGGGCACGGCGTGCGGCCCTGCCCGGCCCCACACCGGGCACCCCTCAGCTTTGGGAAACATCTCAAGGTTGGGAAGAGCTTGAAAACAGGGAAATAAACCTCTGGGGATCGGGGTGGGGGTGGGGAGATCACCGCCGCGGCCGTTAACGGCCGGCAGGCCGCACGCGCGCGCACTGGCCCTGGCCTCAGGTAAAACCAAGGGCTTTATGGCCGCGGGGACAACCCACGGCTCCCACCCGCGGAAGGGGAGCCCTGTGGCAACGCGGCTGAGAGGCGCCGAACGCCTGGCTGGGTCGCCGCCCCGCCTTCGCTGGGAGGAGGAGGAGGACGACGACGGCAGCGACCCCGGCGTCCCCCTTCCCTCTTCGCTGTGAGAGGGGGGGCCCGAGCCGCTGCCCGCCTTGCGTACGGCTTCTGCGCATGCGCAGCCCTGCGGCTGGCGCAGGTGCGCGGCGGGACCTGCTGGTCCTTCCCCCTCTCCCCGGGTCGGTTAGTGCCGTTGGTCGGGCGCATGGAGAGCCCTTCTGCCCGAAGCCGGGGGGTGGGCTGCTCTCCCGCCCGCGCCCCGGCCGTAAGCAGCTTAGGGCGGCTGAGGTGGGGGGTGTAGTGCCAGCGGGGGTCTGCAGGCGGCTGAGGTGGGGGTGTGGGCGCCTGAGGTGACAACAGGGGAGCGGCTGTGGGCGCCTGAGGTGGTGTGTAGAGGCCTGGGAGGGAGGAAGAGGGGAGAGGAGGGGCTGAGCTGAGCTGAGCTGAGCTGAGCTGAGGGTCCGTGTCGTTACGAACGGGAGGATTTCGAGGTCGGTCCCAGAGTTTTCCCTCTGGTCGTTTTTGCCTCTAGTCTCGTCTGCTTGTTAGGATGTTGTGGATACCGGCATTGGTCAATTAGAATAATTATAACTTGAAATATTTGGTTCTAGTAGTATTAATACCGTGTCTGGAATAACTTTAATAAAGTACTTGACAATGGATTGTTTAATGTGTAGCGTAAATGGTACCCGTCTTACCTTTCAGTCTGTCTTTAGGGATGCCGGCATTTCCTGCTTCAGGTCAGTAAGATGGGGCATGGGTGAAATAAAAGGGTTCGTTGTAGCAGTGTAGATTAAACTGTTACAATGTGAGAAGAGTCCCACTTGCAATATAAGATGATCGGTTCTCTCAGAAGCTTTCTGGTAATTAACTTTCTCGTTAGGGGTATGCTTCCAGATTGACATTTCTAGTAGCTGGAAGTACAAAGATACTGCCAGTTATGTTGACAGTGTCTGCTTAATGCCATTGAGTTGGCATACTGAATGCTGCATGCTTTTCCACTTACGTGCTTTTTTTTTTTTTTTAAGCCAGTATTAAGTCAGTGCCTGACTTTTTCAATCAATAGAATCAGTAAGAGCATCAGGGAAGACGCAGACTTTTATACTGATGCTTTAGGCTATTGGACAGAGTTTGTCTTCCAGATCTGTATGTGTTGATGAGAAAATGAAGAACCTCCTCCCAGCTGCTCGTTACCATCCTGCTTCCAAAGTCTGCTGCTGACTGAGATCCATCAGCTGATCTGCTTGGAGACTCTTTAAACTCTTAAAACTAATCCAGATTGCTGGGAATAATGCAAACTAGGGAGTGGTCCTCTGAGCAGCTGAACTGGCAGATCTTTGAAGCTAGTAGCACAGGGAAGAGTAGGGGGGTGGAAAACCTCTGAGAATGGGCCAGTAGTTTTTAATGAAGTTTGCTATTGTTATATCTGTTGAGTCGTGGAAAAAAAAAATGGTGGAACTATTTCTCCTTGGTTTATATTCCTGTTGCTTCCTTTATACTGATACATGCATCCAGTTGAGCAGAAAACCAATTTAGCCAGCTTTCTACTGTTCCCCCCAAGAATTAGCTTGCAGTTGGATCATTTTTCTCACCAGTTTAGTGGCTGGCTGTGCCAATTCCAGAGCTGGATCTTGAGAAGAACAAGAAGGGGTAGATGGAACCAGCCTTGTTCAGTGGGAGCCCACACTGGTGTCAGGCTAAAGTGACTGTAATTGTTACTTTGGCTTTCTGCGTAGAAAGAGGTTTTACAGTACTGCCGTGGAGTTGAATTACAATAAAAGCATCCTCAGCAGATGTTTGGGATGGGGATCATCAGACTCTTACTGTATGGTTGTAATGAAGATGTTACAATATGTGGCTTCTGGCAAGGTGTAAACTTTTGCAAAATATGGCCTTAGATTCTTAAAATAATGTATCCAGTAATAATAAAAAAATAAAAAAGAAGAAACCCCAAACCCATTCATCTCACCTAGGAGCCTGTAACCTGAACTGCTCATTTTCCAAGAGAAATTTACAGAAATGTAATATGATAAAGAAAACTTCTCTGTACTTCTAAAAATTTTAGGCAATGGCCCCTGGAAGCAAATTTAAGAACGCTGAATTGATATTATCATGTGAATGGGAAGAATGCTGCTTTGTAAGGAAATGCACGGAGGAATTTTGCAGTCATATTGTGGAACACTTGGAAGAGTACCTACAGCACCCCCTGGAAACAGCAGGTCATTTATGTTTCATCTGTCACACAGATTACATTGCAGTTTGGAGGATTATTTATAGCCTAGAAAATAATAGTGACTCCAGTTTACCTGCACCTTAGCTTTTCCCAAGGCCCAGCTGCATGAAGCCCTTAGACACGGGCTTATACCTGCTTTTTGCTTCATATCTGATTGCCCTGGTTTTTTTTTGTCTGTATTGGTAGCTATTACTAATATGGAAAGAGGCTGGAGAGGTGATGTCATGAGAACTTCTGCTGAGCATTTTTTTTCCTAAGATTAGGGTCTCAGCAGGTGCAATTGTCTAAAACAGATTTTAGCATATTGTTTTTGAATGGCAGAGTTCTTACCTTTAAGGGAACTGGCCTGTTGCTGAAGAATCATAAGTTTAAAGTAACACTTGTATGAATCTTTATGGAGAAATGGAAACTTTTATTGTTTGTATGGTATTTGCCTTATTTGGATACTTACACTGGTGTTCTTTTATGAGGGGTACTGTATTTTACATCTTTTTAATAGTATTAAACATGCTTAAAAAGAAAACAAAGAAATCCGATTCTGCAGAAAATTATAGGCACTCTCTGTGGATGTAATAGCAATAATATACTTGACTTTTTAATATAGCTATTTTGGCTCTTGTGTATCCTGCTCTTTATTCTTAAGACTGTAATCAAGTGTAATTACAGGTGTAGACATTTTAATTAAAGGTGAATGAGTTTTAATTAAAGGTGAAAAAAGTAGAATCGGACCAACATTAACAACGACTCTGTGACCTAAGATGAAGAATGTCATGGTATATACCTAAGAAAATACTTATTTTTGCAAAATTTTCCTACTGAATCTGCGAAGTGGCCTTCTGCAAAAAGTTGTGTTTTAAGGTAAAAAGCACTCTGGTACTGCTGCAGTTGTGAGACGGTGGAAAATCTCTTTGCCACTGAGATTTGCAAGTTTTATCTAGTGCATTATCAGCAGATAGCAATTACCAGCTAAGGTTACTTACAGATTGTGAAGTTATTACAAATGTAAATACTATTGGCATTCTCACTGTGGTGGCACGCAGTTGCAGATTTCATGCAGTGTTCTGTAAAATGTTACATCTTTCTTGTGTTTAGAGCAGTACCGGTGTTGGTGGAGAAGTTATGAATTTGGGGCAAAAGATACCAGAGAGCTGATAACACATGTAAATTTTCAGTTACCACACCAAACTGAAATTCATAGGCTCTCAGTTATGGGCACTGCACCACGATTTGCCAGCGTGTTTGCAGAACAGTCGTAGCTGGCATCAGTTACCAAAGACTTCGGAGGAGTTTGTTTGCCATTGGGAGAATTGTGATGTAAGTAAGTGAAATACGTTGCAATATTGCTACTTTTTGTCCTTTCCTAACTTTACCTTAGCATCCTTTGGGTTTGACTCGCTACTGGGAATTTTTGCTCAATCTTATCTCTGAACAATGCTTCCCACTATCTTTGTAAGTAATACATGGTAATTATTATGGTAGCATTCACAAAAATGTAATCAACATATTTGCATAACATCTGTGACCTCGAATTCAAATTTTCTTTCTCTTTGTTGTGACTAAAGTGATCTTTTTGACAAAGATGCAACTTCTCTTGTGTTTTAAGGGCACATATGCAAAACTTTAATATACCCAGTTTAATGATAACTTAATGAACTTGGTAGTTTGTAGAGAGGTCCAGACTGTTTATCATTTGTGTGAAGAAAGGCAACAGAATATCTGATGTTTCCTTGGTTGGTTGGAAATATTTGGGTTTAAATGGGACGGAAATCAGACATTTGCAATAGGCTGTTCATATGTCTGATGTTCAAATGTGGCCAAGATTGGTTTCAATTAAAAATGGTTTGTTTTTTCACCACTTTTTGGTGTCCTGTATTAAATAAAATCATTATCCATTTTGTTTTGACTGTGCTATTTCTGTATCAAGTAAACCAAGATGATTAGCAGTTGCTATCTTTTTTTTGACAATGTTAACATAAATAGTCCTGCCTATATAAATTTTCTTCTGCTTCTTGGAAGTCTTCATTCCTGATCAAAAGTGGCTTCATATTGATATGATGTGATGTGATAGGGAAGCATTTTCTCTGTCTCTGTTGGCCTCAGAATCTCAGTTGTTATTTATGCTAGTGTGATGCCTTGCAGATGACACTTTCTTACTATCTCCTTTTGTGTAACTGTTGAGCAAGATAATTTTTAGAGAAAGAAGTGCTGCAGGAGAATTTTCTATCATCTGGACTACATTAATTTTCTCATGTTGTATGAGGTTTTTTTTGTTTCATTTGATTTAAGTGATATAACGGAAAACAATATTTGCAAAGAAGAAAACTGAAATGAGTTGTACTGTGGAAATCAGAAAAACTGTAAAACTGAATAATTTTGCAAACCTCATACGGGTGAATCTGATGTAGGTTTAGTAGTGCTGAACTACAAATCAAAACAAAAACTTTAATTTTTTTTTTCAAAGGCCTTTGATCCTTTTTTCCTTATGTCTCTCTAGGCCTTTCAATGATTCGTGGGTTATCGTCCTTAAATCCTGTTTCGCTATTATCTGTGGCTCTTTCATATCAAAGTTGTGAGAAAATGATTTATGATATAAACTATGTTTTTTGAGGTTATAAACAAACACTAATAAGGATGAAAATATTTCCATGCAAGGGAATGTCAGGCTGGTCGTGCTTTACATAGTTGTTGTATCCTTCACATGCATCACATTGTTGAATTAGAATCAGTGTGATGTTTGAGTAAAGATGCTGCAGTGATGGAGTGAAATTACTTTTGTCTTCTGATGGTGGTTATAGTCCATGCTTTGCTTTGCTAGCTTTCTCCTTACTAGGTCTAAAGTTATTTCCAGTTTCCTCCTCACATTTCAGCTTACAGATTGTTTGTGCCATAGCATATATAAAAGGTAAGTGCCTCCTCATCTGTATGTTATTACTGGACAGAATGTCTAGAAATATCCATTTGTCTCTTTAGGTTCTGAATTTAGAATATCTATACTCACATAATGCTTTGATACCTCACTTTTCATTATTTTTTTCTTTACATGAAATAAGGAATGACATAAAAATCTGAGAGTGAAGTTCCTAGAGAGTGGTAATTCTGTTGCTAAGTCAATCTGTAAGAAACTCTATCTTGGTAAATAAAGGCTTTTATTTACTAGTGGATTATGGAAGTACCCCATTCTCTTCTTTTTAAAGCTATAAGCCTAAACATATAACAGAGAGCATTATTTATGATAACTTTTGAATATTTTGCATAGTTTGATTACAAACTATTGTTACAAACAAATCTTATTGCCATTATGTCTCATAGCTTATAGATATCCTGTTTCCTACAGCAGTTATTTTTGTTATTAACTCTTTTTCATACATACCAATCAGTTTTTACTCGCATACTGCCGTGATTAGTCTATTTATTTTAGAAATGAAGAGGTTCAGAAAAACTTCAAAGCCCTCAGAATTTGATCTTGCTCATCTGTTAGTAAGCACAGTCTTTTGAAAAACATGCTTAAAAAACAGAATAAAAATCTTCCCATTAATAGATTCCATGTTCCATTTTTCATTTATGTAAGTGGGCAGTTTTAGCTGATGGGATCCATAGCATTTTGCTAAATCTTTTTATACATGTTTTTTCAAGTTCAAACTATGTTGTGAATTTTATTAATTAAAAGAATGTTTCCCAACTTAGTAGGCAGGCTAGACTAGACCCAGGAGGTGGGGTAGGGCACACTGCGAAAGAGGAGAACTTTGAGGGCAGGGAAAACTGCTTACCTTTCCCACCCTCCTGCAAATATGTTCCCACAGTTATGAATATAATTCTCTTTGAAAATCACCCATACAGCTTCCCCTGACACTTGTGGTGCCTCCTACTGTGTCAGATTCAGTTTCCCCAAAGGTAAAGCTTCTGACTCAGGCAACAGCCCCAAAAACTTCTCTCCTCTCCTATTTACATGTAAAGAAATATTCAAGAAAGTTCCGGTAAAACACTTAATGAGGTGGTGCCAACAAATTAAAACGGGTTTAATCCCCATATGGTTACTCTGATTAAGAACTGAAGAGGTTTTCGATCACTGTCTAGCTCAATGCTTTCAGTTGATTCACCTTAATATGCCTATATGTTTTCATATACACAAGACCTTGGATTTCTCAGATCATGTTTCAAGCCCTTCAGAGGAAATAAGGGCTTGTCTCCCTGAGGGAGCTATTGTGAAATACATTGGAGTATGAATTTAAAATGCAGCAGTTTGCCTGCATTAACTCCTCGTGTGAATGCTCTGTTCTGCACACAGAATGCCTTGCAGCTTAGTTTAATTCACTCTACTAAGATTAGGATGATTAAAACCAGATAATACTAAATAAATAGGGTTTTTTTCATTTATATATATATTTAAAAAAAAAACAACAACCCACTGTTTAAATTTGAATCAACTGTACATTATCGGCCATGGCAATGTCGGCCTAAGGAGTTTCACCTGTTTCCCGTTTCCTCTCCCCAGTGTTTTGATTTGGTTGAAAGCCAGATCAATTTCTTGACCCAATTCAATGTGTAGCCTTACAAAATTGTGCCAGCACAGCAGAGAGGTTAAGGGGTTAAATTATTTGAAACTGGGAGGAATGCTTTGTATTGAGACTGATGCCAATATGCAGTTGAATGACACCCTGTGTTACTTGAAGAAAATGCAATGTGCAGTCTACTTTCCCTGTGCAGGTGTGGATTTTTGTGGAGTGAGGCAGAGGCTAATTAAGGTTTAGTTCCCCCTTGTCACATAAGTACTGACTCGTGGAGTGCTGTGTCCATAACACCTAATTCAGTTTAATCATTGTGCAGCCTTCCCATTTCTGTTGGAATTACCTGCACTGCCCTCATAGCCTTCTCATGAGTAGGAGCAGGTAGAAGTGAAGGGAGGGGAGAAGGTAAAAATATACCAAAGAAATAAATCAACAGAAATACATTAACAGACACATCCCTGCCCCAAAGAATGGGTAGCATTCACTCGACTAGTTTAGACAGAGTTTTCAGCTACTAAATGGTAGGTGAAAATTCAGGACCTGGTTTGTGTGGTGGATACTGCAGAATGTTCTACATTTTTGTAGTTGATGTAATTGTCTCTGTGTTGGGGTGAGTTAATTAAATGTTATTGCAATATTTACCGGTGTCTGTTTGATTTCTAAAAACACTTAATTCTATGTTCCTGTCAGTTGATTTCCTGCCAAAACTATCTTGTCTTCTCCATGCTTCTATTTTGTTTTTAGGTTACCTTCAATAACCCAGTGTGGGTTTTATCAACATGTTGCTCTTCATGCCTAAGCTACTGAGGAAGAAACTGTTACAGATCAGAAGAAAGCTGTTTATTGTCACTGGAAAGGTAGTTCATATAAAAAAAAATCTATTTCAAAAAGTATTTCACTGCAGTGTTTCTTATAAAGTTCACTTAGTGCTACATATTGCATAGGAACTTGTGAGAGATCTTCAGGTATTTTTTCATCTATCTCAAATAGTTGCAGAAACATTTCTATTTTATAGGCACCATGATTTACATAGAATAGTTCCTATCATCCATGGGGTTGAATGCCCTCAACTCCCAATTAGTTGAGAATTGCCAGTACTGAACAGAGTTGGGTTTCCTCATAATGCTGCCTGTGGTTGATAGCTCATATACCATTCAAACAGACTTTTCACTCAGGATCAGGGTTGTCTCCCTCACAATAGTCTTTCATGGTGAACTTACTCTTTGCTTTCCCTCATCTGTTCCCTTCAAAACAAGAGAAGCACACCTATTGCCGTCCTAGTTTTTCTCAACTCTGTGGTGAGAAAGAGCATTTTTAATGCATTCTCTATATTGCTGGCTACCTCTTGTGTTAAAATTATTGTCATGGCTTCAAAGCTGATGTTCTGCCCTTGGCTCTATTGTAGAAGCAACATTCCATTGACAGTCTTTCATAGCAGATGCCTTGATTGTTTGAGTAAGGGTTAAAGTATGGACTGCCATTTGATGTGCATGCCATTCAGCTTCAGATCTACAAAGTGTATGAGCAGAACCTCTCCAGAAGAAAACACTTTCTGCTGAAGAGTAATGAGACAACCTGTAGGATTCTGGTCCTGGAACAGATCATTCTGTGCTTGCTTTAAACCAATCAATTTGGTGATGTCTTGTAAAATATGTCAACAAAGTCCAGGTCTGATTGGAATCCTCTTGGTGACACCACCACACCCCACACCCCCCCCCCAAGATATCTGTCTTTTCAATTTATGGGTTAAAGTTACTTTTTGGGTTAGAAATTCACTGCAGTGATGACAAAATCCCATCAGTAGATGCAAGGCAAAATAATTTTTTTCCTTTTCCCTCTTGAGATTAGCTGACAGATGTACTATTTTTTGGCTGGGGAGCTCACTCCAGTGACCTGATCTGTAGTCCTTAGAGGAACAAAAATCACACATCAGAGTGATCATAGCTTTAGGCAATATAGCCCATTAGGACAGGTGAAGAGAGTCCTCTGACTGTATGGCCTAAACAACAGAATGGGGAAAAGGGAAATGTGGAAGAAAAGAAATATGGTATGTCTTCAAACATATTTAAGAAATGCCCTGCTGTTAGGAACAGTGAAATCATCTATTCTCCATGTCTGTGCTAGAAAGGATGAGAAGTAATGAGCTTCAGTTTCAACAAGAGAGAAGCAAATTATAAGTTAGGAAAGCCATTTTTAATAGGACATTTTAAAATACTGTAGCAGTTGCCTGTTGAAATTATGGAGATTGTCTGTCACTGGGGAACTGAGAAGACCTCTTTTGAGACCAAAGTATAATTGATCCTGCCTTGGAACAAAAGAATAGGTCCTGGGTTTTACAGGGTCCGTTGTAGTCTGTGATCTTGACATTCAGGGTGGTGCTATATACTTGAAAGTGATATGCAGAATCATAACGTCCAGGCAGTGAAAGACAACTTTTCATTCACGCCCCCAAACTTAACAAGCAAGCACAGGCCAGTAAGTTCTCACCCCTGTGAGAAAGCTGTTGTCGTGGAACTGGGACAACAGATAGAATGTGATCAGTCTTTTCCAGGGACCTTCAGTATATTAATTGGTGGTCTGACTTAGTTTGCATTTGTGAGGGTACAGCAAGAGTGGGCTGCTCTGCAAGGGAAGGCAAACTAGGAGTTAAGGGTGACAGGCAGGCAGGGATGTCACTGACAGGGATGCAATCTTACAGAACCTGAACAAGAACAGAGTGGGTCTGTTGGTGTTAGCCAGGGTCAGTCGCAGCTCAGTGATCATCAACGAAGCCCACTGTGACAAGACAGGTCTGAGGTCAAGCCAGGAAGTCCAGATAGCAAGTCAGAGGCAGGGCAGTGAGGTGCAAGGCACTGTGCAGCATACCTACCTACGGGTTGGGAAACTGCAGCTCCCAAGCCAAGGAGCACAGGGTGTGTGAGTGCAGGCCCCAGACGAGACTTCGCACTGCTCTTTCTCATAACTTTGCTGTTTTCACAGAAGTGTGATGGAAGCTTGGACAGCATCACCATATTAGAGCAGACCTCAAACACAGGCAACTAATCTCTTTTATGTGTGGGGTGGAATTGGCTGCAGTGGAGGATTACAGAGAAAGATGGCTACAGGCTGGTCAGGGCAACCAGAGGCTGTTGGTATACTTGGGGCCCTGGCAGAGTTCACAAAGATAGAAGAGGGAGATTTAATCTCGTGTCCTGTATGTCACATCTTCAGTCTGGGGTTAAACAGAGACGTAAATCTTCGTGTTGCACTGGAAGAGTAATCAGTCCTCCGGCTTCTTATCTAGACATGGGAGATTGTCCTTTTTCTGTGGCCTCTCCCAATCAGAAGTATCCTGTGTACAGTAGAGGCAAAAGAGACACTGATGATATTGTTTCCTCATTGTAGGCAAGGTGAGGTTTTAGGATTTCCTTTGTCTTTTAACAAGGAGTCTAGAGTTCTGTCCCTTTATTAAGTATGTTAATCTGGAGCTCAGAACTCCTTTCCAGGAAGTTGCCTATATTCTACCCATTGGAGTGTATGTGGGTTGCTATCAATGCTATTACATTCTTGTTCTACCTGAGAGAATGTCCCAATGGATAGTAGAAATGGAACTCACAATGGACCTCCTTGGTTAAAAGAACTAGGCAAATCCTTTTTGTTAAACGAGTTTTATGTATTAATTTCTCAGACCTAAAGGTATCCAACGTGTCATTGAGTTTGATTCACTTGATTACTCTCATCATGCCTCAGCCACAAAAGAATATTTTTATCTTTCCCTATCTCTAGCTCTGCAATTTGAATTTAGTCCTTTTGATTCTTAAGAGTCTTTGATTGGGTCCAGGCTATTATTTCATCTTTCTAGAAAGGGAGCTTTCTGCATAGCTGTTATCTTTGTTAGGTAGATGAAAGAGACTTGGCTGCTTCTCCTTATGTGAGATGGTAGGCTCTTCCTTCACATCTGTCTGAAGTTTTCTCCTGAAAGTCGTTCTTTAGCTCCATTTACACCAATACATTAACCTGCTTGGGATTTTTCCCTTATTTGTCACACGTCAATACCCAGAGCTTTCTACTTGTCCTGTTAAAACTTGCATTGTGTCCACAGTACCAGACTGTTCCTGAGCTTAAGAGATCTGAGGACATATGTATTTATATGCAAAGATTGGTGGATAGCTGATTGCTTGTGATTAACCACTATGTGAATGTGTATATAAAAATAGAAAATGTGAAGATTAAAAAAAAAAAAAATGTCAGTAAGTGGAGTTCTTGGAGATGTCATGTATTCAGTACCCCATCTTGTTCTCCTGGTTCTCCAGAGACCATGAAGATTGCTGGAGTTCTGTGATGGGGGAGGAGGGGGGGGGGCAATAGAAATAGTAATGAATGTTATCTCTATTCTACTGTATGAGTGTACATGTGGAGTAAAAAACTTTGACACGTGAGGATGGGAAGTATAGCAGCATGCTCTCTGCTGATTCAAAACTGAAATTTTCATGAGGGACACATGACCAACACGTCTTAAAGAATTCTGAAAAATAATCTGGCTTTGTCATGGATATTTGCTGGATTAAATGACATATGACATTTGTAATAGTGCCAGTCTGATTCCTTTTCTTTGCCTAGAAGAAGCTTTGCTGTGTTTCTAAAAACATAACAATAACACATGTCTGTAATAGCCTTTTCTGTTTCTACATAAGAAAGAGTACAGTATTTGTGCAGCTTTTTTCTGATTGTTTTAGATTGCTTAGGTGTATTTAAAGGAAAGCATAAGCTATGGGATCATTTAAGAACCCACACACAAGAAAGAGTTGTTGCATGTCCTACTTGTGGAGGAATGTTCTCCAACAACACTAAGTTTTTTGATCATACAAAAAGACAAGTTTCAGAAGATAGTAAGTGGATATGCTCTTATTTCTGTTTCTATTTCTGAGATATTTTCATTTAAGGTGCTTTGTGGTAATGTGCACCTGTAATTTCATAAATATTTCTGTTTTTCATGTAAGTCAATTGCAGGAAAGCAGGGTTCACTCTAGGAAGGCAGTTGTTTTCATAAAGCATGGAAGTTCTCTTGACTTTGCATGGTTGATGAATTAAAGTAATGCAAGTGAGCAACAGAACACCCTTAGATTTGTGTTTCAGCAGAAGAGCTATTTGCTTGGCAGCTGTGGCATCGCACTGCCTCTCATCCCTTGGTGCCCATGGCACAGCGTGACATTCCACTGACACTGGGGAAACTGCCCATGAATGGAAAAAACTTTGGATTATTGAAGAGGGAACCTCCACAAGAGCCAGACTTGGATTACAAAATCTCTGCAAGTAATCCCAATGAGCATTTAACTACTTTCAGGTCAAAAGGCAATTTTTTTGCTCTTCAGCTTTGCTTTTCCAGTAAGTATTTTCTTCACCAGAACACCCCCTGCCTCAGCCAACTGTGTGTTAGTCGGCACGTTTTCCTGCGTGCTAAAGAGGGAAGGAGAAGTGGTTGGTTTTTTCTGGTTTTAGGTGCTTGGGATATATATAGGAATTGTGGATGTTTTGGTGATGGAGAGTCGGTGCATTCTAGGTAATTGGCAGAAAAGCTCAAGTTTTAAACTGTCAGTGTTTTGAACAAATTGTTATTCTGTTTAGGATAAAATTAAGTTACCGATAAAAAATCCTTTTCATTAATCTAAACTAAATTTTCTTCTGAAGAATATTGGTAATGAAAAAGAGTATTGAAACTGTCTCAATGCTGTGTTAGTTTATTCATGAAACTGGCAGCTATAAGTTGTTAGTTAATAAATATTTCATAAGTTATTTGTATTGCCACTAAATAATTTCTATTTAAATTCAGAACAAATACTTGTTTGCCAGAACTGTCGGAAACATTTTGCCAATGAGAGGCTGCTACGAGATCACATGAGGGGACGTGGCAAGTCAGAGCATTTTAAAATAAAACATACTTTTCTCAAGGTTACCTTGTACAGAACAGGTTTGATAAACTACAGAGTTATTATAAGTATTGTTATATCAGCTAAGAAAATGAATAAATGGAACTAAGGCAACTGTGTTACAAATGCTGGAAAGTAGGAATTTCACTGCCAGTCTCTCTGAAGCATGGCAATTCCCTTCTTCATGCCTTCTGATCAAAAAGTTTAAGGGGCTTTTCGGTTTTGCAGTAGCTCCCATGCAGATGCTTATTCTTCACTTGCATCTCTGTTTACTTGCTTTCTTGACTAGGGCCATGGTTCAAGCCAAAGCTGTGTTTTAGCTTGGGCTGCAACTCTGCTCCCCTTGCAGTGCATAATCAGCCTCACTCAAATGGTGTAGTTCTTCGTTGACCTAACCACAATTTCCCTGAGGTCCCCAAATTATTCCCACAAGTTATACTACAACAGCTATGACTTGCTGGGAAAGAATCCTACAGCATCTAAGCACAAGGAAACGTGAAATTGCTGTTGGACATACAGGAAATGCAGAAGCCGAGAGGCGGGTGGGTCTTTGCTTTGGGAATAGGAATATTTGAACTGTGTAGCCAGACCTGGGCACCAGTCATTTAGGTTGTATAAACATACAAGGAGCTTTGTGCAGGCTTGCTCAGTCAGGGTAGATTCTACTTTCTAGTTGCATTCTTAAGGAAACATGATTTTTCACCGTCTGCAAGTCAACACATTGATGCTTAACAGCTATGTTTTTGATTTGGTGTTTACTGTGAGCTACCAGGACTGACCATGTTCGTATTTAAATGGTTTTATAGTTGACATGCATCTGACTAAAAAATCTTAATTTTTATATTTTATAAAAGAAAATAGAGAATTATTTTTGTTTTCTTTACTAGAACAGTTTTATTCCTTTGTCTCAAGGTGATTTTGGATAGAAATTGGAAATAAACACAAATTAAGGGGTTTTTTGTTTTGTTTTTGTTAGCTAATGAAACAGTTTAAATATGATGGGGTTTTTTGTTGGTTTGTTTTTGTTTTTTAATTAAAGCATAACACACTTTAAGATAGATCTGATATAGTAAATAAAGCACATAGCTAACTGACCTATTTGTTTCTGGTCACTCTGGCTGCACTTAAACCTTTGTGAATTGTACAGTGTGCCTTGCTGTCCTTGTGCCCTGATAATTCAGACTGTGTTCTGCTTGCACAGCCAGGGAAAATCACAAGGTGACTGGACCTAGGAACAAGGATGATGTGAACCTGTGTCATGTCCCAGTAAGCCACAGCGAACCAGCTGCAATGTGAACTTGGCTGAGGGAGCTGGGAGGCATTCCTGGGTCCAACTGTTTAGGTACAACCTAAATCCTTTCAGAGCCAGTTACTTCCCTGGTTCATGATTCAGCTTTCTTTAAAAATTCTGGCAGCATATATGTCTGCATGTTAGTGCAGACTGCCAGTGCAGACGTGACATTTTCAGATTCTTACCCCAGCATATTTCATAATAGCTTGCTGGTATAGATAAATATTTAAATTTTCTTTTAAAGAGCTTGCCTACCTATAAGAAATTATTCTGAAATAAGCTGTGATGTGAATGCAAATGCTGTAGGTGACGTGAATGCAAATGCTGAAATCGCTCCATACATGGACATATTTACATGCCAGACAACTACATAAAATGTTTGATTCTCCCATTTCAAGAGACTGCTGAACTTCACTGATGCAGTTTTGCAGAGTAAGTTATTCCAGACTAGTTTTCCACATGAAGATATTTATTTTAGGGAGGAAAAAAAATAAAATCATTTTTCCTGGTTTAAGACAAACTATGAAGAAAAGTGCCTATGCAGGGAGTGATTACAGAATAGTTACAGTGCATTATATTTACTTCCTTTTTTGAGAAAACGTGAGTGCTTTAACCACATGCTTTTCTTTGGCCACCTGTAAGCACTGGGCCGATTATAAGATAATGCGTTATTGCAAAGTCCTAAATATAACAGATTTTGTCTAAATCCCAAACTTCTTTATTGAGACTCTTCGCACTGCATTCATCAGGTTGCTGATTCATGTGTAGCAAAGCAAGCATTTGTTCAGCTTAAGATGTTACAGTCCTGCCTGCCAATCTGCCAGAGGTTTTCCCCAGTTCCAGAGTCGGCAGAGCAAGCCTGTGCCTCAGCCATGGCAGTTCATAGGCTGGCCAGGTGCTTAGCCAGCACCTCGCGTTATTATGCCTTAAGCAAGTACATCCGAATGTGAAATGGGGAGGCGGAGGACAGACACATATTCTTTCTGCCACCTTTTTAAGAGTGGTAATACCTTAAACACTAAAAGTAGATTTGCCAGTGCCTGCCTGTCAGAAAGCCTCCAGACAACATCCACCTTTCAGAAATCCTCCCAACGTGCCAAGGGCAAGACAGTAATCATCCTTTTTGTTAGAGCCTAGAGAGTGAAACATGATCCTCGACATCTTTTTCCCTTACTATCTATTTTTTGAAAGTGACTTGAAACATTGTAAGGTTGACCATTATTTCACTACTCTATTGTATCTGCATTCCATTTTTATATCTTCTTTTCTCTGTATATTTTATTCCCAAATGCATTATAATCTGTTATCTTTAATACAATATTTTAATACTTTTTTTTTTGTCACATGTCATAGCAGACAATGTCCTGGTGAAACTGTGATACAGAACTGAAAGTATCTTTTTTTCTACTATCTTTTCTAGTTAATCATGTTACATGTGCTCTTTGGGATATGGTATGCACAAGTGTCTCCTCACTGAAAGCACACATCAGATTCTGACACCGTGATGAATATCCTTTCCATTGTCACCTCTGTGACAGCAGGTGAGAAAATTTGAGGCTCGTAGCTATGTGAGCAGAACTGTAGAACTAAGTTAGTGTTTTACCTAGGAGATAGTAAAGAAAGAAAGGTTTTCAACCACAAAAGTAATCAACTGTTCAATGAAGAAATCTATTAGATTCATCTGCCTTCAGCTGCTGAGTTGTCGTAGTTATGAACACCTGGTGCGAGTAGGACTGATCCATTAAAAGGTGAATTTTCTTGGCAAGACTATGTGTACTGCAAAATTGTCATCACAACAAGTTGATATGTGTAGCAGTAGTGCCTTAAACTGTGGGTTTTGCTATTCTAAATGATTGCTGGCTGTTTGCTGGGAGAGTCACAGTCTTCTCCTTTGAGTGCTTTTTCTGCCACAGGCTTACTATACCTTCTGCTGTCTTGCACTCTCATTTTTCTGTGGTGGTTTCTTTTCTGCTTTTAACCTTATGATGCCACACAGCAGTGAAATAAATAAAACAATAAAAAGCGGCATTGTGATGTGATAGACCAAGTTGCTTATATAAGCACTGGCAAATTATGTTTAACTTTGCCAGAAGAAGATGAGAGGTCTAGCCTTTGTATGCTGGAATTGGGATAAAGTGGACAAATATCTCAGTACTTTTGTGTTCACACTGTGGGTGGACAGAGGAAATAATCTGAGTTTCTAGACCAGAGAGGATGAAGTGACTGATTGATAATGGGCAATAATTTTCTCTATGTGAACAGAAAGAGAGGGTGATGCCTTGCAACATGGTTGTGGAAAAATTACCTAGATTTGGGCATGGTGTACATGTGTGGGAAGAAAGAGGGAATGGAAAATGAAATCCAGAGCACATCAAAGAGATGTCTGTACTATCCCCTTTTCACAAGTGGAAAAAATGAGGTAGAGAAGCGATTAACACATATTCTGCTTTCACTTGTCATTGTCAGAGCCAAAAATTACTACCTCCCAGTCCTAAACATTAACCACAAGACTACTCCTCTGTACTATTATATCTGTTATTTGTTTTACCTTGTTTTCAGTTTTAAGAACACGTATGATCTGCATAAACATGTTGAAACACACAATGATTCAGATGCCTACAGCTGTGATGTTGAAGGATGTGGTTTTACTTCACGGACTTTACGAACTTTGAGACAGCATTACAAGAGAGCACATGTGGTGAGTATATTAAACAGCGTAATAAAATACATTGCTATAAATGAGACTAAAGTTTCAAATTTACGTGCATATAGTTTCTTGTGAATTAATGAAATGTTTCATTTTTCATCAAATCAAATATTTATTTGCACACATTTCTGGGACTCTTGCTAGTATTATGCAAATACCTGACTCATCCTTACCTATAGATTTGTGTGCTTACCTTAGGTGTGTGTAGCTGCGTACTGACAGTCTTGAACTCTGCCACCCCCACCACCTGCTTTTTAAAAAAGAAATAATAAAAGAACATGCCAATCCTAATATCGACAGCAAAATATTTCAGGGATTAAAATCCAATGTCACCTTTCTCCTCATGTTGGTACTCCATCCTTACAACTAATATGTTACCTGAAAAGAGAGAAACTATATAGCGTATAAAGTTTACATCACTTTTAATCAGGTGAGTTTGGCCACAACATTAAAATACAGTTTTGGCTGCTATAGTTTATGCACGCTTGTTGCCTGTTTCTTCAACTTTCTTAGTTAGGATCACTGCCATGTTGTAAAATGAATATATTTTAGTGGAAGCTATGTGTCACACTTTTATTGGAGATACCTGCAGTGCTGACAGCCAATGCAGAGAATTTCCATCTTCGCTGGGGTTCCTTAATCAGACAAGTTCTGAAACCCACAATTTTTAAACATTTTAGGAAAATTAATTCCAAAAGGTTTTCAGCTAGTTAGCGTGGTTTTCCCCTTTTCAACAAATGATTATTTTTTGTCATATGTATGTGTAAGCCTTCAATGACTCTAACAGTCTTTCTTTCCAAGAGCAATGGCATTCTGAAATACAAATGCGACATCTGTAAGAAATGTTTCTCCTGGAGTTGTACATTGACCCTACATCTTCGAAAAGCTCATAAACTTAGGAGTCATTCTCGTTTCAGGTATGTTACCACTCTGGTTCAGAGCATAAAGTATTTTTTTAAAAACATCTTGTTTAAGAGATCCAGATATTTAATTAAATGCTTTCTTAAATTTGGTTCAGTTTTAAACATTCTGAGTGTGAAACAATTTACTACTTAGGTTTCACTAACATGTTGGAAAACCTAGTGTAAAGATGGTGAAATCAAGGGGAAAAAAGGTCTTTTTGCTTTGATAGCTTTTACTCCTGTGAAATTCTTGTAACCTAGATTCTTGAAAGAAATTCTTTGAGCCTCCAAGTTGTATGCACCAGCTTCTGTAGTATAAACAGCCACACTTTCCATTTTGGGACAATAAAATCCAGCAAATAAAATGTAATTATCTCTTATTTTCTGTAATGTGATGTGTATTTGATTAAAGCTACTTAGTGGAACTCTCTTGCAGGTGTTCCTTCACACAGAATGACTTTTGTTTTGAGTGCCACCGAATAAATAGCAATCTAATTCATCTTTTCATCACTGGCATTCTCAGTTTTGGCAATCTAATTAGATGTTATTCTTCTTTTCTGCTGGAAATGCTATGTTTGTAACTTGTATTTTCAATATTACTTCCTTAGATATAAAGAAGATGATGAGGGTCATATGAGTTTGAATTTAGCACTATATAACGCTGTCATGGGTTTAGGTCAGGCTCATAATAACAAGATGGTAACAAATAAGTCTTCACCAAGTCAAAATAGTTTTGGAAGAGAAGGAGGGAGCTCTTGCAAAAGAGACGCTTCAACAGCAGAAGTACTGTTCACACAGCTTCAGACATGGTCACAAGCTACTGGAGAAAATGTTCTGATAGAAACAGAGACTTCTATGCCAGAGCCTGTGTATTCTGAACTTCAAACGGCTGTACAGCCATTTGAAAACTGTACTTCCGCTAAAGTTGATGAAGCAACACCAAAGAATGTGAAGGAAAAGCTGTTAGAAATGGAACTGGGCTTAGGAATACAGATAGCTTTCTACTGTGAAAAGTATACTCTTCAAAAGAGGTTTACTTTTTTAAACAAAATACATTTTAAAGTCTTCACTTTTATCCTTGTCAAATCTTGTGTCTAATACTGTATTTTACCAGCTTTCATGCTAAATTATTCTAACGTATCTGCAAGATACACACAATATTACGCACATATAATACTTTCATTTATAGCCTTTTGGAAAAGAAACTTATATTCATATAGCGTGTATATGTGTATTTATTTATTTATTTAAAAATTATAGCCTGTGAGGAAAGTATTGAGCCAATGCATGAGACAGTTTGAATTGGTAGGTAAAACATCCCATTTTGTATTAGCCCACAATGTTGTTTATTAGAAATCAGTAACTGCTTGTGAGATGTATATAAAAAAACTTACAATTTTGGCAGGCTTTTTAGCTTTACTTAGTGACTTTAAAATTATTTCAAGAGTTATTAGAGAGACTTTGTTATTATAATGGACTTTGAAGCTACAATGTACTGTTAAATGAATACATTTAAATAAAAAAGAAACTTATGTCTAAATGAAACTGTTAAAGGTGTTCATAGGGCTGACTTTAGGACTTATATACCATTTGGTATAATGGAAATTTTATAGTTATTTGTTGGGTGCTGCAGGTACAATGATGAGAAAGTAAATGAATGATACTGGCAGCATAGCTAAATGTGCCTAACTGTATTTTCATAAATAATTCCACATAGCCATAGTTATTCTGACATGTTAGGAAAAGTGCTTGGCAAAGGCATTTATTTGATTCTTATGTAAAGGGCACAGACAAAAAGACAGGTATCTTTCATTACAGTAAAAATGAATTACAATATTTGAAACATTTTTTAAAACAAGAACTGAATGAACCCTCCAACTAAAATACGTAAGACTTACTCACAGGAGAAGGTAATATTCAGTCAGCTAGAAGACTAACTGACCCTGTGTTAGCTGCTACCGGCCGAGGTCCCTTGAGGAGCCAGAGGCATTCTCTGAGAAGGGCTCGCTGTGCCGCTTTGAAAGCAACTTTCAGCACTTGCTTACGCAGAGCAGTATTGCATCACCCCCACTTACTGAATGTTCCTTCCTTTATGTAGACAAACTGATACTGAGAGCCCAGGACAAGCAATCAGCCTGCACACCGCTGAGTCTCCAGCCAACCAGAATGGAGTATCAGACAGACTGGGAATTGTTTGAACAAAAATAGACCATCTGAAATTGAAGTGAGCTTGCCGTGTAACCCCCGGGATTCTGGGGCACTTCTCTTTGGGAGGATTTACACTGTGCATCTTCAGTAGAAATCTGTCTCTCCTGAACTGGCCCCTCATCATCGAACTGCCAACCACTGTTGCAGGTGAGGACCACGGGGCCATGCTCGGCCTGCGTGTGGGGCTAGGGGAAGGAAGGACTCGTTCCCTCTCATCCCCATGTCTGGAGGAGCACCATGCTCTGCGCAGGGCCCACACGAAGGCTGGGAGGAGCAGGTGAGGAGGTGGTATCAGTGTGGGATCTGCTACACCCTTACCTGAACTGTTCCTTCTGCTTCCTGCATTTGCTGTCACAAAGAGTGTGGGGAAAGCAAGCCAACAGAAGGGTCTGCGCCATTGGGCTACAGCTGCATGAGAAATGGGAGTGGGGCTTGCTGGAGGGAGCCCTAAGTAGTGCCTCTGACTCCACACCTGTGCCCAGGCAGCAGTGCTCACAGCTGCTTCAGCCCAACAACCTAGACCAGGTTGTCCACGATGTTTAGCAATCTCGGCCTGAGAGAGAAAAGGAATTCAAGACCCCTGTCACAAATACAGGCAGATTAAAAGTGACGGCTGTAAAAAAATCTCCTTCCGTAGCTGTCCACCTTGTCACTGCCTTGACAGTTCCTGCCTTGAAAGTTCCTGCTTTGCAGGCAGCTGAGAGCCTTGTGCTCAGGTTTTAGTGTTATTAAATACGCCGGGCTGTAATTTGTGGCAATTCAGCTGCTGTTTCAAGAGCAGTTGAGCCATCTGTGCAGTGGGGGCAGGCCAGACAGATGTGGGTGGCAGCCTGATTTTAATCTGCCTTTGCGCATGAATCAGAGACCCAGCATTTTTAATACTTTACAATACAGGTAAAACTGACTCACGTTTCTCTGGGCAATGAATAGGTACCACTATAGCCTCTGGGACTTCCCCAGCTAAATATCAAAGGACTGCAACAAACAAGAGGTGTTAATGCTTCCCAAAGAAAGAGTCCTTTATAATGGAAAGTATTAGTCAAGCAGAATACACAGGAGCCTTTTCCAGATCTTTTAGGATAGCTTACCAGAAGCCTCTAATCCAATATCCAACAATTTACTCCTTTGGGCAGCTCCCCATGCCTGCCCGATTGGGAGGTTGCTGCCTTCACGCAAGCTGCAGTGCAGCTCCCAAGGTTAATTTACACAAAGCCCGTTCAGGGCTTCACATGACAGGTTGAAACATGGCATTATGGATTTGTACTTGAGCTGTGGAACCACACTTCCAGGGCGAGGGTATGACCTGCAAGTTCTAAATTGCCACAACTTTGTGTGAGCCTATTAAATACGTTTTGGAAGACAAAATCAACTGTGGGGGCAGACACAATGGGATGATAATTTATTAATGGAGACCTATTTTTGAAAATCATATTTTAAAATTATTTCCCTCAGTCATGCTTCTTAATGACGCTCCAGAGTTTTATTCTACTATTGCTTAGGTGCCTGTTCCACTTTATTCTTATTCACAGGGTTTGCATTCACACCAGGGCTTTGCAAAGCTAAAAAGTTACATCCATTTTCTTGTTAGTAATCTAGTTTAGAATTTATGTTCATATATTAGTTTGTATACAGAGGCTTTGTTAACACCCACGTATTTACTAGGCGATAGTAGTTAGTGACAATGGATTTCAAAGTTGTTTTTTCCAATTTTTATGTTAAGATTTAAGTGTTAGATTAGCACTCCAACATGCTGGTTTGCATGTACAAAGCAAAATAAAATATCCATCTGAATGAAATCACTTTGGTAAAAAAGGGGCGCTTTTTTTCTAATCTTGATACCAAATTTTAAATTTTTCACACTAGTTATTTGTACTGAAATAACTGTACGTAAATCTGTTCGGTTTTAAAAACTAGTTTTTTGTTTCTGCTTAATTTTCCACGTGATTCCGAAGCTGCTTTCTCTCTCCCCATTAAGTGCTGCCGAGTGCTCTCCCGGGGAAGCGCCTATAGAGGGTGCCCGCGGACCGGACTCGCCCTGCCACCTTGTCGCACCATATCGTGCGACATGGTGCTATGCGCTAAGCAAATATCTTGGTTGAATACATCCTTTATTCAGCGCCTCCTAGAAGAAAGAAGCCCAATGAGAAACAAGACGTTATTGCTGGGATGTGTGGGACCCAGCTTGAAAAACAACTTCTTCCCCTGCACACCGGGTATGAGGTGGACGTGAGTCACTCGGGACTTGTTCTCATGGAGCCAGATCATCAAGATGAGGCAAACTGGCGCAAGTCCGCTGGAGTCTGTCGAACCAGCAGAATGTCTAACTGCGGCTCTGGCACGGGACCTTTGTGGATTTCGGTGGGACTGGACTAGCCCTTGGCTTTGCGGAGGCCGGAGGAGATGGCTTGCTGGGCTGACAAAGAAACCCTTTGATAATGACCTTGGAGATGGTGCCCTGCAGCACAGCTAACAGCAGGAGAAAATGGACCTAAAAAAATGACAGTGTCTGCCAGGAAGCAGAGCAAGACGGAGCTTGAGGAACTCATGCAGAACACCTTTTTTTTTGTTCTCAGGGGTTTGAGAATAAAAATTTGAAACTAGGCATTGTTCTCCGAAATACCACAGAAACAACCATGTTAGTCATTCACTGCTTACATGAATGTGATTAATCCTTTTTTTTTTTTAATTTGTATTTTTTCACTTTGTACAGGCTTTCTGGAGATATACGTAAAATTTGGGTTGTCTAATACTTCTCAAGTTCCTGAAAGCAGGGCTTGTTATTATCCTTACAGAGGAAGAATGTTAGAAAAAATAGTTCAGTAGTTTCTAAGAAAGCAGTTGTGAAAAAGCACATGATTTGTCTATTGGAAAAGAATTCTCAAAACGGGATCATTAAGCAGCACTGCTAGTTTGCACAGGCTTTAAAGTTTAGCATCTGGGAGAGGAGTGGTTGCCCTCATCTGGCTTTTGGCATATAATTCCATGAAGTAAGACATGTTAAAAGCAATCTGCAAAGTCCTGAAACAGTAATTTTCTTATTAGATCACATCAAATACAGAGTGTGTTCTCTTACTGTCTCTGCAGTGAGGATCTTACATGATCTCCAGCAAATTGTGATGTGCCTCAGTTTTTTGCTTCTAAAGAAGAGTTCTCAGCCTTACAAGGGAGCCACAAGATTTTTATTAACTCGTGTTCTGATTTGTTCAGCTATTATAGTCATGAGCACTAAAAACACGCTGCTGAAGAGCCAGGCATGGTCCCCAGCCTGTCTTTTAATTCATGGCTTACTTTTGTACGTTCAAACCGATTTATAAAGGAACTGACTCTCGGGGTGCTGAGCAGGCAGAGCTGCCATTAACTTAAGCTCTGAACTAAGAAAAAAATTCATACACGTGCCTGACTCTGAGCAGTAGGAACAGTCCCGCTGGAGTGTGTAGTTGACTTCAGAAGGATGACCTACACCGTACTTTTCTTTTCAATTTTCTTCAGTGGAAAAGTTGGTTTAAGAATTCCCACCCTCTTCCTACTGCTCACTTCCACCTCCGCACCACGCTTCTCAGTTGTTTGCGAGGGTGTGCTTTAAATGAGATCAGCGAGGAACTCCAGCATCTGCTACGATGTGTAACTATGCCCCTTTCATCACCTTCTTCGGAGGTAGTTTCCTTCCAGCATACTCGCCTCCCTTTCTGTTGACATTAACCAGCATCTGGTAAGTCAGGCCAGCTTTCCGATCTGTCTGAAAACCAACCAAGGGAGTTTTTTTAAGTGAGATCATTGAGCTGATTCAGTTACTGTTCAACCACGTGAACGCGAGTACAACCGTGTGAATACTAGCACCGACACAAAAGAGGGGACGGCAGCCTCCGTCAGAGACAATGTGGGTTTAGATCGGCTTAAACCAACTGCAGTATTGCACTGTTTGTGTATGAAAACCTAAGCGTAGCTTAAATGTTTGCAGAGCGGGTGAATAGACGTGGTTTTGGTTTATCTTTTGGAAAGTTGCAAATTAGGCCTCTTCTGTATCAGCTTTTAAAGCTGTTACATAGTTATCGTCTGCTATCTGTTCACAGAACACAGAGGCAAAGAATTTTAGCTCTAACATACAGGACAAAAGTGCCCTACGACCTGTTGAATCTTCAGATTGGCTGGCATGACAAGCAACCCTTTAGAAGGATTTAATTCTGCAAAAGAAAAGGCTAAAGCACTGTATTAAATCTGGTTCTCTGAAAGGACCGAGAATACTGCAAGACGATGAAACGGAGTAAGAAGAGCATTTCTTTGCAATGCCGCTGCTAATGTACATGCCCGGGAGAGGAGGAGTTATACAAGACTGGTTACCTTGCCACAAAAAGATGCAGTAGGGTGGTTTCACGTGATTTGTTCTAATAAACCTAGTATTGACTGTTAGTCAGCCTGGCTAGCTATTTGCATAGTGTATTTATTTATTTATTTTTAGGCAGAGACCTGACTGCTCTGGAATTCCCTTGGCAACTTCTTTTTCTGCTTCTTGAAGACAACAAGCTCTTCCAGTGCCCTTTTGCAGCCTTCCTACACTTCACCAACTACAAGTGCAGAAGCTGGGCAGCCAGTTCTCTAAGCACCTTAAATGTGAATTTTATTTAGGCCTAGCCCTTTTGAAAGCACTCAAGTAATGGTAGATATCTTAGATGAGCTCTTTCCATGTTCCTTTGTGAGCTCTCGCTCTGTTGCTGGTGTTTGTTGAATTAATTCTCAAATCTCAGTGCAAGTAGAAGGTAGACAATCCACTCCTTGCTTAAACTCAACTGCCGGCTAAGTGCAAGTTGGGCTTTGTCTAATTCATTCAGTTTTACAACTTTTGCCATCTTCCCAATAAAACAGGAGTTTGAATGGCAATGTATCATTAGTGGACTAAAATATCTGTTGTGCTATTTGGAACCAAGTCGTGCACACCTCCAGAAGGTACAGCATCCAAGGCCCTGGTTCTCCAAGTCGCTTCAACTTAAGCAGAGTTCCTTGAGTTCCTGCTGTGCTGGCAGTCTCTCCAGGCTGATCCAGTCACAGCTGAAGTCCCATATCAAAGCAAGGAACAAGTTAGGATGATAGCCAGGAGAAGGAGGTCAGACAGAGGTGTATTGTTGGGTCACACAGGTGGCCTAAGGGCTTGTCTCTAGACACAGCTATTTCTTATTCCTGACTTATTTAAACATAGATTTTCTCATTCAGAATAAGCAATTGTTTCGCTTAATCCGGAGTAAATTAAGCAGGAACAAGTCCATGTGGAATAAAGCCCTGAGAACAGACTTAATGTCCTGTGTCTTTTGAAAGTAATTAAATGTCTCTATGGATTCTTTTTAAATGGAGCTTTGCAAAGACAAGACTGAATGCTGCTATTATCCTGGCTTTAAAACACATTGTCCTCTATCCATTGCCTAACCCGCCAGGTTAACCATCACACACTAACTGCCTCAAACAATCCACCTGAGTCTGATATCCAGTATAACACACAAACGCGAGCTTTACGGATCTTCAGACATGTGACGGGCGTGAAGGTCCTGATGCCGATGGGAACAGCCTCTTTACTATCACCTCACCTACCAAAAGCCACAGACTCCTTCCTCCCAGCTCCAGCACCTCGCTAATGCAGCGAACCTCCTGATCCATGGGGCCAAGTCACAGAATCACAGAACGGTCAGGGTTGGAAGGGACCTCTGGAGATCATCTAGTCCAACCCCCCGACAGAGCAGGGTCACCTACAGCAGGTTGCACAGGACGGCGTCCAGGCGAGTTTTGAATGTCTCCAGTGTGGGAGACTCCATAACCTCTCTGGGCAGCCTGTGCCAGTGCTCTGCCACCCTCAAAGTAAAGAAGTTCCTCCTCATGTTAAGATGGAACTTCCTATGTTCAAGTTTGTGCCCGTTACCTCGTGTTCTATCACTGGGCACCACTGAAAAAAAAATTGTTCCCATCCCCCTGGCACCCTCCATTTAAGTATTTACAAGTACTGATAAGATCCCCCCTCAGTCTTCTTTTCTCTACACTAAAAAGACTCATGTGCCGAAGCCTTTCCTTGTGAGAAAGATGCTCCAGTCCCCTAATCATCTTTGTAGCCCTTTGCTGGACCCTCTCCAGCAGTGTCTGCTATGACAGCGCAGAGGACAGGTCACAATGGGAGTTGTCCCCAGGGACAGCCCCAGGCACTGGGGTCATCAAAGCTGCTAATCCCAGGGGCAACTAAAAAAAAATATTAAAATATAAAAAAAAAAAAACAAACCAGAGACGCATCAGGTTGTGGCGGCACAGTTTCCCACAGCCTAAAAATGGTCACTTTGGCGCGTGGCTGGACGGACACCAGCCTTTGCCACCGGGCGCAGCCTGGCCCGAGCCTGGGACACACAGACGACCAAGGGTCTGGTCTGTCCCCCTTCGCCGGTGGGACGCAGCCCCGCCGGGGTGGCCACCGCGGGGCCCTGCCTAGAAGCAAAATCGCTGTTTTTTCCCTTTTTATTTAAAAGCTTGATTTTTGTCACACCTCGGCAGCGCTCCGAGCCCACCCCGGGGGTGAGTGCGACACGGGGACTGCCCTTTATAGGTGTTAAATTCCCCATCCCTGGGGACATCCCGGTTCCCTCCGTGGGACCGAGGAGGGCGCTACCACTCGGCTGGCGAGGGGGGGGGGGGTGTGAGCGTGCCCGGCCCAGGAAGTGACGCCATTCCCCCCCCCCCCGGTCACACCTGACTCACCGGGGCGGGGGGTGGCGGCGGCGCTGCGCTGCGCCCGGGGGGGGGCGGGGG